>JAMGZG010000003.1:3000000-3583626 GCA_024713935.1 Morchella eximia
ATTGGTGCATGCTCCTTTGCTAGTATTGGCTGTTCTAGTTGAATTGAGGGCAAGTTCCACGGAAAGGAGAGGGTTGAAAGCAAGAGGATTTCAGATCACAGAGGAGTTGTGGCAGCTTATTCCTGAACGAGCTTTCAAGAGCGCAGCCTCTGATGAGATATCAGATGAAGACACAGAGATTGAGGAAATACGGAAGAAAATCCAAAAGTTCTACAAAAAAGGACAAACAAACAATTCAGAATCTACTCCACCGTTTCCTATGAAAACAATTGGACGGCTAATATTACGAGAGACGGCTACAGCCGTAGAAACTGCATTGGACGAACCCGATGTCGGTGTCCGCTGCCAGCTCTTAGTCAACGTCATCCAGAAAACACCCAAGTTTCAAGAATCACGCGAATCCTCCCATTTCATCGAATCTTTCGTGAAAACACTTTCTTCAAAAGGCATTTCCTTTGCAGCCCTCCAGGGGATTGCTAATGTGGTAGCTGCTATGTATGTTAAGGGTTATCTCTCACCACAGACAATCGACTCATTAATTCTACCGATCGTGAAAAATATTTGGAATTATCTTTCACCAGATACACCAAAGTTTCATGTAGAAGCTGTAAAGGCCCTGTGGAATCTTCAGAACGTTCTTGGAGATAGAAGAATTGAAGCTGCTGTTGCAACCGTTATGACTGAAGGGGATGTTGGGGGGATTTATTCTTTCAGGAGTGCTGAGCAGGGTCGGAAGTTTGGGGTTCTGTGGACACATAGCATGGGCTACACAGGCGGAGGTGGGCCTGAGATGGTTTTGACCAGACCACTATTCTTGTTCCTGGACTCACTAGTAGATGACGGCTTGGAAATGGCCGTGTTTGCCAGGGGATGGCTACAGAATCTAGGAAGTCTAAATAGGTATATCGTTTGAATATCATCTTCGAGGGGGACTGCGGTCACTTACGACGTTCTGGGACGGCAGGTTATTCAGCGTTTTTGTTTCCAAGCTTCTCGGACTGGATTTTTTGAAAGACCCCGGCCAACGAGATGCGAACGGCGCACCGCTCAAAAGGCATGTGTATAGTGAAAATCACGATCTCGAAGTGGCTACATACTATTTTCAGACTTTATCAAATGTCCTGCAATATTCGACACCTAGCGTTATGGCAGCGTTGGCAACCGAATCAGCTATTGGTACAGAGGAAACACGGTTGAGAGCCTTGGTGGAAAGTGAGCAAGCCACTTTCAGCTTTTTATTTCGCATTCTTAAGATCTAATATCTTGGTAGATGGTTATGGAGAGGAAGACATGCCTCTACAAACCTTTTTTGTGAAGGTTGCAATTCGGGCTATTGATGGTGATGCGAATGACCGAGATGGCAATCAAAGTGTCTCTCGGCTCCACCGAACGGCGTTAAAAGTGCTTCACCGCTTACTTCTTAGCGTTTATGCAAAACCACTTGCAGAATTGGAGCTGGAGAACATCCTCACTGCTCGATTGATATCTGCAATAGAAACCAAGGATACCTTTGTACAGGTTTCTTTACTTGATGTTCTATTTGCAGCTTTGAAACTATCTCTTATGCGACCAACGAGTCAATTAGGCCAGCTGAAGATGCACTCCGGAAGTATTAAGGGTAGTCGTTCAGCCGCATCTATACAGGACCCAGAGAAAGCAAATCCCCCACCACCTCAGGCCAAACCCCCACAACAACTAGTTAGGTGCCTCGTGGGTGGATTTTCAAGCCTAAGTGGTAGACCGGTGCTGGATAGCTGGATTAATTTCTTGACCGAGTGTTTACCATTGCTGGAGAATGTAATATTTCAGATTCTAATTCCACTGGTGGAATGCTTGTGTGAGCAAATCAGGCAAACATTTGAGGCGCTCAAACAAGTGTTCAAGGAAGCGGAGCATCGTGGTGTAGCTCCCAAAGCAAGGAGCCCCGAAGGAACTTTAGTGGCGCTACTCAATGGCCTAGAACAGATTCTGGCTGCGGCCCATGATAAGCTTCTTACAGAAGAAATCAAAGTTGCGGGTCCAAAAAGCCCTGATGCACAGACAACGGGGGGGTTCTTCGGAAACATGGTCAGCGGTGTTTTCGCTGTGGAAAGCCCGCAAAACAGGAGCGCGGCTGCAAATAATCGCCTTACTGTGCTCTTATGCTTCCAGGACACTGTAAAGAGCTGTTATACCATTTGGAGCTGGGGCGATGCCAACTCTGGTGCTGGGGAGAGCGAAGCAATGCTTGACTCCGGGAGCAGAGAGAGTTGGTTATACACCAGTGTCCGAATGAGGGGTCGTGCCAGAAGAATTTTGGAGCATCTTTTTGCGGCGGAAACACTGGAATGTCTAGAAACCTTGATTGAGCTGTGGCCTGCAAAGGATTCCGTGGGAATTGACACGGGAAATAAGAAGATGGCAAGCATCTTCAAGCTCATTAATGTCCTTGATGGCTCGAGACCTAAACATACGATTCCGGCAATATTCAACGCAATTTACTCGAGGACGAATCCAGGAGCTTTGGATCCGAATAGGAAGTCTACACTGACTGCCGAACTTAGCGATTTGGAGGTGGTTGTGTTTTTAGTAGAGTACGCCCGAAGCTTGGAGGATGATGCGATGGATGAGATCTGGGCGGATTGCATGGTCTTTTTGAGGGACGTCTTGACAAACCCGTTCCCCCACAGGCAGACCTTGCCGAGTCTGCTAAGCTTCACCGCGATATTGGGAGAGAAGGTTGACAACACGAATTTCGGAGAACAGAAAAGAATGAGAAAGGAATTAGGAGTATGTGGTCTCCCATCTGTTTTCCCCGTCTCCTGTATAAAAGCTCTTCTGATTTCTGTGATTTAGGACTTGTTCCTGCGACTCTTGACTGCTGCATTTACTGCACGACCGATGGGGCAGAATCTCTTGGAAGCCCCAGCACCTGTTGCAGGTTCTGCTGGAGAGAAACAGGTCGACCATGAGGGCAGCAGCGAAAAGATTGGTCGAGGAAGAGCTTCCCCGGATGATATCGTGGCAATCCTAGCAACGATCGTTCCGGAACTTCGCAAGGTATTGGTTGAGCATGACCGGGTTGTCGCCGCGTCTGTCACAATATCCACCAGCGTGATTGGGCCTACCTTCAGGTCAAAGGCGTTTCCCCAGAATATATCCCCTGGGATACTGGATCTTTTATATCAACTTACACGACTACAAAACAACCAAAAGGCCTGGAAGAAAGAGCTTTCTGATGCCCTACTAGATCCAAAATTCTTCTCCTCGTCGATACCACTAGTGAAGGAAGGATGGGTGCCTCTTGTGAGGCAATATCTTCTCAGTGACCGTGAACGTATGGTCGATCTACTCGGGAGAATCACCCCGCCCACAACCGCAGGCGTACTATTCGGAGTAGGAGCAACATCAGCCCGTCAAGAGGCCGACAAAAAGACGCAGCTGAACCTCCGGCGCATCGCATTCCTCATCCTCGCCGCCGAAACAGACACATTTGTCGTCAACCTCAAAGAGCTCGAAGAGAAGCTTGTCGAGCTTCTCTCCGCCACCGCCGTCACCTCGCCGTCATCCGTAACACGGGGCGAAGTATACATGGTCCTCCGCGCGCTCGTGCTCCGAACCTCCCCCGTGCACCTTGCCTCCTTCTGGCCGCTCATCAACACCGAACTGCAGTCCGCCATCCCCGCCATCCTCCCCTACGACGAGAATAACGGCACCTACACGGACGCCACAATCCTGCAGGCCTGTAAGCTCCTCGACACACTGCTCGTCATCGCGCCCGACGAGTTTCAGCTCCACGAATGGCTCTTTATCACCGATACCATCGAGGCCGTGTACCGTCCCGACGGCTGGGCGCCGGCCGCGCTCGCGGACCAGGTGACACTTGAGTTGCCGTCGCCAGCGCTCCAGAGCGACACGATGGTGGTGGGAAATAGGAGGAGGCCGTGGCTGGTAGGCGAGAGAGTTAGAGACTTGGAAAAGAAGGATATAAAGACGGAGATCTTGAGGCCGTTCCTTAGTGCCTTGAGTATCTTTGTGTATGAGGGGACGTATGGGATGAAACCGCCGGATCTGGATAGCTGTGAGGATGCACTGATGAGGGATATGTTTGCGGAGGAGGGGGTGTAGTGTATTTGGTGTTTTGGGGGGGGGGGAGGGGGGACTTTGCAGTTTGTGATTGAGTAGACCTTTCTTGGCTGGCTGTGATCATGATGTGGGGTGGTGGGGATGATTATTGCTTTAGCTACTTGTAGACTTGTAGAGCGCAGCGAATACTTGTAATACCGTCTTTATAATCTCTTGTTCTTTTTAGAATGGCTATACATTGATTGATCATCAAAATCGAATTTCACTTGGCTAGCGAGTGATTACCTGTGATGCAGACAAATATAGAACCACAACCACAACCACAATCACAACCACAACCACGACCACACACATTGCTATAATTTCCTAGATGCCTATATGAAAATGGAAAGGCTTAGTTCTACCATCAATTGTAAATCAAGGCAATTCTTACTCTACACACATCCATCCATCAATGGGACAAGGCGGGTATGGGTATCTCTCCCAAAGAAACAAAAAAAAAATATAAAAAAAATAAAGAATGTGATCCGGACCGAGATTCGAGCCCATACTTCTCCGAGTTCTAACGGTTTTAATGCTATTACTCGGAGCGTGTGCCAACCAGCTGGGACTTGCATACTGCTTTGTATTGGTGGAATATAACAAAACTGTGAACACATGGTTGGTCATTAATTTAAAAATGCAATTATTTTACACCGTCGGTACCATTATTGGTATGAGATACATGTATGACTCGCAGGCCAGCACTTCTAGAACTTCTGGAATCCTTTCTTCACGTGCGATCGACAGCTGGCATGCGGGCCAAGCATTGCAAACACAGCTGCATGACGCTTAAACCAACAGACGCTACAGCGAGACGTCTGGAGATTGACGACAACACAGCATCTCCGCTCTCTACTTAGACACAGACAGTCGATACTCACAGACACAGACACAGACACAGACACTGGCAGCTGATATCATATCCCTCAAGCAGGGAGAAGAAGAAGAGAATTGACACTTGTTCACAGATAGATACAGACAATCACCTCCTCTTCACCTTCCCTCGGACACACAGAGAGAATACTCACCTCCACGGCCACAGACAGGCACTTCAAGCAGAGAGATACCCACAGACAGACATATAACTCCCATCCCCTCGATTTAGAGAGAGAAAGAGGCATTACCAAAGGAGAGAGTGCCCGACTCACCTCCAGCCACCGCCCACAATGTCCATAGACCTCAACTGGGAAACTCTCACCTCCGGCCCCGACGGCGCCCGCTACGCCGAGCGAGTCCGCGACTTTGTGCACACAAAGTTTCAGACCATCCCCTTCCCCAAATTCATCAAGTCCGTCCAGGTGCACTCCTTCACCTTCGGCACAATCCCGCCCGACATCGAGATCAAGGAGATCTGCGACCCCTACCCCGAGTTCTACGAGGAGGATGAGGACGACTACGCCGAGACGGACTCGGACCCGGAGGACGATGCCGCCTACTCTCTCAAGCTCGAACGCGAGCGCCGCCGGCGGGAGCGGCGCAACGACGACTCCGGCAGCGCCCCCAGCACACCGAGCATCCAGCCGCCGCCATACTCGCTCGACGGCGGCCGCGCCAGTGGGCCCGGCGCAATCGCGGGCTTCCGCGGCGCCTTCTCCCCCGGCATCCCAGACACCTTCCCTGGGCGCGTGGGTGTGACGGGCGTATCGACGCCGCTGTTCAACCGCGCGGGCAGCAGCTCAAACCTCCATTACTTCCACTCCGCACTATCGACGGGCTTCACTACCGCGGGCGGCACCACCACCCCTACCCTCTCCGCGTTCGTCTCGCCCCCGCCTTCAGTCACCCCCGTGCGCGCTTCAACAGCAGCATCGACGGGCTCTGTCCCCTCCCCGCCGTCTACCGCCGACTCGGCCGACCACGAGCGCGACCCGACTACGCCGCCGCTGCTGCCGCAGGCTGCTGCGTCTGACTCGCCGCTGCGAAGGTCTTCGGCGGCGTCGGTCATGCCGAGGCTACGTGAGCCGCGCGACGAGGACACCCAGATTATATCGCGCGTACGATATGCGGGCGATGTGAGGCTGGAACTGACGGCAGAGCTGCTGCTGGAGTATCCGGTAAGTGCGTTTGCGGCGCTGCCGGTACGGCTTGTTGTAACGGGGTGTCGGTTCGACGGGTTGGCGTGTCTGGCTTATATCAGGCGGCGGGCGCATTTCTGTTTTCTGGACGAGGAGCGCGGGGGCGGCGAGGAGGGGAGCGCGGGAGGGAGTCTGTTGAAGGAGATCAAGGTGGAGAGCGAGATTGGCGAGAAGGGGAGGGGGAAGCAGGTGTTGAAGAATGTGGGAAAGGTGGAGAGGTTTGTGCTCGAGCAGGTGCGCAGGATCTTTGAGGAGGAGTTTGTGTTTCCGAGTAGTTGGACGTTTTTGGTGTAGGTGATGATGACTTTTAATGCATATATGGATTTGGAGTATGGGGCTTGCCTGTGGGATGTAGAGCAGGGTGAATTAATGTTGATATCGGCTTTTATGCTTCACCGTAATCTCTGGCCTTAGAATAACCAGCTGCCGTTAAATTCCCCTCAAAAAGAGCACTTTAGCTTTCATTCCGGAGTTTGCTATCTGTGGAGCTCTCTCATATTATGCTCAATGCCACAAGCTACTGAACCTAGAGCTACATGCAGTCGTTACTTCGTCTGTGTGAGCAATCAACCCCCAGTTCGGCACCAGACAAAGGCTACAGTCTCTACAGCACATAGAATTCGAATTATATCATATCACAACGCCGTTGATAAATCTGCAAAATCGAAGGGTTGGGGGTTGGGTCCTCTTTCATCTTGGCACACCCGCAAAAGGGTCAAGTATCACTTGCAGCGCAACATTCACCATGGGCGAGTGGTCTGGTGGTTAGATTAGACTGCTCATCGGGTTAGACACCGCGAGGTTTAGCCCTGCTTTCGATAACAGAAGGTCAGGGTTCGACCCAGGGGTGGGAGTAGTGCATATTCGTCCCGGAAGCGCACAGTACTTTTTGTTCTTTTTTTGTGTATGAAAGAAGAGATACTATAACCACCCAAAACGTACCGCTTGGGGTCTTTTTTTATTTTTATAATAGTGCGCAATACCCCCCAGTATAAAGCCGCAGTTGAATTTGACATTCCGTTTGGGGGTGGCATTTTGCGCCACGCAGAGGTCAGGGTTAGGTTCCGCTCTTGGCCAATCAGAGGGCGAGTAGGTTTGCAGAATTAAGGGCAGTACATATTAGATGGTCCCGAGTTCAAACCAGGGGTGGGGATAGTAACGCAAGTCGTTACAGTATCTTTTATTCTTTTTTTTTTTTGGCGGGGGGGGGGGGGGGTGGGATAAATTGGCAGGCTATTTTGATTTTCTTTTTTTCACTTTTTTTTTTCTTTCGGTTTCTCTAGAAGAGGAGGGGGTAAGTGGCCTTTGTGATTACTGGGTTTGATTCGCCCGATGTCTTTTGGGCCGCAGAGTAGGCGACACTCTGCTTAACCATGGGTGCTCGATCTTGAGATAAAGGCTTCGCCGGAAAAGCGATTCTTTTTCCGGCGGAAAAGGAATGTCGTATGTCGGAGCTGATCTGGCGCCTCCCGATTAAACTACCATGGGATCCGTCGCCAATACCGTTAGACCATTGAGAGGTTTGATGTTTCTAGTGTTGTGTACCCTTAATGCGTCCGTCCTGTGTTGCATCATAGATAATCACTCGTCGCAATAGACAAGCATACAAAAAAGGCTTACATAGGTCAATCAGTGACTTTGCGGAATACGGCTTGTGGAGCTAATACAACTGCTCCAATATCCTCCAGCTTATAATCTCTCCTCTGGTTTTTTCTCTTTCTTCCACTCTTCTTTCTCTCTTAACTGATATTGTACTCACCCTTCACCCTATACTCCACACTCTGGCTATATTTTCGCACTCACTCGAGCCATTTAAAAAGTCTTGGAGCAGAAAAAGGTACCTATAATGTACTAACGAATATCCATATCTACGATTGTTCCCACTGCACCCAGGAGATCGGGTTGTTGTTGGTGTTTGGTTGACCTAGATATTCGTCTAGGTTGGATCTGGGTTGGATCTGGGCTAGAACGCCAGACAGGGAAGCCTTATCGTTATCGGGCCCCTGTCACATACAAATGGGTTACCCTGCCCTGCCCACTGAACATTTTGCAGACTCGCCGTTTCAGTTCTTTCTCTCTGCGTTCCACCGCCCCCGGCCCCGTAAAAAACCTCTCCACTCATTCCTTACTTTCCAAAAATCACAACCCGCAGCAATGGCCACCCAAGTCCCCCAGAGTACTATCGACACGCTCGCCGCCTCTGTCTACGAACAATGTCTCCAAGCGCCCACCGGCTTTCTCTTCTCCATCTCGCAACTCCAGGAGATGGTCCCGGGAAAGAGCAATCTCGAGGTGACGCAGCACGTGCTCAATGAGCTCCTGCGCACCCGCTCCCTCAGCGCCATGACGCAGGGCAACCAGACGCTGTTCAAGGCGGCGGCGAGGGACTATGCAGACAAGTGAGTCCCTTCCCCCCATGGATCTGTTGAATTACTCCGTCGCTGACGGCGGTGATGGTGGTGGTGTGGTGTAGGGTCAAGAACATGTCGGGCGACGAGGAGATTCTGTACGGATACATCCAGGAAGCGGCCAGAGAGGGCATCTGGACAAAGACACTCAAGGCAAAGACGAACATGCACACGACCACCATGAACAAAGCTCTCAAGGGCCTTGAAGGGAAGCGCTTTGTGAAGGCGATCAAGTCTGTAAAGGTAAGTTTAATCTGAGTGCGCGCTCTAATAACCTTCCCTGGAACCTTGACTCTTGAGCAAGCACCCACTGCACCCATACTGCCACCGCTACCATTATGCTATTATGAGCTGCCATTGAAACGCAAGACTACGTGTCTTGGAACTCGAAACGAGTTTCTCTTTCAATTTCTCCACTTAAGTATGTTGCATAGACAGATAGCATATTCCCCAGTCCACCCATAACACCCTACGCCCCCGCCCCAACTGTAATCACACAGGCTGACACCCGCACCCCCCCCCCCCCCAATAGTACCCCGCCCGTAAAATCTACATGCTCTACGAGCTTACCCCGTCCATCGACGTGACCGGTGGGCCCTGGTTCACCGACGCCGAGCTCGACAACGAGTTTATCAACGAGCTCCTGACGGCAATCACAAAATTCATCACCTCAAAGTCCTTCCCGCGGATTGTGCGCGGCAGCAGCGTAGCCTCTTTCCCGCCGGGTTATACTGGTTATCCTTCGCAGAATGAGATCTACCGCTGGGTCAAGAGCAGCAACCTCACAGAGGTGGATCTGGCAGAGGCCGATATCAGGAATCTGCTCGACGTGTTGGTGTATGATGGCAAGATTGAGAGGGTTGTGGGCGGGACGGCGTATAGAGCGGTCAGGAAGCCCGAGAGTGTTAATGGCTTCACCGAGAGCCCTTGTGGGAGGTGCCCGGTTTTCTCGCTTTGCAGAGAGGGTGGACCGGTCAGTGCGAGCAATTGTGTGTATTTCGAGGACTGGCTCAATTTTTGAGGTGGGTCTACTAATGTCTAGCATCATGTACCATTATTATATACCCATATACACTCTGTGGGAAAAGTTTCTACCTCGCTGTTTGGATGGCAGTTCTTTTTTTCTTTTTACTATTTTCTTCTAGGGTTCGATTGATAATATGCTGTGTATGTATATATACCTTTCTTTTTCTTTTGTGGGTGTTTAATGGGATTTAAATATTGCGAGGAAGGGATTAATAAAAGTTAAACACTCGCGGTAAAAAGAAAAAGACTTTATTCAGGAAAGCGGCCAAGTATAACATTTACTATCTAGTACTATCTATGCTTAACGATCTCAGCGGAAAAGGAAACAGATTGACAGTTCAATCCACATGCATACATGTTAGGTTAGTATTGCTATTGCCGCTATGTTCTTTTTTTGGGGGGGTATCTCTTCTTTTCTATGGTTGGTGGTTGGTGGTTGGTTGTTGTTGGTTATAGCACTGTCAATGGACCGACCACTGGCCTGCACAGCTATCGACAGGTCAGCAACGACAGCTATTCAGAGATTCTCAGCCCAACTCGACACATACCTCCAGTGCTCTAATTACTTCTTCTTAGAAGCCTACTGCTCCTGAACAGAGCCAATGCCCAGTCCCGAAAAGTCCTCCCAGATAGTCGGGAAGATCCCGGTGCCGCGGAACTTGTCATCAAACCAATTATCTCTCCCCACCCAGCAGCCCCTATGATCCATCTCCGCAAACTCTTCCCCCTCCCCATCATCCTCACACCCACAGTCCGCAAGCCCAACACCAAACAACAAGCGCTGCGCAGCGGTCACCTCCATCCCAATCGCCATCTTAGTCAGCACCGCCCTGACATATATCAACCCCGAATCGGGCAGCGGATCATCATCACTGCCCGCCCTCAGAGTGATAATCTGCCCCTCCTTCATCCGCTCATAGACCAGCCCTCCGCCGATGTCGAGGTCAATCTGCGGCTTACTCTTATAGTCCCTGAGGTTGCGCCTGGATCCGGGGCCGTTCCAGTGGAAGCTCACCTTGAGCTTATCGTGCGAGCCTTGGAGCGGGAGGAGGTAGAACTCCATGGCGTCCCAGGCACGGCGGCAGTCGGCGGACATGACGATGCTGTTGCCCAGCGTGGCCTCGTCGGCGCAGTGCGCTTGGATGGTGTCCACGACGCTGGGCGGCCAGATAAGCGCAAGGAAGCTCCAGAAAGCTTTGCTGCCGGCGCTGGCTGAGAGCATGGGCAGGATGGGCATGGGCTGCGGGTCCTGGAGCCGGCCTTGGCCGTGGGTGATCTCGCAGGTGGGGCGTGGGGTGAGCATGGTTGGGTGGACGGCCGAGACTGGGATAAGGCATGACTGTTAGAGAGGGAGCAGAGGGAAGCAGAGGGATGAAGAGCGGGTATATATGGTGCGGTACGTACCGACGGCAGTGTCGTTCTTCAGCGAACCCAGATAGGTCATTGCCTCCATATACGTATCGACGAACATGGCCACCAGCAGCTCCTTCTTCTCGAACGTCAGAGGGATCCTCGTTACTCCGCCCGGCTGAACGCCCTGGAAGACGATGCTCTCGGCGATGTAGGGGACGTTGGGGGCAATGATCCGGCCGAGGACCACTTCAAGGATAGTCGACTTAATAGATGGGTCAACATATGTTGACTTCATGAACATGTCCCTAACGACGGCGACGAGGAATTCGTCGTCCTCCTCGGTTGGCTTTAAATGGGAGAAGATGGCGGGGATGAGGGTTTTGAAACGACGACGAACTCGAGGTGGAGGGGAGGCGGGGATGGGGAGTGGGGGAGAAAGTTGTTGGAGGACAGAGGAGGAGGCCATTCTTGCTAGGTGTGTGGGGCTTGTGGGGGTTTGGGAATTGGCTTGATGGTTCTTGGATAGATGGAGGATAGATGTTACGGAGGAGTGATCGATAGATGGATGGATGGGAATTGTGGGTTGGGGGGGGAGAGAAAGTGAGTGGAAGCACGGCTCAGTTGGGTGGGAGTGATATCGTACTCCTGCTAGAGGAGCTACTTGAAAGCTCTAACCGCTTAAACACTCTCCCCTTTTGCATTGAAATGGGGACCCCCGTAGTAAAAATGTCCGCCTTTTATGAGACGAGTGATGGCTTATGATGAGGGCTCTCTACTTGTGGTTGGGAGTACATGCGTAGACAGCCTACCCGTACTTCATTGTGGGTGGAGAACTGACATGAGAACTAAGAAAGTAGACTAAACAGTACTGGCAAGTGTCCCCTTTTCCCGGGGAAATATGCTGTTGACGAGAGTACATTCTTGGTTTCCTATATCTACTATTCCCTGTGGGTAAGTATGAAAAGTAAAAGCCATTAATGGCTACTGACAGAGTAGAGTCTTGGAAAATTATTTGAGTATCTAGTTAAGCTAGACTAGGGTACCTGTTTCACAAGTAAGTATGGTTGGAAGAGGCAATGAGTTATTCGTTGTGATGCTGAGCTATGTGTGAGTGATCCTGGATGATTCTGAAAGACCTGTAAATTGAATCATTTCTATTCCACCTCTGTGACGAGTAACCTGTTGTTGGTATATGCACGAGGTTAGCATGGTAATTGGAGTGTTCTATTAAGCACACTTCAAACAAAAAATAAAGAGTAAGAGAAAAAGAAAAAAAGAACTGCTGTGGATATGTATGTTCTCTGAATTTGAATGGACTGCTTTCTTTTTCGCTTTCACAGGTCTAAATGACCGGCCAATTGGGCTATTGTACTGGCTACAGTACGGCGAAAAAGAAGGTAAAAGCTTCCAGGTACAATACATAAGTCCACTCAGCTATACAGACCAGCACATCGGAAGGTCCCAAAGTCATGAATGCTCGTAAGTACACCATAACTCCATTAACCTAGAAGCCAATCCGGACCCTTTCTCACTGATATCCTCTGATTGACCTGGTCGGTTACGTATGTGGTTCTGGTCCAAAGACCTGACCGCGTGTATACATACTACCTGCGGATGGCTGTGCAATTTTCAGGTCGGCTTCCGCATATATGCGGTTTTAAGCTAGATGGGTATCAGGTTTACGATATTACGGAGATGAGTATGTGGTGCTACTTTGGATAATTACAACCTGGAATATCTACATATATGCTAGGAAATCTAATTATTAGAGTTTGGATGCACCGAAGCTCACTTTTAGGTCTTAATTGGGCTCGCTATTGCAAGAAGCAGGAGAAAAGTTGGCTTAGCCTTACCCCCCGCATAACCACCCAACTCATCACAGTATCTTTTACAAAGCGCTATGGCAATACCATTGATATTCGAGGCTCACTCTCGCTCGTGTCTCGATCATACAAATATCCCACCCGAACATCTAAGGAATTTATCGCCGGGATAAAAAAAAGTAAAAGCTTGACAGGAACCAGTCAGGAACCAGTCAGGAACCATGGATTCTGAATCAGCCGGGAATCGAACCCGGGTCGGGCGCAAACATCATGAGATGGCAAGCGCCCGTGATACCACTACACCACTGAATCATGTTTACTGCAGGGTTTGTGACATCTTTAATTGTTTTTCTTTTTGGTTGCTAGAGGCTGCGGCTCCACTGCATATTTGGTTAGATCACGGTACTAGCTTCGATATTGAAAGCAATACCAGGCAGAAGGAAATAAAAGCATTATCTGTGATTTCAACCCCCTTTTCTTTGTGTTAGCTTTAGAACACTTGATTTGTTTGGGGATGGATAGCGTGAGGTCACTTTAAGGATGGGCACTTTTGTAGCGGGAATCGGGATTCAGGGTGCCAATCTTCACTGATACTTGACACTTGTCCTACAAACACTATGTTTTAGATTTTAAGTAAGTCTATACATAACACCCCGTAATTATTATGATATTTGTTTTCAGGAGATAAAGTCAAATATTTGAATCACCGTCACATCACACAGTATCACTCGGTCTTGGCATGGCTCGGGACCTCACTGGCCATGCATCAACCAAAATCAACAATCAGAGTCTAGTTCCAGGTATTGATTAATTTTAGTAAAGAAAACAAAGCTAGGGCTTGTCTAGGGCTTGTCTTGCCACAGCCAGATAAGCGAGATTAGGTCATAGATCAGGTTAACGAGTAGCAACCCGCGAACGGGGATGCGCCAAAGTCCGCGTTGTTAAGTGGAAAACACCATACGGGTGGCACAATCCCCCAAACGTTGGGGAGTGAAGATGAGCTGAATACATGTATACTAGGTAGTACAATCACCTGTCCTCTGTATATCCGTAGTCCGTACTCAGGCTGCCTCTAATCTTTCGGGAATCGAGGGCATAACTCCGTGTCTATAGTTAACTACCCATTCAATTCACTGGTATAATTCCATGTGCCACTACATACATTAAATACATTTGTTGCTTTTAAATCTCTGGTATACGGGAGATTGATCACTGGACCTGGTTTATATACGGATGTCTTTTTCTTCCAACTGGCTATTAACCCAAGCCGCGGCGGACCTTCAATACCAATTTCATAAATTTCAATTCTCACGCACAAAAGAGTACTAGCAAAAAAGGTCTCGCTTTTATGTTCATTATTTAATTTACAGTAGAAAAAAAAAGAAGAAAAAAGGAAAGTGAACAATACAGAAAAGCTCCGGATCCATGTGACTGATTGATAAGAATGCTTGCCCACCCACGCGCTGTAACTTTTAGGTTGAAATATAATGTTGGAGGTTCTAGGTTTAGAGAGCCAGTTCGCGTTCTTGAGGGAGTGTGTTCTCGTATTCGATTTCGATATGAGCTCCGCCTTTATAATATGTTAGCTTGACCAGTAAGGTAATAAAGGGGAGCTTACGTTTCCTCGGGTTTTGAGGAGTTGGCCCTCTTTTCCTCTTGATGGGCGCGGGTTCTTTCTTTGTAGTTGGTAGAGGAGCTTTCTTCTTGTCTTCTGGCTCCTCATCCTCACTATCATCATCCTCACTATCGGTCTCGTCGTCCTCATCGTCTTCTTCAAAGTCACTGGCACCGCTCCCATCAAGCCAATCCTCTAGATCACCGAGCTCCTCTTCTTCCAGGTCCTCATCTCCTGAAACATACTCGACTTCGTCAAGGTCCTCCTCCTCCTCCTCCTCGAGCTCTTCCTCATCCTCATCCTCATCCTCGTCATCATTATCCACATCTCTCTCTGCTGCTCCTTCCCTCTCAAGTCCTCGGAGGACCTTCTTCCAGATGTTCTCCTCGACATTGAGGGGTTTGTCACCATATGCACCACTTCTGAGCCTCTCCACCAGCTCCTTCTCAATGGCCTTTTCAAGCTTCGCCGCTGCGAGCGCCTTCCTCTCTCTAGTGGCCTCACGTCTGACGATCTTTGGTTTCACACCAACAAGCTTTTCGCCCATGCGCTCTTCTTCCTTCGCCAGGCGCCGAGAGGTGATTGCGACTTGGGTCAATCGAGTGAGACGCTGCTTACATTTATGTAGTAGAAATTTGGGCCAGTAGATTAGACGCTCGTCGATCTGTGTGAGGGCAGTGGCGTAGTTTTGGGAGAGCTTGATCCGCTCCCACAGTTTTGACGGCATGTGCGCTCGCTCGATGGTCTTCATGTAGAGGTAGAGAACGCCATTGTCGCTGCGGATTGTGGCATATCGCGAGTTGGCTAGGGGACAGGATTGACGGTTGCAGAGCCCAGTTACCTGCGAAGATTAGAAGGAAGCGGGATATGGGGAGTGGCGGGGATACGGACATTGTATTCGTTTCTGCAGAAGTTCTGACCTTTCGTAGTTCTGCAGCAATGTCAGTATACAGAGGATCCAAATGTCTCAGAATTGAAAAGGAAGCTTACTTTAGCTTGAAGGCGCAGAACTGCTGGTTGATAACCTGCCAGACAATCTCGTCAGAAGCCATCTTCGGTGATTGATATGTAAGTTGTTAAGGTTGCGTGCGGTTGATTGAATAAAATTAGTTTTGGTCGAAGAGAAAATTTGGTGTGCGTTGCCAAGATTTCGCTGCAGGGTAGGGTAATGATCGATTAACGGAAGCCAAGACATGAGGCTGAGAATGTTAAATGCCCCCCACATGCACATGCGATAACAAGGAAGCTCTTGATACAGAATACAGCAGTAACATGGCGCATATTCCCCGGAAATCGCTGATAGGAGGCCGCTGGAGTGAGGATGGTGAAGGGGAGGAAGACGACTACCAATTAGAGGAGTTTGAGGAGGACGGGGGTGAATTGTATGTTCCCTCTTCAATTTCTGTAGCCGCTACTCGCATAAGCTGTACTAACCCTACGTCTAGCGACGGTTTCTTCGGCGAAGACGACGAAGACGATCCCGACTACTCTGGCAGCGAACGGGGTGGCCAAGATGATATCCCCATCGACCCAGCCCTCTCAGACGGCGAAGAAGATGAGCCTACTGAAGATGAGTCGGAAGAGGACCTCTCTATGGATCTCTTCAATAACGAGATGGAAGACTTCCATCAGGACCTGAAAGCCGCCCATGGTTTCCGACGTCGACGCCCCAATGGAGGTCGCCGCGCAGTCGGCGACGAAAACTACTCCTTCGAAGTTCGTTCCCTTCTTGGCCAGGCTAACCAAGCTTATGCTTTCGGCAAACTCGACGAAGCGCTTAAGGCCGTGAAGCAAATCATCCAGATCGAGCCCGGCGTATATGCGGCGTGGAAGATCCTTGGTGAAATCTTCAGCGAGAAGGGCGATAAGAATAAATGTCTTTTGGCCTGGCTGACTGCGGCGCATGCTCGGCCTAAGGACTGGGAGCTCTGGCTCATGTGTGCTAAGATGAGTTTAGACCAATACGGGCCTGATAAACAGAGCTACAGGGACCAGGCGATCTACTGCTATAATAGGGCAATCAGAGCGAACCCAGATAATATTGATGCAATCTACGATCGTTCATTGCTGTTGAAAGATTCGGGACAGCTTACAAAGGCAGCGGAAGGGTTTGTCATGCTGAACAGACTCTTACCAAATGATATGGGAATTTTAAAGGAGCTCGCCGGATTGTATATCGAACTCGGAAGAATTCCGGAGGCGATTGATTTTTACAAAAGGAGTGTAGAGTTTTTTAAGAGCACAGGGAACGCGGATATGGCGTTTGGATGGAGTGAACTCAATATATTTGCCGAGCTTTACTGCATGGAAAAAGAATGGGCTGTTGCTATTCAGACAATCAAGAGCTTGGGAAGATGGTTGTATGGGCGAGCAGAAGAAAAATACTGGGATCAAATTAACGGAGATGATAGGGAATGGGATGAGGAAGATAGACCCCGGAGATGTTTGGTGAGAGAATTTGAAGTGGACAGGTTCCCGAAGGAAAGCTATTCGCTCCCGCTGGAATTGCGAGTTAAACTAGGGCTGTGCAGGTTACGGATGGGGAATAAAGACGAAGCTATTGTACGTGAATTTCGAGATGAATTCACATTGCACCATTTTTCACTTCTCGAGTATAGTAAATGTGACTTTTCTAACAAGGGTACTTAATATATAGTCCCACTTCCAATACCTACAAAAGACCGCCAATTCAAACTACAATGATTTATTCCAAGAGGTTGGCGATGCCCTCTATGAATGCCGAGCATACGAGGATGCAATAAGCTACTACAGCGTGGTCGTCGAGGCCGCTGAGTATCTCGACCGAAAGTTATGGTTTAATATGGCTGAGTGTTACCGGGGCATCGACAACATTGAAGATTCGGAAGACGCCTATATGACAATTCTCGAGGCCTACCCCACTGACGAGGCCGCCATGATGCAGCTAGCTGGAATTTATGAAGTAACCAATCGCAAAGCAGAAGCCCTTGAGCTTGTCAACGAAATCATCCGAATCCGGCGAGAAAGAGACGCTGCAGAAAAAGCCCGCAAGGAGGCTTTAGCTAGTGGTGTGGTACTTTCTGGAGCGGAGGGAAGTGAGGCGGCTAATGAAAATAACACGGCCATGGCTTTCTTTCCAAACCAACCCGTCAGGGAGAGGGCGAAAAGAAAGAAGGCTGGGATGCTAACAGAGGCGGAGAGGGCGGAGATGGACGCAAAAAAGACAGAGCAGACGACAGTGAAGTTTAAAAAATTAGAATTTCTGAGACCGGCCGCTGAGGCCGAGGATCAACTTGCCATCAAGGACTGGCTTGATACGGCAGGTGATTTAGTAGATGACTTTAGGAATACGAGAGCGTTATACCCGCAAGATCGGAATCTTAAATTCAAGGGCTTTATGACAACTGCACAACGAAGAGCGATGGCGCAGGGTCAAGCTAAACGGATTGAAAAGATGCAGAGTCGTTTGCAGGAAACATTGAGTATGCATAACACTCTTTATATTTCAACGACGAACTGTGATACTAATCCAAATAATAATAAAGCTTTCCAGGACGATGAAATCACGACTGAGCATTTAACAAAATTCCGAGGACTAGATTTTGACACATGGCTATACATCTTCATGCAATACGCCATATACCTTGCCAAATACGACAATTTCCAGGACGCATACGACGTCTGCAACGCTGCAAAAGAAGCGAATGTCTTCTTCCAAGACAAACGTCGGACTTTCACAATATGGATAACCTGGCTGTCCTGTGCCATCTTGGTTGGCGACTCAGAATCCTGTTCCACCATTTGCCGTTGGTTCATGACAAGCTTTCAGTTCACGACAGAAACCTACTCCCTCTTTACTGCCTCTATCACTGCCTCCAAGAATGGCCTCGAAGTTTTCCACAATAATGCCAACCAAAAATACCTCCTCCGACAAATAAAAGCCATGGACCAGGCAATCACGGGGAAGGTTAGGGTTGGCGCGGCAACGTTAACGGCCGTAGATGATGATGGAAATAAGTATGTCCCTGAGGATGTAGACGTGGGATTGCTCATGCTTTACGGTCATATTCTTGCCTCAGGGAGGAGTTATATATCGGCACTGAATTACTATACGAGGGCATACGCGGTGCTACCTGATAATCCGATGATTACATTCTGTATCGGGCTTGCATATCTGCACAGGAGTATGCAGAGGCAGAGTGAAAACCGACATATGCAAGCATTACAGGGCATGACTTTTCTCTTTGAGTATTATGATATGAGGACTGATGGGAAGAGAAAAGGCGAAGAAAAGGCGAAGGGACCAGAACACGCCGAAGGAGAATCGGCAGGAGATGTAGACGCAATGGAGATTGATTCGGAACCCACGCAGCAGGGAAAGACAAGGGATGATAACACCAATTGGGAGGAGCGACAAGAAGCCGAATACAATATTGGTAGAGCTTTCCACCATATCGGTAAGCTAGTTTTTTCTATCAATTCATCACTTATCAGCTTATGCTATATATCTAGGGCTTACCCACCTGGCGATTCCGTATTATCAACGAGTACTAGAAATTTCAGACGAGCAGGCACAAGCGGGAAAGCCCCTGATGGGGGACATGAAATGGGAGGCAGCTTACAACTTGCAGATGATCTACGTCACCAGCGGAAGTCCTGGCTTGGCAAAAAGCGTGACAGTAAAATACTTGGTGTTATAGTTTTGAGTTGCAATCCAGTAGCTAAAGTTTAATTAACCCCTGAAATCCTTATTCGGATAGCTTTGGTTTTTTATATATCTCTTCTTATGTACTTGACATAGATTCATATTCTTGGAGTTTTAGGGTTTGCTCAACGGTATCTCAATAAGCTCCCGTGCTGTCACAAGTAAGGGGATACGCATAGCCTGATAGGCGTACTAGTTACATTAAGGGAGCAGTTAGAGAATGACTGCTCTTTGTACTCGTAAGAGCACTATCGTGGTGCATTTGATTTTAGAATAGTGCAATTACTTTCCTCTTGGCTGTTGCGAAGACAGGCTTTTATTTAATCCGCGGCTATACGATGAGCGTGACTTGGAGCTCGAGATCTACACATCACCAAGAGAAAAGCACATCACCAGGATAAAAGTAACGAGTTTCTAATTATGTAGAGTACATTTATGCACTCCGTCTTTCATCAACGTGCAGCTACAGCACAAAACGGGCATGTAACAAAACATCCTTTGTGTTTCTTTGATTTATTTTCTTTAACCTAAACAATCACTGTTTTTATGTATTGGTTCTTGTTATTTACATCCCTTAATAGACCATACATGTAGCTAACAACAATTACATAATCAATCAATCGACCATAGCTTACAAGCATAAGATATCACTCGATAGCCAAATATACATCTATGGTTTATCCTGCTATATGCAACTACATGTATGTAGGCAGCCACTTAGAAGAGGAATTGAGAACTACGTTTGGTTCTAGATATAAATATAGGTACATACGTATAACCTACATATACTCAAGTGATAAGCTCAGGGATTGTAATATTTTCTTCCATAGAAAGCCCTAACATAGCTCCATTCCACGCTAAACCATAGAGCTGCCGTATAGATTCATGCGGTATTACCCGTCCGTCCCGCCCACTCCGCCAAAGAATTCGTCTCTTTCTTCCTTCTTCTTTTTCTCTAAAATCCATCAAAATCTATTAAGATACGCATAAATACCATCCCCGTAACCATTCCAGAAATGCCTCCACCTCATCCTCCACTTCATCTTTTACCTCTTTCTCCAGCTCGCCTCACTCCACCACCACCACCACCACCTCCCCCACCACCAAACAAAGTCCTCTACGTTGGCAGCCTCCTTTCAGATACCAATTCTGCCGGTTTAAACAAGTATTTCTCTGAAGTTTATAACCTTCTCGACTCACAGCCAGGCTTGATACGTGTGAAGATTCTTCTCAACCACAACCAAACAGAAGCCTACGCCCTTGCCTACTACGAGACAGTGGAGAACGCTACCGCTGCAATGAAAGGTCTCAAGAACGCACAGACTCCGGGAACCCAGAGGCCTCTTCAAGTGACATATGCAACATCTCCCAAGACTGGTCTTACTACTGAACTCCCAGGTGTGACTCAAGCCCTCGCAGGGAACAGATCTTCCAACACAAGGTCTCAGGCTTCCAGGAGAGGTAGACCTCAATCTGATACTTCCCTACCAGAATGGACTCCGAATACTAGGGGTCCCGGATTGCTTGGTGATAGACCAATGTCCGTTATCGCCCCACCAGAGCAGACCAGGGGTCCTGGGTTGCTTGGCGATAAGTCCTTGGATAGCGTTACTCTGTCAGAGTGGACTCCGACTGTTAGAGGTCCCGGATTACTTGGTGATAGGGAGTTTGTCCCCGGTAACCATAACATCACCGCCGATAGGCCGCTCGCTCATTCTAACATCATGCTTGGAGGTAGCAAATATGCTCCTGTCATGCGTGAAATGTCAGTATTGTCTTCTGGTCCCGTGGGCGACAAGAAGGTGATCGAGTTCGAAAGAAAGAAAGTTGAACAGGAAGAGGAGTTTAAGAAGAAGGAACTCTGGGAGAACGAGCTCAGGAAGAAGGAGCAAGAGCTCAAGACGAACGAGCTCAGGCAGGAGGAGCTCAGGCAGAAGGAGAAAGCGTTCATGCAGGAGGAGCTCAAGCAGAAAGAGCTTAAGGAGAAGGAGCTCAGGCAAAAGGAGAAGGAGCGCAAGCAAGAGGAGCTCAAGCAGAAAGAGCTTAAGGAGAAGGAGCTCAGGCAGAAGGAGAAGGAGCGCAAGCAAGAGGAGCTCAAGCAGAAAGAGCTTAAGGAGAAGGAGCTCAGGCAGAAGGAGAAGGAGCGCAAGCAAGAGGAGCTCAAGCAGAAGGGACTTAAGGAGAAGGAGCTCAGACAGAAGGAGAAGGAGCGCAAGCAAGAGGAGCTCAAGCAGAAAGAGCTTAAGGAGAAGGAGCTCGGGCAGAAGGAGAAGGAGCGCAAGCAAGAGGAGCTCAGGCAGAAGGAGAAGGAGCGCAAGCAAGAGGAGCTCAAGCAGAAAGAGCTTAAGGAGAAGGAGCTCAGGCAGAAGGAGAAGGAGCGCAAGCAAGAGGAGCTCAGGCAGAGGGAGCAGGAGCTCAAGAAAGAGGAGCTCAGGCAAAAGGAACTTAAGGAGAAGGAGCTCAGGGTGAAGAGAAATGAGTCTAAGAAACTTCAGGAACTTATCAAGGAGAAGGAAAACGACGCATTGCTTGATAACCAAATAATGGAAAGCGTTAGGAAAAGCGAATCAAAGAAAGAGCTCGAGGAGGCCACATGCAAGGAAAGAGGACTACTTAGGACAGAACTTACGACAAATAGTATCCAAGGGCTCAGAGAAAAGGAACTTAAGCAGAATCACCTCCAAGAAGGGTTGAAAAAAACGCACCAAGAACTCATTGATAAGAAGTGTGCAGCGCTAGTAACTGCAGGGGAGAAGGCCGCTAATGAGGAACGTAATCAGAAACCTAAAGAAAAGTACCAGGCCGAGGGCCCCGTCCTTGAACAGGGGGGTCTTATGAGGGGAGTCAGTGATATCGAGCGTATCCAAGGAAACATTCGACATGAGCTGGGGGAAAATGTCAGTCTCGCGGATAGATTGATGCTACTTAGTGCGAAAGGATCCAAGCAGATGACGGTTGAAAAGAATCCGCACGTTCAAAAAGAAATCCAAGTCAAAGAAACAACCAACACCACAACTACCCCCAATACTAGCACCTCAAGTTTTATGCCCCCCGCAACAAACCCGACAGATGGAGGAATGGGAGAAATGCTTGAGACATCGATGGGTACGGAGGATTTTGATATAACTGGCGAGTGGGAAGATGCGTTCTAGTCGGTTCTTTGATTTCCTAAATCGATACGCAAGTAGTCTATAAGTTGAGAAGATTACTGCTTGGCGCCTTGGAACAAAATAAAATATACTTCTTTCTCTTCTTCAAGTTCCCTAAAACTACGGTATTAGTGTGTATGTAGACAGTATTGAGTAGGATGGAATCACCACAATAGCAGTACGGGGTTAGGCGGAGAATGTTAAGCCAAAATGAAAGGATTAATTCGATATCCTTAGTGCATGAACAGTTCAACTAAATAATTGAAGTAGCAAGTCCACTCCCGTCTTTAGTCCTATTTTAGGAGTAGGGGCGAGTGCGAGGAGTAACTTGTGTATTAAGTGGTTCTATATATGTGTGTAGCTACATTTATAGCGCCAGAGCCTCTAATTCTAGTATAGTCAACACCTTTAAACACATTGCACTCATTAAATATCGTTTGGCGAAGAATAAAAGTGTGGCATACCCTGGAAAACATACCCTTCATATTAGTAGGCCGTTACTTTCCGACCCAATTTATACATATTCATTGCTAGACTCTTAGTAAAGTAGCTCCTGAGCGACCCCGAATTACAAGCTAGAATCATATTTCTATATTATACCACGCCATTATCTTACGAGAATAACTAACACTTGAAACTTCGTCCTATAAACATCCTGCTGGGCTTGGTTCACAGTTACTCACTCGACGTTTAAGTCTTCTCGAGATGAGCGAAACGACACAAGATCAAGCCTTGTATTCGCAGAGAGCACTGCTAATACATAGTAGTAACAATCCTAGCCATGATTCCTTGAGATTCTTTGCCTATAAAGCCACCATCCGCGGTCTTTCCTTCAACATTTCCCCTCCGTTCTTTAGGTCTAGAAGTCTCTCACCTAATAACTGGGTACCGCCACGCCGTTGTGGATCTATTACATTATCGAATATAAAACAGTAAGGGAGGTGTTTACTACATCTACTCTGCCAGCACTGCAAGCATCTCATGGGAACTCCAGGTGGGCGCAATGATAAAATTCTCACCACTGAGACTATCAAATGTAGTATTCACCAGTCAGCACGTGGGTGCAAGGTCCAACCTCACAATAAATCCACGCCGCCAATTCCTCGACAGCGACATGTATGTCTCCCAATTGAAGCTCGGGCATCGGTCCCGCCAATTGTGGAAGCTAGATTGCCCCACTAAATTGATTGAGGTGAACCGTTCTGGTTGTGATCCAAGGCTGAAACGAGCGGGAAGTCCCGTTGGAGCAAACTACACTTTAGAGTTGTAGCCGTTGAGCTGATCTAATACATGTTGTGGCGTTCTCTAGTAAGCCAACTATTTCAATAGGGGCGATGGACTGTGACTAAGGCTGAAATGATCATCTAGAACTCTTAGAAATTGATAGGACATGGGGTACATACTACATGAAGTACCTGATAGAAGCTTTATTACGTGGATAATCCTCAAATGTCTGATACTCACTTCCATCCTATCATAAACCTTTTCTCGGCCGGCCCCGACCATATTCAGGTGTTTTGGAAAACATAACGTTCATGATGGAGGTAGTGCTGGATAGGGTGCCCGACAACACCATTCATGAATGCTTACCTGTTTCCGCGGTAGATGCAAGGTGTCGCATAGCTACCTACCTTGATAAGCTTGCGAACAATATAAATCCAACAGAAATCAAAGCTTTATATGAAATGAGGAGAACATTAGTTTATTTTCTCTCGAGATATCAGATTTTCCACTATTAAACGCTCGGCGTAGACCGCATGCGGCATGGTAAGAGTAACAGCACCAGATTTGGTAGGTCCCTAACATTCAATCCCAACCAATGGGCAGGATTCCTCAACTTCACATGGCCATTATCGGCGCCGGTGCCGAGCAGGGAGAAAAGCTTATCGACCATGTTCCTGCGTTTCTTCAAGATGATCATCATCCTTCGAAGAAATTTCCCCCGCCGAAACAAGAGGAGGTTGAGATCAGTTGCCACCCTAGGAAGCATCCGAATGATAGGGCAACCTAGTATGCCTTCCCGTTTCGTAATAAATTATTCAATACAATTTATTCTATCGTTCGTAGCCAATGGTATGAACACTCCTACCATCTCTGCGTTGGGTTGGTAGGGCGTATTGAACCTCATCCTAGTCCCACGGCCAATGGAGTAATAATGTGGAGATGAGCTACGCAGCTGCACCTCCGGGCTCTCAATTGCAAGTGCAATAATTTTACTACAAAATGCGCTTGCCCGCACCGCCCATTACTCTAGTGTGACAATTCCATACTCGCCCCAAATGTCTTTCTCACGATTCGCAAAAGTTGCTCTTGGCTCGGTGTTGGTCGCTCTTGGTGTCAATGCAGGAACTCCATTGAGTTGTACAAACGCCCAAATAAGCTGCAAAAATACCACTGCAGTTGCAGATTCATGTTGTTTTAATTCTCCAGGTGGACAGCTACTACTTACGCAGTTTTGGGACACGGATCCTGTGACTGGTTAGTGATTTCTCCTCCTCTGCTTGACTGCCCTTTTGCGCAGTGAATAGCTAAAATAATAAGCTAGGTCCGGTTGACTCTTGGACTATTCACGGCCTTTGGTAAGTCAACAATATATCGACTATTTATTCCTGCATACTGTTAACTAACCAACGTGCAACCAACCGATTAACCAGGCCCGACAAATGCGATGGAACATATGACGCAAACTGTGACAGCAGCCGTGCCTACACCGGTATAGCTGGCATCCTTACTGCGGCAGGCCAGACTTCGCTGCTGAGCTATATGCAGACCTACTGGAAAGACTACAACGGCGACGATGAGTCTTTCTGGGAACATGAGTGGAGCAAACATGGGACTTGCATCAACACGCTTAATCCAAGCTGTTATACAGGGTATACAGCTAAGGAAGAACTTGTCGACTTCTTCGAGGTTACGGTACAGCTCTTTAAAGGGTTAGATACTTACAAGGTTTGTTTTCCTAATTTTTACGAAGGGAGTTGGATTGAGAGATATAACTAACATATGGGATCTCTAGACACTTGCAGCAGCCGGGATTACTCCTTCTACCTCGAAGACCTACACCTCCGCTGAAATCCAGGCCGCCCTCAAGGCCGCAACAGGCCACACAGTGACACTAGGCTGCTCCAACGGCGCTCTCAACGAAGTCTGGTATCACTTCAACGTTAAAGGCAGTGTCTCCACTGGCGAGTTCATTGCCACAGAACCAGGTATGTACTAACTATCCCAATTCTTCCAATCACAGCACATACTAAAGGTTCTCTATAGATGGCACTAAATCCACCTGTGCCGCTTCAGGCGTGAAATATCTTCCCAAGAGCGGCACCACAACCTCTCCAACAACCTCCTCAACAAAAACATCATCCGCCGCAGTGCCAACAGGCACAGGCGTCTTCTCTGGCAGCGGATATCTCAACGCCATAACTGGCGGGGCTACAAAGGGATGTATCATCGGTGCAGGGACATGGTACACGACTGGTACTTGTGCGACCTTTACAGCAGCGGCTTCAGGATCGGGATTTACTCTATCGTCAAGTAAAGGTGCCTGCGCGATCGCCAACGGGGAGTTGAGCTGCGCCTCAGGAAATACTGCTACTGTTTTTACCGTATGTTAACATTCATCCCGAACTTCTTTGATTGTGGGCTTACTAACGTTTGTATTGAAGGCGAGCGGCGGTCTACTGGCTTCAAGTGGAAGCACGGCGTTCTATGCGGCCAGCGTTCCAAGCGGGACGACACAGGCAACAGTTTATACGTCAAGTACGAGTGCGCATTCGACGGCGTTGACGATATCTTGGAAATCAGTTTAGATTAGGGTTTCTTTAACCCTATGCATGTAGGGTCTTTGAACGAATGCCCTTTGTGTTGTCATGTAAATCGTATCTAATACATTGGATGAAATATGTATTTGTCAATTTACCCTGTACATGTATGTTTGTAATTTTTACATGGGCTTGCATGATGAAATGAATGAAAAGCGCGACTCTCAACGTGCAACGCATATTTCCTTCCACCCACACCATCAAAATTGCAGCTGACCGGCAGAATTTTCTCGCGAGTGATATCGTGTGATGTAATAGCAAGGACAGTCGGCAACGCAAGATGCCTTATCATGTGCAATTGGCCCGAACCCTGTGGTTGCAGATCCATTAATACATGAAAAACGACATACATTTATGAATACTATAGTCCTCTTCGTCGTCATCAGAAGACCTTAAACGTTTAGGATTTTGTTCGTGATTACGCTTTGTTCTTAATTTGGATGATTAATATTTGAAGCATGCCAAAAGGAGATTTGAGGCTTTGCCTCTAATGACGATTTATTGAAGCTGTGGACGGAGTCTAAATTGCGTTTATATACATAGACTTGTACTATATTTAAACGGAAAGAGCAAAATGTGGCATATGAAGGAGAGAAATAAAATGAAAATGCCAAAAGAATGAAAATCGCGAAATTTTACAACAAAAATCATAAATTAGATAGAAGTGGTATACTGCTCAGCTGCAAAAGATATACATCTTCATTCTGGTCCGATTCATTCTGCCCCGATCCCTTCCGGCCCAAAATAGATACCTTCATACCTTTCTCTCCCTGGATAGCTAGGCTGGCACCAGAGTCTTTTAGGAGAGTAGAAATTCCATCATACCCAAGCATTACTGAATAATGAAAGGCTGTCAGTCCTTCGTTGTCCGCAACTGAGATATCCACTCCTCCTTGAATCAACTCATCGACCACAGCATAGTTACAGTTGTATACTGCTCGGTGCAATGCCGTCCATCCGTTCTTGTCCCTGGCATTTATATCAACCCCACAGCCCATCACTAGTCTTAGCTGTTCACGAGAAACACCGCCAATTATTGCCCAGTGCAATACTGTATTTCCATCATTGTCTACAGCCAATACTTCAGCACCATTGTTGATTAGAACCATCATTTCGCCCCCACTTTTCACGCAGTCACAGTGCAGAGCTGTAAACCCATCGTTACTTATAGACGCAACACTAGCCCCTCTGCTCAATAACATATCCACTATTGAAGTGTTTCCGTTATTGGCTGCTATGTGAAGTGCTGTCCACCCATATATGTCTTTGGCTGATATATCACTGCCACTGTCAAGTAACATCTCAACAATTGAATCGGGTCCTTTCCTGGCAGCCAGGTGAAGGGCTGTCCGACCCTTTTTGTCTTGAGCCAACGTGTCGGCGCCCAGATCAAGCAACAATTTGACGGCATCCTCTCTTCTGCCATACGAGGCGTAATGCAGTGCTGTTCTCAAGTCACTATCCCGAGCATTGATATTCGCACAGTAGCTGGTATTATCCAACAAAGTTAGGAGTAAAGGGAAATGATTCCAGGCAACTGCTACGTGCAGAGGGGTCTGCGGAAATAATTCCCCCGGCTTATACAACCAGCGCGAGGCCTGGAGATATGAGGATAAGTTTCCCGGATTACTTATTAATGTAAGTAATGCCGGAATAGTCGAGAGTTTATCGCAATCATCAAGGTGAAGACTCAAACACCTTGCAGCATATCTTAGAAAAGAATATGAAACATGCCTGAAATTGAACGAAATGGATGATGTTGCAAAACCCCGAGAGAAAACGTCGAGAGAGAGGTAAGTGGCGCAGGCAATGGAGAGTTGAGGACGAAGGTTTATGGGGAGGGCGTTGGTCCTTGAAAGGTACTCGGCTACGGTTCGATGAACGAATCTGATGGTATCGTCCTCCTCATTGATCGTAACCAAGCTAGCACAAACATCAAGTAATGTCTTTCGATCAGGTATGTTTGTATCATCGAAAATTGTACAACCTTCTTCTATAGACACTGCATGTTGTAGCTCCCGAACCCTTAGTGGTCTTATGCCTCCATAAAGCCACGAAAATATTTTAAATGCCAGCTTTTTACAGCTCGGGGCTTGCTGCTGAACAATCTCCATTGCTCTGTCATAAGTAGGATCCATAGGGTATAGTTGACTTGAAGAGCTTTCAAAGGTTTCAAGCTCCTTAATAATCTCTTTGACGGTAGTCTGTTGGCACAGGTGTTCGATCTGGAAGTGTACAAGTAAAAACCTAGGCTCTTATTAGAATTTTGATTATACTAGTGCCTTTCTCTAGGATGAGGAGGTTGCCTTACATTTTATTAGCGTTTTTTTTTATACTAGAGATGATCATGTCTTTGCACTTGCCCTCGTTTACAAGGCGTTTAGCTCGGGGGTTCTCCTCAATCTTCTGCTCGATGTAGCTAGAAATATCATCGTCCCTTGCCGATAGCCTCACTTTGTCTGAGTTTTCAAAGAAACATTGTATGTCTTCCGGATAATCCCGACTTGTCAGGAAAAGGTTGATTTTCTGCAGACCGATCCGGAGAAAGAAAGGTAGGAGCTCCCTTCGTTGACTTTGTGGACACTCGTCGAGGGCGTCACAAACAATGTACGTTTGGGGAAATAACTTGGAAATAGCAACCAAAATACTCTCAAGGTCGCGAAATAAAGGGCGCCGCTTAAGCGGCGCCAGCCTTCCGTACAGTTCTTGAACTGCTTTTGGCAAGTTCAATAGTTGGGACGAAAGCTGTTTAATTATACTGGCAAGTATAACTGCCGGCTTTTGTTCCAATTGTTCTTTATAGTTGAAGTAGATGTACGCTAATCCGCACCCTGTTTCTAATGAATATTCTTGAAGATAATCTATCATCATAGAACTTATGTGAAGTTAGCTCTCAAAGGCCACATAAGATTTTTAAGGGGCTGTTTGACAACAAGGCAAAAGGTAATCTCCAAGAGTGAAATCCTAGGAAAAAGGCTATTCAAACAGAACTTTCACCCTGTAAACTCCGTTTTGGCCTGTTGCAGAACGGGCCCTAATTCTATAATCAATTTACGGGACCGTATCATACCTCAGGAAGGTTTTTCCCGCACCAGCTAGAAATAGTACACGTTTAGTATATTATTATAAAGATAATAGCACCCGAAAAAAGTCGGAACTTACGAATACCATAGCCCCAAAGCAGTCTTGACTCCGAGGGATTATGCATCCAAGCTGTAACCTCAGGAGATACTATGATCCACTGGGCAGTGTTCTTCTGTCTTCTATTACTAATCTCTCTATGCTTCGTGTCAAAAGCCCCCTCATATAACCACTCCAGTATCTTGTCACGCTCCTCTTCTAAGTACTCCATTTACATGCATTAGCAGATAATTACGGATAATCAAGTACTAGAAAACATTTGTCATGATTCTTACCACTCTGACGAGTAATTATCTCTTTTACACCCCCGTCAACTTCATTTACACGCCTCTCTATAGCCTTTGAACGAGACCTTCCTTTGAGTTAGTATATAGTAAAACGAAGTCAATTTCTTAATTAGAGTACGCCTACTCACAGCTGATAGACTTCTAACGTGATCATGAATCCCGATTTGCGTCTCTCTATCAGCGATATATATTCTAGATTATCCTGCTCCTTCAAAGGCCAACTATATTTAAACAGTCTCTTTCGCCACTTGAACCGTGTTGTGCTAGGAGGAGTTTTCAGACTCTGTTGGAATCTTTCCAAGACCGTAGTGCAATCTCGAATCTGGTTCCTCAGACCCCGTAGCACAACTGATTCCGGATCTTCTTTTGCAATATTATGCAAGTCAAGCAGAACCTGATTAAGCGATTCAAGTTCATGACTGAGCTTCACTATGTCTTCTGGGGCCTTGCTGACTTTGCCGACATATTCGTGGGTCCATGCGGACACCTGGGCCGCAATTTGAATAAGCGCGAAGATTCCGGATACTAGGCCCACAAGCTCAGCCATTTATTTGGCTGAAAATGTTGCCCGTTATGCGAGATTTCGAATGAGTTTTCGTGGTTTCTGTATATACTGGCGTCCTAACTAACTTGTGTTGACGCAGATGAGGGGTTGCTCGTGACTCGTGTAACATCATAAGATCCGCGCTTGCCGGGGTAAGCGCATATTCGTGGGTATCGAGTACAGTCGTACCTCGCTATCTCGTAATTCGATATCTCGGATCTCTTGCGGTCTCGTACGGATTTGCGGGACAGGCACTGCCCTTCTCCATCAAAAACTATGTGCTGTCTCGTATATTTGCCATCTCGTGGGGGGTTGGCACCCAGAATACGCAAACGACATAACGAGGTACGACTGTAGGTAAAAAAGACAAGCTGGCAATTGGATTGATATGTACCGTCACTACATCATCCCTAACCTTCGGACTGCACGAACCAGTGACAGGATTTGGAATCTACCAACATACATACATTGATTTTTAACTAAGACCGCTTCACCCAGTAAGAACAATAATTCTCATATCAAGTCGAAATATAACCCGCTCTTTAATTAAAGGTCAAAACGGAATTATAATCCTACACACACATGATTATATTCAGATTTTCCATACATATAGGGGATGTATATTCCTCCAGCAACCACCAGAGAAATCACATCGATCTTGGGGAGCACCGAACACACCTACAAAAACCTTTAAAGATCCTCTCCCATAAATAAAACACCCGGCAGTTACATGTATGTATGGATATATCTCACTCACAAATAACACAGTGTTGCTGACTGGATGGTAGCCATCCAATATGTCCCCGCGGAGAATGGACATTAAGCTTCGCCTCCCTTAGATCGCCAACAAGTGAGCCCACAGTCCACTGCCACAAAAGATTATTGGAGAGTTTCCCTTGAGCACAAGCAACCAATGTGAACGATTATATCTATTATATCTATAGCACCCAAATACCGGCCCAGACGGTCTGTCTAATCCCGCATGTATATACGGGGAGGCTATGTGCGTGGTTCTTGGACCAGCACCAACTAACCCCAAGTAACACCCCTATAGCAAAGTGACTCTCCGTAAGCCCTTACACTAAGACTTCGTTCCTTTTCCACGCCTGAAACCACAAGAGAAAGGAGGCGCAGCTCGACTCAAAAAGCATAGCCATGGCGAGTGATATATCATGATTATTACATCATGGTTTGTCACTCGGTGGTCTTGGGAGGTGGATTTTTTTTATTTTTTATTTAATTCATTAATCTAGGGAGGTGGGTTGAAGATAGTTCGATCTCCAGGCCGTTGTGGTACTAGATTACTGGGTTTCTCATTTTACTTTGCCAATAAGGAGTAAGTGCGGGCAGCTTATCACCAACCCCACGGCTATTTTTCAAGTGAGAGGCCCACAAGAACGATCAAAGGTTAATGTCTATATTCATGGTTTTAATTCAACTAGCTAATGCGGTAGATATTAATATACAGTGGTGTCAGGTAAGCAAGAAAGCCCGAACCTCTCACCTTATCAAATGCCCTAAACCATAAGCTCATTAATAGATGCTACTTTACTAACTGCTATACAAAAGTCCCGCCTCTCCTAGCGTCTCCCAAAGTAATGATTCCCCACCCAGCTAAGGCTACCCCCGCCTCCACCATCTTCACCACCCTCACCGGCCCGCCCCTACAGAACCTCGACAGCACCCTCACCGCACCTCCACACCACTCCTCACACTCCCCCCCACACACATGGTCCCCCCCGCCGCCCCCACCCCTCCCCAACAGCCTCTCCACCGCCCTCCCAAACAGCTCCTCATCCGACCACGCGCCCATCCCCTCCCACGCAAACACCGCGCCCCCACCCAGCGCCTTCGCGGCCCTCACCCTCTGCCCCCTCACCGCCGGGTCCAGCTCCACCACAAACAAATGATACATCCGCGACCTCCTCTCCGCCGCCCCAAACGCAACCGTACACACCCTCCCCATCCTCTGCCGCTCCCCCGCCGCAAACCGCACCGGCCGCCGCACACCCAGAAACGCACTATGGCAGCGCGAAAACTCGGGGGTCCCGCCCTTCAACACGGCCTTGAGATGGCGCGCGGCAATGTCGGCCAGCGACACGACCGTCACTCGCGGCTGATACAGCTGCCGGTACGCCGGGTCGTGCGGCGTCTCGGGCGCCGTGCTCCACGACGGGGCCGCGGCCGCAGCGGGGAGCGTCGGCGTGCCGCCAAACGGCTCGTAGAAGAAGAGGGTCTGTGGGAAGAGGGCGCGCACGGCGACGCCCTGCTGGTCGCCGGGGAGCCCCGCGAAGCAGACTTGTGGGTCGCGGCTGCTGCTGCGGCCGCACAGGTGGTCGATGAGGCATGTCTGGGCGCCGTAGCGGAACTCGAGCTTCTGGTAGGTGGTTGTGTCGTCGGGGGAGGAGGGGTCGGCGACGGAGTATTCCCAGACGAGGAGCTGGGCAATGAGGTCGCGGTCAATGTCCCATGCTGTGCAGGCGGAGCTGATGTAGTAGTCTGAGAGGCGGGCAGCGGTGTACTCCGTGTAGTCGACGGAGTGCGCATGCGTGATGGTGCTCGCCGCGGCATTGAGCGCCCAGTATGTTAGTGAGCCCGGGGCGGGGTCTTCGGGCTCGTCTTCGTCTTCGGCGGAGGCGGAGGCGGAGGTGCGGGAGGTGAGGATGTTGCTGCTCTCGGGGGTGCGGCGGATGGTCACGAGGTGGTGCGGGAATGTTGGCTTCTCGCCGAGGATCTATATATGGGCTGTAAATAAGAGCTATATTTCCAATAACATAATAACAAACTACATGTAACCACACTAGAGCTACTCCTACTACTGCTGGTATAGATATAGATATAGATATAGATATAGGTTCCCCTTACAATGTATTTCCGCAGCCTCCTCTGTCCCACCAGCGACGCAATCCGTACCAGCTTCAGCGCCCTCCCCATACCCACCCAGTACACAAGCTCGCTCCTACCGGGCGCCGCAGCATCAATGCGGTCGCCGCCGCCGCCATTGCTAGTGGTGCGCGTGGTGGTCGGGTCGGCGAAAAGGTTGCCGCAGCCCAGCTCCCGGTAGAGCCTGCGCACGGCCTTGCCGTCGGCGAAGGCGCGGCGTAGCGGTGGTCGGAGAGTGCATTCCTCCTCTTCCTCCTCTTCCTCCTCTTCCTCCTCCTCTACTTCTTCGTCATCCACGACTTTTTGTTCTTTTTCTTCTTCTTGATGATGTTGGCCAGAGACATTGGTGGCGTCCACATCATCGCCGTCCATGGGAATCTCAGGGGGGTGCTTGGTCGATTGGTTGGTTGCTTGTTTCGCGTCGTTCGTTCGTCGTCGTTGATTGATATCCATATGATCCTGTGCTAGCTTCCGTCAGGCTGACAAGGTCGCGTTTCGTTGTTGTCGTCGTGGCGGTGCAGATCTTGTCTGGCCTTGCGAGTTGAGTTGAGTGGCGCCTACTCTGGGGGACTGGGGAGAGGGGTCGATCCACGCGCCATCGCTGCAGCCAGTTGGGTGAGTGAGTGAAGAGAGAGACAGACAGACAGCCCCCCCCCCCCCCCCCATGATAAAAATAAAAATTAATAAATAGTAAACTGCCAACTGGCCGTGCTGCTCTACTCTGCCACCCCAGCTAGAGGAGGAGCGTGTAATAGTATGTTGTGGAAAGAAACCCCGCAGAAGATCTAAGGAACTACGGGCCATGAGATATCACTCGAAGCACATGTCTGGCAGCCGTGCGCTACAACAGCCTTGGTGCCTACACACAGACACCCCAGTTACATGCAGCCCTTCTAGTTTGTTTCTCCTCCAAATCTGAGAAACATCTCTCTCTCCCCTCCTCCCCCATTGCCTGGCATCTATCTACCCCTCCACTCCCTCACCCCGCGCCGTATCGGGCTACCGCATGCGTTATCGTGCCTCTGCTTAACCGAAGCCTCATCATTCTTTTCTGCCGTTTGCAACTTTTTTGCGGGGTCGCGAATTGTGGTTGAATTATTAATCTATTGCGATCTGGTAATGCATATTGTAGGCATGTATCAAGCAGAGTAGAGTACTAGGGAGGGGGGGGGGGGGTATATGTGTATGTAGGCATCCGTCCCGGCTGCAGCAACTAAATACATGTAACTTGCAAGATCTAGCGCCGCCCCAAAATCAGCATGAAACAGCTGGAACGAACCCCTCCCGATGACATCTTCCCTTCCATGATTATGTAGAGTATCTGATCAGATACTCTCCTCTGCTTGCCTGCCTACATACTTACCCACTCTACGATACATACATGCAGCCTCTGCTCTACTTGGAAACCGGGCGGGCGGCCCCTTCTTCACTTCACACACACCACCATTGCGACGCGCGAGCAAACGGAAAGGAAAAAAGGAAAGAAAAAAAACAACACGAAAGGAGATGAAATAGAGTCGATGACGTTTGGTGTAGATATGCCAAAGGAATTGAGATAACGACGAACGCGTAGGACCGAGTAAAAGTAAGATGATAAAAAAAAAAGGTATATAGTATAGTTATAACGTACTGGTGAAATAATCCAACTTTCCAGACTCCCACTCCCATGTGAATTCCCAAAACAAAACAAAAGAAAATAAACGAGATGGCAAAACAAAAACAAAAGAAAAAAAAAAGGACAAAAAAAAAAAAGAAAAAGGAGAGAAAGAGAAGAAGAAAAACGCCTGCCCCCAAATGAACAAAAGAAAACCCCAAATTATAATCCAAATCGCTGTAGTATGTTAGTATGCTTTATATGTAACTTCCATTCCAAAAAAAAAACCCAGATCATGGCTACACAAAAACGATCCAATCAGAGCCATCGGTATCGTACCCCAACTAAAAAAAAAACCGCTACATCGAGAGCATCTGTTGCACCTCTCCCAGGCTATCTCTCAACAAATCCTCATCCACGTATCCCGTCAACACACTTGGCTTGCTAACGACGGTCTTGCCACCAATGCGGACGCTCCCACCAGAACTCGTAAGCCCAGAGTCGGAGCTAGCGGATGTTGTCGCAGCCTCATTTGCGGCAACCGTAACTGTATCTTTCTGTGCTGCATAATCCATTGCTGGGGTCGGGGCTACAGCAGCCCCACCACCGCCTCCCCAGCGCCAGAACCAACTTGCTCCCAGGCTGCTTTTCGCAGAGTTCTTTCGTGTAAGAGCAGCTTTTGGATTTATAGGCGCGCTAGATCCAGCGATAGTGCCTTCTTGTAGTCCGAGGAGACGGCTATATGCCGAGGAAGTGTTTCCGGTACTGGGTGTACGGGTCACCATTCCTCGTGTGACAAACGCTTGCGCCGGGTTTGGAGTAACAGATGCCGCGAACGAAGGGGTGCGCTTCCCTTGGGAGGTTTCCGAGTTTCCTGATGAAATTGCTGGCGAGACAGCGAATGATGTCGTGGTTAGATTGAGATCCATGATAGATAGCATCGACTCGTGAGAAGCCGCACGTCGTAGTTTCGTCGCGGGGATGATTGGAGATGAAGGTGCAGAGTAGTCATGGTCCGACGGCACCTCCTCGGTAGTATGGAGGATCGAAAATGGCGGTATTCCAAATGAACTGTCGCTTCTGCGGGCGTATTTTGAGGATGAAGACGAGGCTTGCTTCTTATGTCCCGGAATAAGGGCTGCTTGGTAATTGGAGTCTGCGCTGGAAGGGCGCGACGATTCAGGACCGTTGAAGTTGTGGTCGAAGATTGAGGACTCGCGGAATTCCGATGCTGGGGATGTTAATACCGACGAAGTAGTAGCCCGCGACCCCAATGACCATCTCTTTGATCCTCTTTGACTAAACGTTGAGGGTGGGCTGGCTCCGTTAACATCGAGAGGAAGGAAGTGCTCCCCGCTGGCATGACTTCTCCGCTTCTTCGCGCGCCGGACCGTGGGTTTGGAGACGCCCTTGCCTCCAGTTGACGGGGGTGGGTGGTAATGGTGGTGGTGAACGATCGTCTGCATGGTGTTGGAAGGGCTTCTCCCTAGCTCCTGGCTCAGCGGGGATGGGCCCATCTCTACCTTGTGCATGTTTATCTCTTGTAGCTGTTCCCTTAATCTGTTCACCTCCTCCTGTGATGCTAGCAACATATCCCTCAACTCCGTGATCCCGACCTGGAGGTGACCATTCTCCGCCAGGATCTCCTTCATGAATCGACTGAGTTGTGTTCGATCCGCGAGTGCTGTCAATGTAGAAACCCCGGTCTTTGGATCCACGATTCTCTTCTGATCCAACCTTTCGAGCAGGTTCTTGGACCTAACCTTCTCCATCCTATTCTCCATCTCTATCCTTTCCACCTGCTGCTCCAGTTCCTCCAATGTGCGCTGTGCCTTCTTCCACCGTGCCACAGCGGCCCGTTCCTCGGCTCTCGTGGTGGTGACTGTATTCCTGAGTTCCTCCTGCTCGCTCTCTAGAACAGCCAATTGTGCCTCCAAAACCTCGGTTCGCGCAGCCGTAGCAGAAATCCGTGTGAGTTCCTCCTGTTTAACATGTGAGCAACGATTACCCAACCTCCCATACTCAACAATTTACGAAAACGTGCAAAAGTACTTGTACATAGTCACTCACATGCATAGCGTCGAGTTCTTCCTGGAGCTCCTGAACCCGGCTCTCGCTCAGGCACATGCTAATGTTAACATCCTCCAAATTGCTGAGTAGAAACTTGTTCTCGTCCGTAGTGCGTGAGTTCTCGTCCTCAAGATCATTGACCTTTATCTCCATGTCGCGTATCTCCTGGTTCATCTTTTCGCGCTCCCGTTGAGCCTCTGCCATGGAACTCTCATGTCGTCGCAACAGAGCCTATTCCGCACCCCGTCGATTAGGTTCGCGCCCAAGAGGTAAGGGGGGTGCTACCTGTTAAAATAACACATACCTGTCCTAATGTAGCGGCAGTCTGAACATCTTGCTCCAGCGAGGCAAGCATGGCTTGAGCACGCCTGGTGAAAGAGCAATCCTCACGGCCGCAACAGCACTTTGTAGCTCCCGGGTCGTTTAGGGCGGCGGACTGGTACTTTTGGTGGGCGAGGTTCTGGGTGAGAGACTCGAGAGACGGTTCATCTTCAGAGTCGGAGTATGACATCTCTAATGTAGGCTGAAGACAAAGTGGAAGATCGCGTTCTTCCAAGGATGTAGGAGACGTGTACGTGTGTGGGTGGCTAGATGGTAAAGACCGGTTTTCTTTTCTTTGTCAATTAAAGCAATTGGAAATGTGACGTCCCGGGTGCAGTACTAGTAGTATGTAGAAACAGAAGATTGATTAACCGCTGTACCGGGCAAGGAATAGATAGAAGTAAAGTGGTGGATTTTCTTCTTTGCCTTCAAGAACAGCACATTAGGGATTATGTAGGGGACAGGAAGGAGGAAGATAAGGTAAACAGGAGACGGGGGGGTGGGAAGAAGCCGTTCAATAGAAAGTCTCTCAAGATTGACGAAAGAGGTTTAGATACACCTATCCTAAGGATGATCTCTTTGATAGGTTGAAGACACATGCAAGAAGGAATTTAGAGTGTAGTGTTTATCTACTACATATGCTTGAGTGGAGTGGTGTGTGTAGCAGGTATTCTAGAGCAGAAATCATGCAGTGCAATCAGAGCAAGATACTGCCTGCATCTGAGGGGGGGGCTCTTCTTTTCTGAGGCGGTGTAAGCAATAATCTCGCGCTCGATTTCATTTCACTGAAAGAGAACCATACCACCGGAACAGAAGATCAGTTTTTTCGTTCCCCTGTATGGGTGTGTGACACTGCACGGTACAGGTACAGTTGGGTGGGTGTTTCTGTTCCTTGATTCGTGAGCTGTGATAGGTTGAAGCTGACTGGTGGAACGGGGGTTGTCTCCTGCCAGCCACACCAACCCGAACTACAAACGTGGATGGAGATCTAAAAGGGGTAAGGTGTGTCGACAACAGGACTGCCAGCCCAAATGGTTCCTGAATTCGCATAAAGGTGTGTGGGTTGCCAGAAAGCCCAGGCGGAGTGTGCCTGAAGCCTAAGCCCGTTCCCATGTCTTAGCAGCAAAAATGCGCGGGAAGCTGTTTGTTCCTGGGCTAAGAAAAAAAACGGCTTCTAAAGCATTTCGACCTTCGGCCCTGGATCGCTTCGACTCCGAGTGTCCGAGAAGAGGCAGAAACCCCACACGCTCGTCAATCGCGCCTTGGCTCTCCGGTACTAGTCTTCACTGCTATCACGAGACAGGGTGCCTAAGTAGGCATCAATAACAGCTCGTGTATTTTCTTTGGGTTAGGCGGAAGGGATTCAAGCACTCAAGTGGAGCAGAACTAGGCAAATCTAGACTGTAAAGGTACGAAACAGTACATGACATCCCCTGCTCACCAACGAAGAGATTCTCCGACTTGCTTTGCTTCGTTGTCAAAATATCGACGGGCCTTCGCGCATGAACAAGCAGTCCTAGGCGAATTTGTTCCGAGTTGCTAGGCCGTGGTTCTTCCTTCTACTCTACCGTGGATAACCTGATATGTGCATGGAGGAACTCCGGCGTCTGGTTTTACTATCGAGTGGACGATAGATGTCACTCTAGAGGTTCCTTCCCCTATTTGCCGAGTTGCTGGTTAAGAGGAGCCTCCAAGTTCGGGTTAAGGGGGTTAGGATCCTGAGATGATCATCGGATCTAGCGCAGCATGGGCGATCACGGGGAGGGAGGGTCTTCGGGATGCACAGACCGCCTCATGTCGTCATGAAAAAGCACTCGCAAGTCTGTCTCGGCCTAGGTGGTTGGGAAGGGAAACAGCACAGCAAAGATCATTCGACGGCTCAGACGTCAAAGTCGTCATTCTTAACTCCAATTAAATCCTGGATCTCTGGGGTTCTGGGGTGCATAAAGACTTGTCTTCACGTAATACTTTCGGCTAACATGAGGCTTATGCAATTATGATAGCACGGCCTTGTGGCTGCGGTAGCACGCCGGAGAAACTTAATTGTATGGGAATCTTTAGGGCTCATGACGCTATATACGATCTGCAGATACCCCATGGGCTAGCAAACGTTGGTACGAATATACCTTTCTCTATAATACTGGCTATGAATGCTATGTTATTGCAAGAATAGTATTGCTTTCGAACCAAATCATACTCCATGATGAGTGCTATGAAATCATGCTCTAGAAAGTACTAAGTCAGATTCTATGAAGTACCGAACCAGAATCAATGAAGCAGCGGCAGTGAAGTACTGAATGAGAATGTATGAAGTAATAAGATTGTCACTAGGCCTACTGAAATTACGCTGACTACATACTTGTATGTACCCCTTCTTGTAGAGAGTATGCTGAAAACTCGTACACTTGATCATTGATCTAGTAGCCCCAGGCCTTTCTTTGTGAGGGTTCACTATACTATCCATTGATTCTTTCAACAGGCCGCTAGCTGCAACCGGCCACGCACATCCCTTCATGAGCAAACTCTCGGACGTACGTATGTACACGTAGGGAAATGCGTATTTGTGTTTCCCCTTCCATACTTGTAAGAACATTATAAGTATGACAAGGGTTGGTGGGCCATGATGTAGATTGCCATGGCAGGGCCCGGGTTAAGTTTCGCCAGCTAGCTCACTTTATTCTCACTCTCCTTAAGTATTACTCCTGCCTGGGCTACTGAAATTTGTGTAAGCGATTGTGGTCTATGAGTAGACGCCTCATCTGGAGGAACACCAAGTATGTTGAGTCTCCATGATAAATCGGAGATGAACGCCGTCAAAAATATACACCTCATCATGACTTTTATAGATTTATCGCCGTTTTTTAAGAGTATCGGGCCCCCTCTCCTCATGTGTTAGCTGTAATACCAAACAGATCTCTAGCCTCGTAATCGCAGCTTGAAATTTCTTGGCTCCTCACCATTATTTGGTCCTTAAACCTTTTCAGATCATATCTATCTACTATACTATATAGAAGAATATGTACCGAAATGTTTCGCTAAAACCTAACCCTGAACCTGGCGCCCTCAACATTGAATGGAATACAGCAGATACATGTATGTATCAATTTCATGGCTAACAAAGGGATAGATGAGGTGGTCCTCAAATCTGATGGAAGGGTCTGCTATCTGTACTCGGGTCGTAGGAGATCAGTCAGTACAGGTGCTAGACGAGTCTGAGTTCTAGACTACATGTACCCACATACCTTTGGAGCCTGAAAAATAGTGACCCAGGGGGCAACACCCGGAGGTACCCCTATGTATAGATACATATGGCTACATTCTATTCGGGGTGTCATGATGGAGGAGGGGAATCATTCACTAGCGCTAAGGAGGGTATTTAGGAGAATTGGAAAAGTAATGTGCAACAACCACTTCCCATGGCCTGATCAGCTGAAGTGTCGCCCAGAGGGGCCGAGGTCGATAGTTCGGACCTTCCAGACTTGGTGGGAAAACATACACTGTGTGACTGGGTAAAGGAGCAGACCGGGTCGGCTCTCCTTTTTTTTTGGTTAAACTTTGTATAGTAGATACATGTAGTAGATTTCCTCCAGTTCTGCCCTGTTCGGCCTTGTTCTGGGGAATTGCAGCACAAAAACCCATTGATTTATGAAAATGTTCACCTTTTCTAGGTTAAGGTAGAACCAACCACAAGCTCGATTGATAACTCATGACTCAATCATTCAAGATTTCATGTTTCTAGAATAGACACAAACCCAAGGCATTTCAAAATATCAAATGGTCTATCTAGCAACATGAAATTTTTATTACAATAAATTCCGACGCATTTCTCTCAATCTATTACTTACAAACCACTCCCAATAACTTAACTTTGCCAACACTACCCAATTCAAATAACCATAAGCCGGCATGTCATCTTTAACTAACACCACCCTGAATGATATAATCATTCAACTACAGTCTCAAATCTGCATTCTTGAAGATGTCATCTCGGATCGCAACGAGTTCATGACTCACCTTCAAGTACTATACTTAGGTATTCTCGCGCAAAAGATCCGCTTCGAGGCGCTGATGGGGATCGGACATGTAGTTGAGCCCGATGATATTATGAGGTACCAGAGTATATGTTTCATGCTTCTTGGTATGGAGGCCTGTATTGAGGAAATGCGGGGCCGCCTTGCGGGTTATGAGATACAATTCGATGGTCTCTGGAGACAGCTGCATGCAGCAGTTTTGGCGGAGCAGTGAGGAATTTGGGTTCGGCCTCGCGGTGGGCCGGTAGGTGCATTTATTTAGAGACTTTTACTGGAGTTTGAGGTTAAATGTAGGTGCTGATATGTGATCATTCGTTTCGATATTTGCCAATATTGTAGTAGTTTTGATAGGTAATACTAAAGTATTACCAGCTAGGACGTAATCTACGAAGCTTAGAAAACATCCGATCAATATGAATATCAAGGCCTAAGCAGCAGGAACAAATGATCCAATTTTCCATGGAATCCGTGAACCAAGATCACACTAATTTGAGTGGGCAGCATTTTTTGATAGATGAATCTGGGATAACTACATATACATGTAATGTGGGGGGGTGGGCTATGAAAAAACCTACAATCATGAGCAGTCACTCGATTATGGTGGTGGTTAGGGTTGTTTATGGCCATCGAGGTGCGTAGTAGCGCTAGCGTCAGAGCACCTCGCCCACTTTCCACACTCTCCGCTCACACACATGCTTCTCTAATGCTTCTCCAATCGGAGCTTGAACAGTCAAGAGGATCATATTGATGTAGTCGCATATTCCTCGTAGTTTTGTGATTAGCGCAAGCGGTTTCTAGTCACTCCTGAGTTGGAAATATTAATGTAAAGCTACGAGCCATTGCGATCTAGTATCTTGAAAGTCAGTTCTGGCATACCAAGACCCAATAATTCTTCTAAGGCATTTCATTTATGACCATTCCCGGCCCCCATCAAAATCCCGATAGAACATATTTTTTTTTAAATAGGCCTCGTTTTTCTGGTTCCGGAAGTTACCATCTACCGGAACAGTATTTGAGGTTTCTCCAGATTTTTGTGTAGTTCCAGTTGAGCGCTCTTCAGATTGTAGCAGGCTTCAGAAACAAGCTTGGTTTGCGCATGAACAGATTCTAAATGTTTGGAGATAAGAGTTGTAATATAATATAGCCCCAGTTCCCATTTATAAAAGATATAAGAACAAAAACGAAACTCCTTAAAACTTCATTAATAAGCCCGTTACTCTGCACAGTACATGTGGCCAGCCTATGTATGTTTTAAAAGAGTTTAGAAAACCGCCATCTTCGAACTATTCTGGTCCTATTCAGCTCATTCTAGCTTGTCGTTTTACATCATTTCCAAAGTTCGTTGTTTGTTTATTCACATTTGTCCCTCCAGCATCGCCAAGTGTGGGTCTAAGGTTGTTGCTACACGTGTTAGAAACCAAATAAAAACTCCCAAGAGATACTGAGTCACTAACCCTGTATTTGTCACATCTGCGGGCCTTTTTACTCCTGCTGAGGGGCCTGGCTGCCGAAAAGACCCTGACCCTCGAGCTTGTGGGGGCATTCCGATCTGTCTGTTCGTATTGAGACTCGGGTTCTCAAAATTCGGACGAACATACGCTCCCCCCGCAGGTCCCTGTGGCCCCGTCAATCCCTTTCTAGCAATAGGCGATGACTTGGAATGGTCAATGCCAAGCGAACGAGGGATTGATGTTTGATGGTGGGGGTTGAACGCCAATGCTTGATCGGGAATCAATTTATTTTCTCCATCAGCGTCTATGACAGCTCTTCCACTGAAGAATCCAACAGGTTGATTCTGGGGGGACGGATTCTTTGGGGTTTCTGGTCCACCATTTAACTGAGGAGCTGCGAGAGTTGGTACCGATGGACTGTGCTGTTGTGGCTGCTGTTGCTGCGGTTGTTGGGGTGGCTGGGCTCTCTGGTTAATGCCTTGCTGGACATTCTTAAAATTTGTATTGTTGTTTGATTGTGGCTGAGCTCGTACTGGTGTTGGCGACACATTAAAACCGCTTTGGGGAGTTGGCGCGCGAGGTACTTGAGGTGCATTGGTTTGAGGCCGCTGCATGGGCTGGTACTGGTTAGCTGGGGGATTCATTTGATGCTGTCGTTGGAATTGAGGTTGTCGAAGCGCTTGAAATTGTTGTGGTTGGTTCGAAGTGCTATTACTTACCTGCTGGGCACGCTGCGGTTGTGGTGTTTGTATGTTTTGGCGATTGGTTTGTGGTATCGGATTTCTATAATTGGTGGCAGATTTTTGGCCGCCAGTTATAGGGTTGATGGGGCTTTGATCTTTAATGCTGCCGCCGTCACTAAATCGTAATTAACAGAGTGAGACCAAAACGATATTCGAAACCACTAACTCAGGGTCCAAGGCTACATCATCAGTCATGAAATCGTCAAGATCACCACCGCTCCCAAATATTCCCAATTCTTCAAATTCATCCCCTAAAAATTTAAATATGATTGTTATAACCAACTGTCACCTTCCATTATCGAATAAGGGTGCAAACCTCCATATTCATCATATGCCTCTGCTTCTGGTGATCCTAAATGGAGTAAGCTAATATATCAGATTTCAGAAATAAATTTACGGACCTTGTCTTTCCTCACTTGGGGGTGAGATCATTAGGTCGTTATTTGAATTTCCTAAATCCACTAGTGATTCTTTTTTGACCTGAGGCATGAATTCACTGTGCCGGTGTAATTTTCTCTCATCAAAGCGTGGCTAAGCCCAGGATTAGTAAATTCAACAACTGATAAGCGTTTACAAGTCTGACATACGGCTGGTACTTTCATCCTGTTAACCTTCGCCAGATAATCCTTATCGTGTAAGCAGTTTCCGAGAACATTCCCAAAACTGCGGAGTGTTCGTTTGAGAGCATCCGTGGCCCCCTCTTTTTTAGCCTTATCAAATATTTGTGCCTTCTTGCCATTTTCCATTTGACCGTATCCAATATCCTATTAACTATTAGTTTGATCTCTTCGTGACCTATTTATAGCCTCTGTCTGGTCGAGTAGTATAGTAGTAATACCTCATGGTAAGTCCCATCCTTCAATGTCACCCGCACGACAACAGATACTCCAACACTCCATTTTCCGTCCTTGCCTTCGTCCAGCTATGCAGCAGATATCAGCGAATCTTCTCCTATGGTAAGAAGTTATCGTAGGGCGGTGTACAAAGTCAACTTCAACACTTCTAACTGAAGAGGACCATCCGTTAAAGCCAAAGACTTGGTTTGCAAGACTGATACATTTATCTGCCTGGAGATAATAAAGTTTTCTTCCGCCTGGGCCTGGCCTTGAAGACACAAACTCTGGCCCAAGCTGCTGGTCAAGCTTCGCCTGAAGCGTAGCAATTTCCATGGCTGTATATGGTGATATTTTGGGCTCTTCAGAGGGAAGACCGAGATTTTTATGCTGTTCGCCTAGCTTCATCGTTGGCGGTGGCGGGGAGGTTAAAAGTATGTATTTCGAAACCGGATCCCCTTATTTGATAGTTGGGATAGAAACTAGGTTTGCTGCAGTGAAGGAACGGCGTGGGTTAATCTGGCGAGAACTCGAGGTTTTTAATCAGAACAAACTTGGGAATAAAGTCACTTAAAGCTACAGCTGGAGCGGACGGGGCGACGTGATGGAGAAACGCGCTCTACGCGCCAAGATGTCTTGGCTGATTTAGCGCGTTTTTGCAGCAGATATGACGCACACCGGAAATGATTGATACAGTATGGTTACACAGGACTGCAGTTGCATGTATTCTCTTTAGTGACTCTCATGTCGTGCCAGTTGATTGATTGCTAATAAGTACATGTACTCTAAGAGAATTCTAGTATGTAAAATACAAAAAGAAAAGTGTCTAATCGTACAAGTAGAGTGCATCCTTACGAAAACTAAAGACTGTAACTGTACCACTCTTAATTCATCACACATCCATGGTCTTTTAGAGCTCATGGGTAATCATTCAGACTCAGAACGCTGACGCTTTACTCGGGGTGGTGGACTCATTCCCATTTTTTCCCAAGTCCCGTTCAATTTTGGGCAGACTCTCGTATTTGTACCTATAAGAGTGCGTAAGCCAAAACTACATCTAAGAAATAAAGGATAAAAATCTTTACGTATATGCCCTGCTTGCCCGCAATTAGCGCATTTTCTGTTGGTTGTTGCTTTTCCTGAGGTTGATTTCGGTGTTCCACCCCTAGATTCCTGACGGGATTTAGGAGTCGCGCTATGCCCCTCGCGCTGGGCCTGACGCTCTCGAAGTTCACGGCGCTCTTTATTTAACTTAAGACGAGCTAGTTCTTCACGCAATCTACAACGATTGTTTATAAATACGTTCTAGAGTAAAGGAATATTTATAAATTTGGGACAAACCTTCTTTTGTTGATCTCATCCTGTTCTTTGATGCCAGTGCGGACGATTTCTGTAATACTGCAGATTGTTAGTAAGCCTGATATCTTTACTTTTTGGTTCTGCGTACTTTGTGCTCTCTGCCTCAATCTCTCTCCGTTTTCGAACGTATTGTTTGATAACCTGAGGGTCCGTGATGGTTACTACGGTAGTTTCCTTTTCACCCTTTTTGTTGATGGTAATTCTCTTAATCCTCAAAATCTTGTTGCCCTGATTGATAGTGCTGGCTCTAGTAAACTGACTAGCAGTTTCATCCCCTGCAGTCGATATTTTACCCTCGTCAGGCGTATGCATGTCATACTCGTCGTCTCTTTGTGCATCTTCACTCTCCAATTCTGGTGGTTCAGTGCAGCTGAGACTACGTTTTTGGGCTTGCCAAATTCGATGTATGGCGTCTGCGTACTCTCTCTCCTGACGGGCCACATTGTACTTATGACCTCCCAACTCTTTAAGACGCTGGTCCATGTTCTCCTCGATACTTTTCCCAACTGCTTTAAAACCACCTTTCATGCTTGTCTTAACAAAACTAAATGCTTCACCACGACCTGTCGGATCACCTTCCCCGTAAAGCTCCAACATGGCTTTTCCTTGAGTCGCTTCGAGAAAGTTTTTTGATAGATCCCATGGCTCCAGTTGTTGTTTGGCCCTCTCGTCTTCCACAACTTCATCGTCGAAGATTTTTGAGTATCCCGTATCTTCTATATTTCTCATCCCAACTTGCATCGCCTCCAATAAACATAAATCTTCTGGTTTGATCAGGCTCCTAATCGATTCCTCGGTTGGAAAGTTTTCATCAGGCTTCATAGCCCAAAAACCTCCACCAATCCGTTCCAATACATCCTTCAACTTTTGACGATTCTGCATTTCGTTGCCTTCAGGATAATGCTTGGCAAGGTCCTTTGGACTCATATATTTAGAGTCTTTGCGTTTGTGCTTTAGGATACGATAGCATATCATCCGAAGCCTATTCTTTATGGTTGTGGTGACTTTCCTAGAATGAGGGCTTGGGATTTCCGTGACAGGTAGGAGCTGGCCAACAGCAAAAATACGTGGAATAGTCCTCAAAAAATGATGGACTTGGTTTTCGTTTGTATTTCTGACAACCAAAAAATCTGTCGGTTTCACGGATTGTTGGAAGATAGGTGCACGAAACATTCCGTTATAAAGTGTAGGAACCACCTCCCCTGGATCTACAGTGCCAAAGTTCCAAAATGGCGATTTATCTTCAGAAAGTAAGACTTGAGTTTCTCCAATGTCACGCTTGGGGCGTGCAACATCTTGAGTACTAACTCGGCGGTAGTAATTTATAATCCTACTACCCATGCCGAAGTTTGATAAAACAGTGGGGTGCTCCTCTGAATATTCCAACAAGACAAAGGGAAGATCGTCTTGAAGAGAAAGATCCTTGGCAGTTGAGAGGGAAACCGTTGCTGGAAGCCTATGATAAGTCTTCCGTTTACGGTGTTCAAGCCGCTCAAACCGATACTCTTGGTTGGTGTCAAAAGCAAACGTAGGACGATGATATGACCTTTGCTCCGCTAATGAAAGTTTCTCTTTGTACTAAATTTTATGTTCAGTGGCAGAAATAATTGAGATAGGAAGATATAACTCACAAATGGGGTCTGAAACTTCAAGGCTGGCAGACTATGTTCAATCTCCAGCTGCCCTAAAGTACTCCGAACCCGTTTTTGGGTAATTTTGTTCAGTAGGTCGTAGGCTTCGTCGTTACTGATGTTGTATCTTTGTGTGAAATCTTTTTTGACACGACGCCTAAATTCACCCCCAATACGACGGGCATGAGAAGTGTCATTAGGTTGGTAAATATCAACTAAAAGGCGAGGGTCATTGAGATCAAGAGTAACTTTGGCACAAATTGAGGTAAGATTCCCCTCAAAAATGGCCTTCTCGTCGAGCCATGAGTCCGGGAGATTATCGATAAAATTATTTTTTAAACTTTTCATCAAGCGCTGCAAAAATTGGCATCTTAGTTGAGGCAGCTTATTATAAGTGGCTTTACCAATTGACAAACCTTAGGCTGATGAGAGTCATAATTCCCGGATTCGTTATCTTCCGCTTCATCATTGCTGGGCCTCTTCAAATTTGGAGGCGACGGAGGCGTAGTCATCATGGCATCCAATTTGCTTTCCCAGTCATCGCAGGCAAGTATAAGATCCCTATCAAATACTAGATTCTGCGGTCCATCCTCTGTGTATTCTTCCTCTACATCCGCCACTTCAGGTTCTTGATGGATAGTGACAATTCTTTTACTCCCTCTCAGCCCAGAGTCCACCAGAGCTATCGATTTTATAAAATGTGCCTGCCCATCTGGAGCCATCTCTAAAGTTACCTTTGTTGGCACGCATACCCTTGGCGGATTGAAAGAAGGGACCGACAAAGTAGTATATTTGGGCCTGAATAGTGAGTTAAAGGACAGAATTTTATGAGGCTCAAAGTCCGGGAAGTATTGTTTAACAAGGTCCTCTTGACGGGGCTGGGTTGATATTTCCATTTCGGAACCCTCGCCTGAAGAATTACCGTCAGAAAAAAATCCAAGCATTTCTTCGTCCATATCTGCGTCCGCCATGATGGAATCTTCCCAATCATGAAGCCTATCCGCGGGTGGATTGATGTCAAGAGTCTCAGTATTGGATAGTACTGATTCATCTACAGGATCTGAATCTCCGAATAGGTCTTCGAAGTCAATCTCCGCTTGACAATCTTCAACGCCTTCCCTGTCTTCAACGCCTTCTTTGTCTTTGCCCACCATATCCTCCTCGTCCACAACGCCCTCCTCTACCATGTCGAACAAATCATTGTCACTCGACGGGGTAGAGTTCAAAGTAGTATTAAATGCGTTTGAAGGTTCTTCTTCTGGAAGGAGGTCATCGTCTGATATGTCTTCGTAGTCTACAGCGTCATCCACTTTGCCGACAGTGTCGCCGAAACTGAAATCTTCTGGGACCTCGCCTTCTCCATTTAGGAGCATGTTGATTAGAGCATCGTCCTCGCCGTCATCACGCTCAATTGAGCTCGAGTTTTTGTGTGACATGTTCTTGGTGATCATTTTGGCCCTTCCTGGTTGAGGTTGCAGTTTCTTTTTTTTTTTTTTTTGGGGGGGGGGGGTTGAATTGGTTTTTGTAGTTTGACAAGCTGCCTTGTTCGGTGCCAAGAGCCACGCTAAGGAAAGCTAAGGTCGGGTCACAGAAGAACAATTGCAATTCGGAAGATGACACTGCTCTTTGATTAAACGCTTCTAGAGCTATCCGGGAGGCCCAAACTTAAAGGCCTTCCAGTATGTCTAAGGTAAGAGCATGTGGCAACAAAGATCTCAGATTTGGTCTAAACCTATGATGAACAAGTTCATAGTCTGTCACTCGATTTAGCTAAATAAAGGTGGGTACATGCAATATCGATAGCCGATCGCTATATCAAATCTGCAATTGAAGAAGTTTAAAATATTTATTTTCCAATGGAAGTATTTCAGCAAGAAATTACCGTATCCTAAGCGAAAGCCTCTACTCTCCTTTGCAACAAAGTTCTCGCATCATTGGCCGATAGATTCGCCAACCCTAGCCTCCCTAAGGTATCTCTGGCCTTGTCATTGCCTTCGAAAACGGACCCGGCTACCTCCTTAAGCCCAAGGCTTCCTTCAGCCGGAGAAGTTGGAAGTGTGAGTAAAACACAGGAGTCTTTCAACTTCCTCATTGATGCCGTCGGCTCCTCTACATATCTCGAGCAAGTTTTCCATATTTCGTTAATGTCGCTGGAGAACTGGCTTCCCCCCGCAGAAGAGAACTGATTTCTCGTGATAACATAGTCCCACATCCAGTCCTGAATTCCAGCACCGAGCTTGCGAAAAACTCTCCTGAAGACTGCAGCAGCAACGGTTTTTGAAAGGAATTCAAGGAAGGAGTTGAGTGTTGCTACGGCAGGAACGATTTCAGGGGAAATTGTAGAGTCGCCCCGATCCATATCAATAGATGACCAAAGTGTTCTATATCAGAGGGATGAGCAAATATTGTGTAGAAATATGGGACAAGGGGCGTGAACTAACATTCTTGAATAAGATTTCAATTCTTCTTTAATACTTCCCAATAATAATTCCACAATCATCTCTTCTGCTCTAGTCCTAAGGCTCTTGTATGCTTCGGCAATATTATCAAATAACGCGCCATCGTCATCCCCAGAAACGACTGCATTACTAGTAACGTTGGCAACCTCTTCTACATTCATAGTACCTGTCAAAGATTTATTCGAATTGCTTTGTTGCGATTTCTGGGCGCGGGTCTGCAACTCCTCCCAGAGTTCCAGGAAAAACTAAAAGGGATATTAGCTGTTAAGTAACTCTATGAGGTAATGCAGAGATATTCGAGCATACAGGGTCTTCATCCCAATCTCGTGTACAATCCTCAAGGAACGTGGCACTCCCGTAAACTTTGCATAACCTTTCCAGACCACCAAGACCGGAGAGGGATTGCACCTCCTCTTTACTTGTTCCTTGAACAGCCCTTGCGATTGATGACGAAAGTATACTAAAGGCATCGATACTTGACTGGAGACGGTTGAGATATTGGTCTAGGATAGATATTTGGATATTCATCAAAAAACTAAGACGCTGGCTGAAAGAGGTCAAAGGGCGGTATCGATCTGAGCATGATGTATTAGATTATACACGATATATATAAGATCTTGTATCGATGAAATTAAATACCTGTGATTGTCTCTAAAAGATCTTTCAATCGGAGTGCGGATTTTGTTGGTTTTGCGTCATTCGGGCCTGCACTATCGTAATCAATAACCCATGCATCCTCGGCATTGAGGATATTATGATATCTCGATAAAGCAACTATACACCGAGTAAGCACATTACGCCGATCCATCCCTAAAACATTGTTAGAACTTACACTCTTTCTCCACTTTTATCCACCCAGCAAACCCATTCTCTACCGTCAGTACCTCGTGTGTCACGCCTTTCCATCCGTTTTCCCCATAAGGCACGTACGAGAATTCGTCCCTAAGTACAGCATCGAACTTGATCATTTCATGGATAAAATGACTCAAGAGCTGGGCTTGATCCAGAATTTGAGGAAGGAGATTGTGAATTTTGCGTCGAAGTACTGGTAGGAGCGCGGTAATGAATTCATTTACAGCGTCGCGAGAGGAAACGTGTGGATTTTCAGAAGACGACAGAATTGGTTGTATGGATGAGCAAAGAAACGGATTATAAGTTGAAATTAGGGTAATCAATTGCGAAAGGAACCATTCCGGCTATAAATGAATCTCTCAATGTTTGCTAAAATCCCAAGAGATATTGGCTGAAGAAGATAAGACTAACCTTATCCACACGGTTTGTTTGTTTGTCTCCCTCAAAGTGATATCTAAACCTAAGCTCCAATGGTTTCACTAGAACTTCAAGAGGTAGCAATGGCTTATCTTTCAATCCCGATTCAATTTCGCTGCAAACTGGTTAGTTTACGCAGATGTTATAGAGCAGGTTAGTAACGTACGGTTCCTGTAAAACCAACAGTTTGTCAAAGCCTTTTTGAAACTCCGGGAATTTATTTAAATCTACTTTCGGTGCTGGCCAGCCCATTTTCCCGAGTACGTTTTGAAACTCCCCAGCAAGCTTGTCCTTCATCTCATCCCAAAGAGTGCTCGTGGTTTTTTCAACAAAATCAACTAAGTGAACTGCGGCACTCTCTGATGCCTCATGACGAATCTTTAGTGATTTTGCTAAATGCTGCAACTTATTGTACGGGACCAGAGCAGATTTAGGGTCTTTTTGAATAAGCTTTCGCGCCTCCTCGGATAGTTTATTAACCTCAATGATCAATGCAATATATCCCTTTGCGACATCTAATCTTCGGAGTTTCTCCATGCTAGTTTCAAATTCGTGTGCGGCATCCTGTGCAGTTTCTGATGAAGTAGTGGCTCTTAAACGGCGGTCAATGTCTTCCTGCTCTTGTCGGAATAGCTGTGCCTGTATCAGGACGTTTTGTGAATGTTCTTTAGCAGCACTCCGAGCTTTGTCAGCTCTTGTCTCTGCTGCTTGAAGCTGTGCAAATTCTTTATTAGTCGAGTAATGGCCTTTGATTGTGATGGCGTACCTGATCACGGAGCTGCGACTGCTGTGTCTGAACTATTGTGAGCAAGGCGTCGAGGTTTTCCAAATCGCTCAATGTCTGGAATTTATCATTTAGATAGTCATCAACAGGACTATCTTTTCCCCGGGAATCCGCTGGTGTTCCGTCGAGATTGCCGGACATTTTTGCTATGATTGCAGGCTTGAAGTGTTGTAGCTGTTGTCGGTGTCCTTAAGTTTATATGCAGTAGATTATTAGTCATAGTTGAGTCATCATGCTGCACAGCTGTGTAACTAATTCTTAGAGTGGGGCATACAGTACCGCAAGTAACACTTAAGATGTACATGTACCTACATGTATACATGTATATTAAGATATATTTTAATATTATCAAGATCTAAGATGTTTCAGCAAATGAGAGTGTTGCACACATGCATATACAAGTACTTCGGGGGTCTTAATCTTTGTTTGGGAAGTACCTGCGATTTCATGTCCTTATCCGACAACAAGTGTTGAGATACAAACCTGCAGTAAACTACATGTAAGTAGAGCGTATTTGACAACTGTCGATTTCGACAATTGACAGTTCGGCTTTGACAGTTGCGGGTTGCAAAATTGACATTATACTTCACGAACTATCAAGTTTATATTAAATTATTTAGTAGATCTCGACCATTATCAGTGGTGACGAGATCGAGACATAAGGCCTTTTGCGCATTGATAGAGTCCGGCTCCAAGCTCCGGTACCCTGTGCCGATACCCTCATCAATCAAAATTGACGGTTCGGCAAACCGCTATTTCAGCCGGCGAACTGTCAATTGTCGGAATCGACAGTTGTAAAATACTCTCTAGTCTATTCTTATCGACCTGTCTAGAGTACATGTATGTATATGCTGTAAGTACATAAACAGTTTTAACTAAGATGTACTCCACAGTACATTGGCATACTCTGGCTGAGCTTGAGCTACAAGGCATCGATGTCAGTACATGTATTCAACGCATACCCTTCGGAGTGATAGGTGAAATGACTCACAGAACTGCCGACATCACCAGTAATTTAACACTACTTCATCGATTCTGATTCGAATATTCGGCACTTTACTGACTTAGATTATACTTCATAGAGTCTAGATCCGACTTGGTACTTTCTAGCATGATTTAGCACTGATAATCGAGTATGAAGGAGTGCCTACATGTAATGATAGGGACATTCGGGGCCTGGTTAGCTCACTGGCTACTCTAGCTCAGAGAGGTTACATATGATGTCGATACAGGTACATGCATCTATCTAGTCCTAGATTGGTAAGTGTCTGAGATTAGATAAGATATTTCTCACATTACCTACATGTCCTGGACAACCTCCCCAGGCGTTGTCAACAACGACGGACTACTCGCGATAATGGTTCCCACCTCTGGCACCGTCGATACGAGTCACATCAAAGCTGCAGCTCAGAAGGATCTTTTAGACCTTCTTTTGGGCGTAAGTTAATGACTTGTCTCTCGTCTCCCGTCGCTAACAGTCGACCTAGGTGCGTGGGAAAAAGGTTCTGGTTCTCGACAAGTCGCTCAGCGGCCCTCTCGGTCTCTTTCTAAAGTTTTCGGCCCTTCAAGTGCGCTTAATCAATCCTTTTCATCGCCTATAAAAAGGTATTTGTGATAGTAATGGAATATTGTTTTAGGAACATGGTGTCGACAAAATATTCTGGATTGATGACGGCGTGATCGAAGCTACACAAAAGAACATAGTGTTTCTAGTACGGTGCACAGTTAAGAATGCATATGCGATAGCAGGTGTGTAGGGCTTCTTACCAATTTCATTACGGAGTCCCATAGACTTTTTCCACGGGCCAAAAGTAGGCTGTGCGGAGCTTTATGTCTACTCCACACAGCCAGTCTTGCGCCCAATATAACACCAGCTTTCTCAATAGCATAAAATGTTGCAGTTGGGAAATCTCCTTACCATCAGTAACAGAAGGCTAGATAACCTGACATTTTCTACTTCATAGCTCACGTCAAAAAAAATGCCAAAATACCTGGTCAAGAATTCGAGTATAATCTCCTATTCGTTCCCCGACGGACACTTGTATGCGAAAAGATTCTTGAGGATGAGGGTGTGCTAGGCGATGTAATACTTGGCGAATTCCCTCTTCACTTTCTCGCATTGGAGCCCGATCTCCTTTCTTTGGAGCTTGAGGATTCCTTTGAAGAGCTGTACCTTGTATGTTCTCATAATTCCGTGCCATCACAAACGGTGCAATATTTTCCCTATCAGCTATTCTTACGATTTTGTAGCGCAAGGACTATACATCCATATTTTACTCAGCCCGTGCACTGATGGGCATTCAACGTCGGTACGGGTTATTCCCACGCATAATAGGGAAAGGTGACTGCGCAAAACGCCTGGCAGATGCCTTAATTCGTATGCGAGGCGAAGAGGATGCGTCCGATACCAACCTCTTTGCCCTAACTCCAAGCAGCATACTTGGGGAATTGATAGTGGTGGACAGGGAATCAGACATGGTGACCCCACTATTAACACAGCTCACTTATGAAGGGTTGATTGACGAGACAATCGGGATACACAATTGTAAACCGACCCCCCCCCCCGGGGTCCTTGAGAGACAAGGTTGATCGTTAACGGAATAAACAGCAAAGATAGAGTTGGATGCCGCCCTTGTAGGCCCTCCGCAGCAGCAGCAAGGCGCTGCCACATCTTCGTCGTCGTCGTCTGCTGCAGCTCCTGCATCGTCCTCCAAACAGAAGAGACCAGTTCTTTTAAGCTCGGAGGATAAACTGTTTGAGAATTTACGGGACACTAATTTTGCAATTGTGGGGAATTTGCTCAATAAGGTAGCTAGAAGGCTAAACGACGACTATGAAGGTCGCCATCAAGCAAAAACAGTTTCAGAGATTCGTGATTTTGTGAGCAAACTTGGTGGCCTACAACAAGAGCACCAATCACTAAGGCTGCATACGGGTCTAGCCGAGGAAATAATGAAGCATACCCGCTCCGACATCTTTAATAAGATTCTCGAAGTTCAGCAAAGTAAGCTCTCTCGATTATTTATGTCTCTAATCCAACCAGTTCTAGGACATTGGGGGTGATTACATTAAAAATTCTTTATAATAAAGCTCTAACCTTAATTGATTATAGACCTTGCAGCGGGCGTCGATCCGTCTAGTCAACATGACGCTATAGAAGAATTAATTTCACGGAATGCCCCAGTAGAAGCCATTTTGCGCCTTCTGTGTATCGAATCCCTTATTAGTCAAGGGCTAAAGCCAAAGGAGCTTGAACACTTCAAAAGAGAGATTCTTCATGCCTACGGATATAACCATGTATTGACTCTTGACGCACTCGAGAAGCTCCAACTTCTCCAGTCTCGTACAACACTTGCCGCATCAGGCGTTGTAAGAACGAACTACACAAACCTTCGAAAGACGTTGAAGTTGATTGTGGACGAAGTGAACGAGCACAACCCCGACGACATATCATACGTCTACTCTGGTTATGCGCCATTAAGCATCCGATTAATCCAATGTATCATTCAAAAGCCGCTCATGACCGCCACTGCAAAAGGGGCAAATGCGGGCACAAATAATGGCGCAGCAGGTTGGAAAGGATTCGAAGATGTTCTCAAGAGCATAAAGGGAAAAACATTTGACGAGTTTCAGAGAGGAGAAGATAAAGCTGTTAGGGCGAGGAATATATTAAACGGACAGGCCGAGAAGAAGGTTACCGTCGTCTTCTTCGTTGGAGGCTGCACTTTTACGGAGATCGCAGCGCTGAGGTTTATTGCCAAGCGTGAAGAATGTGCGTTAATTGCTCACTTACGCTACATACCCAAACTTTGTCTTTATGCTGACTATTTATATAGCTCGACGACAAATCCTCATTGGCACAACTGCTATTATTAATGGTAATAAGATGATGCGGGCGGCAATCGCGTAATTGGGGGGAATTCATAGTTCTCATTTTCTACTTTTGTTTTTCGCAGCGTTTCTTTTTGAGTGTCACCATTTCATGAACTTTATGAAGCATCAACGTTTTTTTTTTATAGGGCGATAATTGGAAGAATCTATCGATTCATATACTAGAACTTGGCGAATCTCCCAATTTTCCCTAAAGCATGTAGACTTTTTCAGTGAACCAAGCCAGACGAGTTTTAAATCTGGCTTGGACCTATTTGATCTTTCGTAACTTTCCAGTCTATACGTTGATTTAAGATCGTGTAGGTTCGTGGGGGAGTACTATATGTAGTATCATGGACTATCACTCGATTTCCCATCCTCACTGTATGTAGGTATTTTTTGCTTTTGTTTTGTTTAATCCATTAATACCATATGTATTATTGGGTGCCAAAAATAACCGATCACCTCAGAACGTCGAAATCCAATTTAGGTCAGAATAACTCAACAACCAGGAGAGCAATTGAATAACTTTAAGTCTCCTAAACGGAGTAAGATGCTTGCAAAGAACCCTCTAACCCCGAAGGTCTCGGTGTGAAGTTTCTTCGCAGGACAGTTTAGTTGCTATGAGTCTCACGAGGGTGCCAGTGATCGGTTATTTTTGGCACCCAATAATAGGTACATACATACAGCGACGGATGATAAATGATAGAGCGGCCTGAGATACAGTCGTATGTGCAAACACCGCATATCAGTGGACATTCCACCCAGAACAGGCGTCATTGTATTTTCAGGCTGCTAGCTCCATCACTCTTAACCCCCGCAGATGCATGATACAGTAGCATAGATACATGAATATCGATTCCGAAATTACCCAAACCAGTCTCCTGAGCCGTATTTGGGTGTATAGCTGTTCCTTGGGAGCGAGCAACGGTCACACTTGAGGCCACTAAACTATAATATTTTGTATCTCAATGTAAAAATCAGATATCTCACACACACTCTTTGCAAAAAGGATGAGCGTGGTGGTGATGGTGGTTTGTATTAGTCCCAGTGTGTGGGTCGGTCTATTGGTGCACTCTGCAAATTCTCTAAACAGTATAATCTTCCTCCTTGTGGTCAGGAAGCATTACTTTTTCTTCTACCGTGAACTGCTATGTGTAGAACAAAGAGGAGCTACTCCCAAAGTCCAGAAGGGATGCGGCATAAATGTATGTATCTAGCGGTGTTTCCACCAACCGAGTGATATTTTATGAATTTTACTACTAACCCCCCCCCCCCCACAAAGACCCCAACCCGCGAAAAGGAAAAAAAAAAAATAACAATACCCACAGAAGATGAAAGGAAAAAAAAAAATGGATAAAAAAAACACCAGCCAAGGAAATTAGAATGTTGTCTACAAGATCATTTGCTATAAGACACAAACACAGGGAGGGGTACAGGTCTATTGGCATCCATCTACCGTCTAGTGGATGTTCTTGATCCTGTTGTGGGTGACGGCGATCTGGTCGTCGACGCGGTCGCTCTGTTTTTAAATTTCTGGTTAGCCCGTCTGTACCAAAAAAAAAAAAAAAAAAAAAAAAAAAAAAAAAAAAAATAGAAATCAAGAGGGAAAGGGAGTTATGCTTATAACATACCTTCTTCATGATCTTATCAATCTGCGCATTCTGCCTATCCACCTCCTGGCTCGTGGCCATCGCCAGATTCCTCAATCTCCCCGTGACCGATCCCAGAGCGTCCAGATTGTTCTCAATCTCCCTCTCCTTCTCGTCGTCGCTCTCGTCAGCCTCAAACTGATACTTGCTCCTCTCCGCCAGACTCATCTTGCCCGGCATCCTCCCTGCTCCCCCAGCACCGGCACCACTACCTCCCAGCGCCTTGCCCACGTGGTTCTTACTCTCAAACCCAAACTGCCTCGTCTTATCCCGCTCCTCACGGTCGCTCTGGTGGCGCTCCAAGATGCGCCGCTCCTCATCCTGCGCGCGCTTCGCCGAGTTGAACGGGTTCGACACATGTACGGCAAACATGCTCCCGTTGAGCGTCTTGAGCTCCCGCGCCTTCTGCTCGGCAACACGGTTGTGCGAGGCGGCAATGTCGAGATTCTTCTCCGTGTTGTGGAGGCGCTCGCCCTGCGCGCCCAGGCGGCCGAGGGTGGTTCGGCCCGTCTCCTCTGCCTGTGCGGCCACGCGGAGGGCGTTGCGGGTCGAGGCAACAGACTCCTGCTTGGTGAAGCGGATCTGCTGCTTGACGGCGTTGACGTCCTCCTCCTCCTCTTCCTCGGCCGTCAGCTGGCGGCTGGCGTTGTAGCTGTCGCCGCCTGTGGTCTGGCCGTAGCTGCTGCTGCCATAGCCGCCACCGCTGCTAGAGCTGCCACCGTAGCCACTGCTGCCGTAGGCGCCCTTCTCGTTTGGAGAGGGGCCATTGGCGGTGGCAGAGCCGTAGGGAGGCGGTTGGTGCTGCTGCTGGCGCTGCTGGGCACCGCCGAAGAGCTGGTCGCGGTTGGAGTCGAAAGTGCTGGTGGAGTCGGAGCGGCCGTAGCCCCCGTAGCCTCCTGACTGTTGCTGCTGCTGCTGTGGGGGCGGGGCGCCGTAGCCGCCGTAGCCCCCGGAGGAGGAGGAGGGGGCGGGCGAGGGGGCGCCGTAGGGGTTTTGTTTACCGCTGTTTGTGGAGGGGGCGGTGGAGGGTGCGGGGGAGGTGCCGCGGTTGCCGAAGAGGGCGGCACGGTTGGCGTCGTCGGCGGAGGTGTCTTTTGATTTTTTGGAGAAGAAGCCCATTGTGTCTGTGTCTGAGGGTGTAGATGTGGGTTTAGAGAGTCTGGGGGGATGTAGATGCTGTAGATGTAGTTGTAGAGTCGATGTAGATGTAGATGTAGAGGACAAGAAGATGGAGGGAGTGAGTGAGTGGGGGATGTCTGTAATTAAAGGGAACAGCTGTGATGTTCAGGAGGGGCTGAGACGGGAGCTGAAACAGTTGCTCGCTGCAGAGCTAGAACTAAGTAAATACTAATTGTGCGTGGCGCCGCGGCTGAGCTCCCTAGAATAGACGTGGATTAGGTAAGGATCGATACTCACCCGCAGCCTTGCCTTGAAGGTGCGCCGTGGGGAGACATGGCATGCTTATGTCTATGGACACCGACCTGCAGAATAGAGAGAGGGGAGAGAGAGAGAGAGGGGGGGAGTAGCAGAATGAGGGTAAAATGCGTATTAGGTACTGGTACTGTAGCTATTTGGTATCTAGTCAAACTCTAGCAATAACGCTTCCTGCTAATTACCGAAAGAGAAAAAAACCCTCCATCTTGATCATTGATCCTCGAAACATCATCCCGTGCCAAACAAGAAAAGAAAAAAACACTCGCAATTCATTCATTCATTCGTCCGTTCCACCCCCCCAATTCTCCCATTCACCTAGTTAAGCCATACTCCTCTTAAAAACAAAAAAGAAAAAGAAAAGAAAAAGCTAGAAAATAAAAGCTAAAAAGCAAGATAGCAATAATATAATATTACACCCCCACCATCCCTCATCCCCCCCCCCCCTCTTCCCCACCGCACTCATCCCGTCATAACCAGCCCACTCCCCTGATCCTTCTCATTACTTGCCGTACTCAACCGCGCACACAACCCCAGCAACACGACCGTCTCCGTGGCCGCATAGTAGTTGAGCGCATCCAGCAGAATCTTCAGATGCCGCGAAAAGTTCTCCTCATACTTGGCCAGGTTGTCGCTGAGCTTGTCGAGGCGCGCAGGGTCCAGCTTGACGTCGTCCAGGCTGCCCCGCCGCGCCGACGGGCCGGCGAGGGATGGGTCGGCGCCGACGAGCGCCTTGGAGAGACTCGACGTGTAGGAGGCAAACATGGTGCATGTCATCATTAGCTTTGCGTGGATCTAGGGCGCCGTTAGTCGGAGCTCTAAAGAAAAAAGTAAAGTATAGGGAAACAGAGAGAGAGAGAGAGAGAGAGAGAGAGAGGCATACCTTGAGCAGCTTCGAATTCGTCAACATGCACTCCTTCAAGCACGTATCCAAAAAATCCACATGATCCTGCATCAACTCATCCACCGTCCGCACCTCGCCCAACCTCCTCATGAGCCCATTCCAATTCGGCTCCACCACCTCGCTGGTGCAAAAATACATGAGCTGCTGCACAAACACCAGCATCCGCGCCCTCAGCGTCCACGCGCGCCGCTTCCACATCTCAATCTGCGGGAACCGCGACCGCTGCTTCCACGTGTACTGCGTATTATGGTCCTGCCACGCCTGCCCCAGCAGCGTCTCGAGGTGGCGCAGGCTCAGCAGGTAGCGAAACAGCAGCTGGTAGCGCAGCACCGTCTTGCGCGAGATGACGAGCGACAGCGGGAACGGCACGCTGTAGTCGAGCTCGAGCGCGTTGAAGCCAATGATCTGGTCGACGGCGGAGGCGGCGGCGGGCGCCTTGTGGCTTTCTTCAAAGGTGGTGACGCCCTCGTCGATGCCGCTCACAGAGACGACGCGCATCAGCCATTTTGTGAGCCCCACTTCGTTCATCTGCACCTTCACGTCCTCCTTGAAGGGGTCTGAGGCGGCGATGGAGCCCGGCTGCCGCAGCGCGAGGTCGAGGAGCGATTGCAGCTTGCCGACATTGACCTTCTTTGCGGGCTTCTGCAGCTCTGTTGCGCCCAGCTCGAGAAAGTACGAGAAGAAGTCCGAGCGGTCGAGGAAGAAGTAGTGCTTCAGACTTCTGAGCCTCGCTGGGAGGGCGTGCGTGGTGATCAGCAAGTTCAGCAGTGACTCGTTGGCGTGTGCGTATGCGCTGTTGACGTTGTCGAGGAAGCGAATGTCGTCAAAGCTCTTTGGCACGTCGGCCACCTGCTTGCTGACGTCCACGCCGCCGCACTCGCGCACAACATTCAGATACTTTCCCGCCAGGAGCACCTTCTCCTTGACGGCCTCCAGCTGCGGCGGCACGTCGCCGTCGCGCACCGTGTACCGCTTCTCCCAGTACTCGTCGGTGTAGTCCTCCTCGAGGCGCTCCCGCCGGATGCTCTTCTGCTCCTTGACCAGAAACTCCGAGTGCGGGTCGCGGATCATGCCGTGGTGCAGCCACTCGTTCAGCATGGCCATGTACGGCCTCGACGCCTCGCGCAGCAGCATGCTGAGGAGGGACCGCGCCGCGGGGTCGCCCGCCATGCTGGCCAGCCGGTGTGTCAGTAGCCCCAAGACCGAGCCGCCCTTGCAGATCTTTACGCCGGGGACGCCGCTGGCACCAACAATGTCGCCGCCCTCGCGGAGGCTCTCGAGGATGTTCTCGACATCGTCGTAGTCGTCGACCGAGTCGTCCATGTCGTCCTCCAGCATCGAGTTGCGCCGCAGCATCTCCCGCGCCAGCGAGTACAGCTGGTACATCATGTGGCAGGTCGGCAGCGTGTGCAGGTGCAGGATGTGGAGCGTGAAGCTGGGGCTCGTCTGGAACTGATGCTCGAGCTGGGCCACGAGGACAAGGTAGTCGCGGAGGAGCTTGCGGATGGCCGCGCAGAGGGCGTGGTTGACGGCGCCGAACTCTTCGCGGCTTTGCACCTCAACAAAGGCCTCGACGGCGCCGTAGTGCGTTGCCATTTTGAGCATTGTTGTGGAGAGGTCCCGGAGCGAGGGGTCGAGGCCGGGGAGGATGCGGAATTGGGGGCCGTCGAGGCGCGCGCTTTCGAGGTGGGGGTTGTAGTCTTCGCGGAAGCGGATGTATTGGCCTTCGTAGCCCTGTGAGGGGGGTTAGTATGTGATTTAGTGTGGGGACGAGAGTGTAGAACGTGCCATGAAGACGAAGAGGAGGTCCTCGAGGATTGAGGCTTCTTGGAGCTCGAGGGTCATTGATTCGAGGGGTGGGGGACGCTTTGTAGCTGGCATTGAGGAGGCTAGAGGGGGTATTGAGATTCGGGAGGCCAGAGGGGCGGTGGTGGGGGGTATCAAGCTTGCTTCGGGGTTCCATGGGACTGAGGTCAAAAAGTTGTTAGCAAACTAGGCCAATGATCAAAGTGTTGGAGCTTCGTCGGAGGTGAGATTGTAGAGGTTCTCTCGTAGGTTTCTTTGAACAAACTCCAGATATGTAGCTTCTGCAGCAAACGCCTTGATCCAAAAGTGCCCTCAACCCAAAAAACCTCAATCTCACCCCCCTTTCCTCCGAGAACTGTCTCCCTCAAAAGAAGCACTCCTACCATTCGGCGTCCCCCTCCCACTCCCCACACTGCCCACCGAGATCCCCGTGCTCGTCCTCGACGTATCCCTCCCCGGCGACTTTGCGCGCCGCCCCGTCGTTGTCGTCTCCGTAATATGGATCCTCTCCGTCGTGCGCTTATCCACACCCCTCGTTGCTGGCCGCCGTGTGGGCGGCGGCGAGTTTGGGTCGTGCCCTCCTCCTCCTGCTGCTGTGCGGACGCGGGAGGCGGGGTCGCGGCTGGTGCGGCGGTTAGGGTCGGGCGCGGTGAAGCTGCGGGACGTCATTGTGTGTGGTGGTGGTGGTGGTGGTGGTGTGGAGGGAGGTTGGTGGGGGGGGATGGGGTGGGTGACGGAGACACGAATTTAGTGGGTGGTGCCCCTGCGTGCCGGTGACAACGATTAACTGCCCCGCGTGGTGCTAGTGTTTGAGCCTCAGGGACGACAGGATTGGAGATGAGAGAGCAATGTTTGTGGGTATGGAAGCTATTGGGGTTTGGATGGTGAAGCAGGTGAGGAGCTGGAGTGTACGCGCTGTAGGACTTGAGGGTTGTCAGTTTTGAGAGTAGATAAGGAGAATGCCGTTATTTGTTGTCCACTTGTTTGTTCTCAGTCTGTCAGCTGGTTTTTTTGGTTTTCAGGGCAAAGAAAGAATCCTTAAAGATCATGAGTCTGAATTTCAAAGCGAGAACCAATTCGAGATCCAATCTGACGGGATGATGTTAGGCAATGCGGTGTCAATATCAATAAAAGATTCTGTGCCTACACGTAATCACAGACTGTCACTCGACAGCTTTACCTGTTGAGTTTGATGCTAAAAACAATGTGTCTAGAATCTTTACAACAGGAAGTGATGCCTGAGAATGATGGAGAGTTTTACACACTCAATTTCTCATTCACTTGTATTAATTCCCTCGAGGCAAGATCTAGAGAGAAAAAAAGAGGAACCCCACAGCAAATGGAGGGGTCAATTGAGGTACCTACCTTGATGACTCAGCACAGATGGTAACAATGCCAAGATCAACCCCTCCCCCCCCCCCGGTTACGGATAATCCTCACCGAATTGGGCAATTCTGCCCCTCCTACTGACTTGTCTGGGCAGCCCGCCTCGTTGATGCCCGCGTCGCCCTTACTCGTGAACCTTGACAAACAGCTCCACCAACAGCTCTTTACCCCCTCCATTTGATAATCGACACCCCCCCCCTATCGACACCCCACACTATCCATCTCCATCTGCATCAATACTGCCAAAATGTTTATTGCACGGTCAGAATACGGTCTGTTTCACCCGCCCCGGTGCTCTGCTTGAATCATGCCCAGCAATGAAATGCTAACTAACCATCACTACTACTAGATCGCGGTATCAAGTTCGTAATCAGCCGAGCATATCTCCATCTTGCACTGCAATTTAACTGACGGGTACACAGCACCTTCTCCCCAGAAGGACGTCTTTTCCAGGTTGAATACTCCCTTGAAGCAATCAAGCTCGGCTCTACCGCTATCGGGGTACATACCCCCCTTCCCAATCACTGCCCGCAGCTACATCTATACTAACCACCGCCGCCCTCCGGAATCACAGGTAGCCACTGGGTATGGTGTAATAATCGGTGTAGAGAAGCGAGTAACATCGCCGCTGCTCGAGGCCTCGTCCGTCGAGAAGATTGTCGAGATCGACCGACACATCGGCTGCGCCATGTCCGGGCTGCAAGCCGACGCTCGGTCCATGATCGAGCATGCCCGTGTCGAGTCACAGAACCACTTTTTCCACTACAACGAGCCCCTACGTGTCGAGAGCTGTACGCAGGCCATCTGTGATCTGGCGCTCAGGTTTGGAGAGGGCGCGGACGGCGAGGAGAGTATCATGTCAAGACCCTTCGGTGTTGCGTTGTTGATCGCGGGATACGATGAAGATGGCCCACAGCTGTAAGTTTTGCTTGTTTGGGTTTTGTGAGGCTGTGGGGTAGGACTAATGGGTATGGGGGAGATAAGGTATCACGCCGAGCCGTCAGGTACCTTTTATAGGTATGACGCAAAGGCCATTGGGTCAGGTAGCGAGGGTGCCCAAGCCGAGCTTCAGAATGAATACCACAAGGTAATGATTAACCTTTGTCAAAGTTCGTGGGAGTTGTGGTAGCTGACAAGCATTTGTAGTCATTGACACTTGAGGAAGCCGAGACAATGGTCCTCAAGACCCTGAAGCAGGTGATGGAGGAGAAGCTCGACTCCAAGAATGTCCAGCTGGCCTCCGTCACCAAGGAGAAGGGTTTCAGAATCTACACGGACGATGAAATGGCCGAGGTTGTGCTGAGATTGGGAAATGCTTAGAGAACGGTGGGGAATATCTGTCTTTCGTGGAGCGGCTCATGTTGCATACAGTAAATACTACTTTCATTGAAACAACAATTGGTAGGTAGCTGGTGACCAGCCGAAGAATAGAAAGAAAGCTGGATGCAAAATCTGTGCATTAGCGTTTTCACCACCCTCTTTGTTTTGTCCTTTGAGGTCTACTCGTCAGATGCGTGTGAATATGCGTACTAAACGTTGCAATACTCCACTACGTCGTTCCAGAGCTTTCTGACAGCAATGTTGATATCAATCAGTAAACAGCTGATAGTCAGCTGAAGCCATTGGAGTCATGGTGGGTGTTTTCTGTGTATTCTTTTGTTTATCAGCCTGCTGTTGAACACTGTAGTACATGTATCGAAAAGCAGATGGGTGCACCTGCATGTCACAATTACCACCAAATCCACTGGTATTAAGCTTTATAATATCTGTCATTGGCTGTTTGCTGTTGATAAACACGTATATAAGTTGCACGTGCTACCCACCGCCTTGGTCAACTGATATTTCCTATATTTGCACATTGGTTTAATGCATCTCACGTTTCATGGGCAATTTGTTTCAACCTCCTTCAGATATATGCCTACTCATACAATTACTTACTTCAATATCGAACTACCAGAATTCAATTCTTAGCCACATCTCACAACTAATTCCTACTTACACTTCCTCAACACCCTTCAAGACTTTTACTTCTTCAATTCATACCACCGCCTACTCGTCCTCGATCCAAAATCAGAACCTACGAAGCTAGTATCTCACGAAATTATGGGCACCATAATCCCCGCCAATCTCTCCCCCCTAGAGGTCGAATACCCCACCAACGGGCAATGGACAATCTACGGCCGCAACGGGCGCAACATCTACGCCCAGCCCCACTTCATCCCCTACCCCCTCTTCGTGCCCATCTTCATACAGGGCGACATTCTCGTCCACATCGGGATCGAGACCATCCCCAACGGCTTCATCCGCAACTCGCTGCACACGAAATCCAGATATTACCAACGGCTCCTCAAGCTGCTCACAAACATCTCGCAGGACAAGGGCTACCCGTTTGAGGATGAATACAGAACTATCCCTTTCAACGACTCCCACATCAGCGTTACGTGGTTGAGGGAAGGGGGGGAGGGAGGCGGCGGCGGCGGCGGCAATGGTAAGGGCGGCGTGGAGTCGCATATATACTGGGGGTCCAAGTTCGAGGACAGCACCCGCTCTATGGTAGTTTTGAGGAACCTGTGGGGGTTTGGCAGGGAGGACTGTAGGAAGGAGCTCGAGACGGGGATTGGCATGCCGGCTGTGATACCGTTGACGAAGCTCCAGGTCAGAGCGTGGCTCCACGATACCGTTGTTCTGGTGTCGATAAGTGGGCGTGACGACGGCACGCTGTATGCGTTTAAGACGAACCAGTCGCCGCAGGATTTGTATCAGGAGCTGCATACGCTCCTTAGTATGCCGCCGCACCCAAATATTCTTGAGCGCCCTTGTTACCTTATCACTAAACAGACAGCACACTCAGTCCAGCACCCGCTGGATCCGGCATCATTGTATTGCCTTGAGCCTACAGAGCCTGTGGTTGGCTTTCTAACGCCGTATTATCCAGGGGGTAGCCTGAAGAACTATGTGAAGAACTACGAGATCACGCTGAAACAGAAAGCTAGATGGGCGCTGCAGCTAACGTCTGCCCTGTTGCATATATATGAGTATAGCGGGGGCAGCGACGGAAAATGTGGCAGATACAGTGCCCTCAAAATGGACAATATTGTTCTTGACGCCGCGGGGAACCTGAGGTTAATTGACTTTGAATCTGCAGGAACATGGCTCCAATATACGCCCATCGAGGTCATGATGGCAGTCCGGGGCAAAGGGCGGATTTCACGCTTCATGGGCGGTTCGAGCGACTCTGGGACAACCCCAGGGCTGGGCGAGAAGTGCAAAGTGTGTAGCCCACACCCATGCTCTGTCCCCAAAGACATGACGGGACAAGAGCGGCAAGCAGCCCATGAAAAGGTGCTCGACTACAAGCTCTCGCAGACAAGCATAATCAGCCCGTCAAAGCCCAACTCGGACGCCCAGTACACAGGGCCGCCAGGCCACAAGAAGATCCCGTTCTGGGGCGACGCTTCGGACGCGGAGTGTGGTGCGGCAATGACCTGGATGCTGGGCTGCTGTCTGTGGTGCATCTTTGAGGATGTGCCGTGCCTGTCGGGTATGGGGAATGACTGGTTCCCGGTGGGGAATACGTTGTGGAAGAAGGCGAGGCAGAGCGTGCCGGTGGCGGTGCTGAAGATTGTGAGGAAGGCGTTGCAGACGAAGGCGGATAGGCCGACTTTGCGGGAGGTATATGAGGTGATGAAGAGTTGGGAGGGCGCGCTGATTCTGAAGCAGGTTGAGAATGAAGAATAATGGGAGGTATTTCTGGTTAGGGAAGTGAAAGGAGGTCAAATTGGCCCTAGCTTGACATCGCAATCAGATGGTTGACGGCGCAAGAATTGTCAAGGATGATAGACTGATATCACACACTGTTGTTTAATCCATTATACATAGATATCCTAATTATAATAACTTTAATAAATTCTCTGGTTAGTAAGAGAGTATGATGAATTTGTGAATAGTATTATAGTTGCATGGTTAGCTTGATTTGCGGCGGAATTACTGGCCTACCGTTGGATAGCTGATGTGCGTTCATGGATTATCACTCGACTTAAGGGATATCGAAATGGAAAGCAACGTAGCATCGACACAGATCGGCTGGGGCGCATGTACTTATATCCGTTATAAACTACTAATATGCAAGACAAAGTTAAAAGAAGAAAGATGGAGTTAAAAAAAAGGAACCCCGCCCCGCCCCAATGTTTTAACCAAAAGCAACAAAAGAGAGGCATTGCGTGCTGCTCTTTTCAACCTAGTCACATAGTAGGCGATTCGAACTGCCGACCTCGGCCCCTCTGGGGGGCACCTTAAAAACTAAGCTCCGGCGGTAGGTGTTGTGTATTGTCCTGGCACGATTATTGAGGGGTGGTGTGTTTTGGGCTTTCTAAGGCCGGCGGATCGTTGGAGGCCAACACTCCACCAAGATAGACTTATAGTGCATGCAACCTCCGGCCGCAAATAATCTTAAGCCCAAGAGAGAGGAATAATCTATACAATGTCTAATCTATCTAGATCTACGAAGTCAATTATCCATGATATCTATAAATCTACATCAACAGTCAGTGCAAACGATCAACCTATGAGAGTGGATGCCTTTTGTTTCCTGTGCTGTGCAGTGAGTTTTGTGTGAGTGAGCGATCATGATGGGTGACCTAATCATAGTTTCCTGTCAAAGTGCACTAAAGAAGGTAGAACATGTAGGTAAATAGAATAGGTATGAATGTAGCGTAATAAACATAAACTCGCACAATATGCATTATTTTGTTCTCTCTTGGTGCGTTCATTATTTTTATAAACCCTAGCCTAGTCGTAGTCCTCCCTGTAGCTGAAGAAAAGAAAAAAAATATATAAGAAATGAGAAAATGAGAAAGAAAAGAAAGAAAAAACATTGCATCAATCATGATCAATCACAATCACGCCCCCGCCCACCCACCCCGCTTGCCATTGCCATCAAGATCTAATTCAAAAGAAAAATGGGTAAAAAAAAAAGAAAAGAGAAAAGAGAGAAGAGAAAAAAAAGGTAGGAAGAGATATATAATCTTTTTGGCTTTTAGATTCTTGGCTATTGTCGCGAACTGTTACCACAAACCATTATAATAATTTACATCCTCGCACGTGATTTTTGCGAATGCATGAACATAGTTTTAAAACCCTATGGTTACGGTTAGTAAGCAGCGAGCAGCAAAGGCAGATAGGAAGGAGGAATAACATACATTGCACAAAGTCATCATATCCGGGAACGGTGTATCTCTCAGCTGGAAAGCGGACGGGATGATCTTCACCGGCCAACTCCCCACCGGCGATGCAGCGCCGGCCTTGAACATGAGGAGGAAGTAACCGGGGTGCTTTGTGTCAAAGCAGAAGCCATATGTTGACCGCTTCGGGTTGGCTTCGCAGTACTTCTCGAGCCATTTCTCTACGGGATTATTAGAATCAGGGAAGCACTAGTAGGGGAGAATAGGCATCAACATACCACAGTCAGCCTTGGTTCCTGATCGGAACTTGCTATTGTGTGTCAACTCGTCGACCTTTCGGGCCATGGCCTTAATGTGATTGACGATCAGCTCGTCCAAATCACTGTACGAGAACCTTCCACCGACCCTCAGTGTCCTTCCGACAGTGAACTCATTCTCCTTGTCAAGCTCCAGCACATCAATGTGTTGGTAGATGTTATCGCTGACTTTCCACGTAACAGCAATGTGATCAGGGCCGTTAGAGGAAGGTCGGATGACAGCGTCTCCTCGGCTCTGACCTGCAAGGAACTCCTCTGCTTGTCGGCTGTTGAATGGCTTGAAAAGTGGGTGTTTAATGACCCTTGCGGTGCGGGTCTGTTCTTGGTTGGTAACGGCTAGCCGGGCCTTGTCTCGTTCCTCTCGGGCGTCGTCCCATTCCTCTTGCGGTACGTCCGGATTCTTGCGTTTTGGGTTCCGCACTTTGTCCTCCCGCAGTGAAAGCTCGGCGTAGAATGTCCTTGTGTTGATGTTTTCAATTCTAGCTTGGACTGTTTGTCCGATGGAGTACATGCTGCTGGGGGTGAAGTGTGATGTCCCATTGTGCATTTCATCGATAGAAACGTTCCCCTCAATCCCGCAGTCAAGGCGAGCAGCAATAAATCTGTCTGTGACACGCCTAATATTGACGGGCACGACCATCCCTTCATCCAAAGTCTCGCGGGTTTCACCTGTAAGCATAGTAAAGATTTCTTCGGTGCTAAGCTTGTTAAACCTATTACGGAGTTCCTCATATGCGTGCTGAAGTTCGGCGCGGATAGTTTCAAGCGTGGCACGCTTTTTCTGGTTAAAGTTACGCTCCAGCTCCTCAGCATAGTCCTCCAAACTCAACTCATTGACCTTATCTTCCTGGCCGTTGATAAGTTCATTGATAACCGCACCAGGACCACCGTCAACTACCATAGCAGCGACATCCTCTTCATCAATGTCAAGTGCATCTGCGGCCATCTTTCGCCCTAGATCATAATCCTCAGGGTGAACTCTAGTGTTGTCGAGGTAATCCGAGTTTCGGTCTGAGGGATCGTGAGGAATTATGAGGAAACTAGCACAATTCACAAACACCCTTGGACCAACGACCGTGCCCAGCCCTTTCTCGTTGTCACCCAAAAGCTCAATACGGCTTGAAACTCTCCCTCCCTAAATATAATTAGCAACCCTGGTTCAACGATATTAGCATAAAGGAAGCTTACATTGGCTTGAATTGTCTTCAAAACACTGGTGGCCTTCCTAGGACCAAGACCACAGACATAGGGAACTAATGTTGCAACGTAAGGCTTACTTGCAGCCTCATTAATATCAACTCCCACAAGGTTCACCATATCAACAATGGCAGAGTCTAATGATCTCTGCAATTTATCCTCGGGTAGAAGTTGCTGGGCAGGGTGAAACACAATTGACACAATGTCTTTTCCCAAACCAGCATATTCCAACAAAGGATTTTGCACATATCTAGCCAACGCAACACAATAGCGGGCAAGCGGGGGAAGATCGGGATGGTCCACCATAGCTCTCTCACTATTATGATATAAACGCGCAACCTCATCATTGACGTAGACCACCTCGATCGGGATTTTTTCGTCCTCCTCCCCAGTAACCACGATGTCATTCTGCTCAACAAGCTGCCGGAGGTCCTCGACGAGCTTATGTGTTTGAACACTGAAGCCGCTTACACCAATGACATCCGGCTTCCTCCGCTGCAGAGCATCAACTAGCTCTTGTCGAGATTTCTCATCTTTAAGATCCGAGTATTTAACGCTTTCGAGAACTCGGCCGTCTTCGTCTCTGAATATACCAACAAGGGCATCCCTACCACGCTCTCCCTGACCGTTTGAAAGGGCGAAAACTCGCGGGATCTCGCCCAACTTCAAAGCTTTAGGTTTGTAGGGTGCTTGGTCGAGTTTCTGATATCAAATGGTAAGCAAAGACTCTAAATACAAAAGGAAGAAAGAAGTTTACCTTTGAATAATTCCTTCGACATTCAGATGCCACAGCGTCCTCGCAGGCAGTTCTCAATTCATCCTTCACGTTCTTTTGGAACATGACTCTGAACTTTGCCATCGCGAGATCAACGACGTCTTTGCGCTCTTTGTTCCAGGCATCAGCAATATCACTGACATTTTCAGACGTGATATAATCGTAAAGCCTGCGAGTGTAACCCTCCTCATTCTGCAGCTCGATATTTATCTCCACCAACCCATCACTTTCAGCTTTCATCATACGGAGGTACATTCCTGGCTGCGCCGCGATGGCCTGCATTGTCTGATTGCGAAGGTATTTGAATTCCTATTCTGTATTAGTTTTAAGCTCATACTAGTAACGATATAATAACCATAGGGAAATTGCATACGTAGTATTGGTGTTGCTCGTCAATCTTCTTTACACCCTTTTCTGTAACGTTGACATGTATCAAACTCCTTGTGAACCACCTCTCCCTCAATGCCTTTCTTAAGCTTGGGTTGGTGAACATCTCTTCCGCAAGCATAAACTTTGCGGCCTGTAGTGCCGACTCGCCGGATGCGAACTCCGGAATTTCGATGTACTCGTCTGACATGGTATGTGGATAGTCCAATGGATCCTCTGCAAACTCACGCTTCTGGTCCAACTGCACATTGACTGAAAACTGCGATGCGGATATACCAAAGGCCCGGACTAGTCCGTAGACCTTACCATTACGAATTCGTTCAAACATCGTCTTGGCATTTCCGGGTCTTCGGAAATGATTTCCACGACCTTCTACACCGTTTAAAGCGATGTCTTTGAGCTGTGAATGATAGCGAAAATGTATATAATCGTGCATGTCCTGGAGTTGATCGCTTGTTTCGGCGTATCTTATACCTTCCTCAGCCTCTCTGTCCTCGACGTTGGCGTGGTGCTTAAGCTGGTCATAGGTGCGCATGAAAGCATGACGTTTGTCAAAATAGGCCCGGAACTTAAGATCGAGCTCAAGGATCTCCCAAAGATCATCCTGAGATATAAGCCTTTCAGCTACAATCTCATACTGTGCTTCATTATCATTATACTGGCGTTTGGGTACTTTCTCTGCGTGGATTAAGTAGTCTTTCCGATGCTGAAAGACAAAAGGGACCTCCATATCTTCAAGAATAAAGAACTCTAGGATTCTCTTGATAGCTTTCACCAACGCCTCCACAAGATGTGATGTTAGCCTCTTTTTAGGAATCAAGAACTTTGAAATCCAATCTCCTTCCTCGTCAATTTCATCACGACCAATTCGAAGATGGGCGTATGGCTTGCGGGCGATCTGGTATCTTTCCGGCACATCATTCAAACGTATTTCATTGTCTTCATCCGTAAGCATACGTTCAGCCAATTCGCTAGGCTCAAAGACATCCTTCAGCTCCAAATCCTTCACTTTATCCTCGCCCTCTTCTTCCTGGTCCTCCTCAGTAATAAGCGCAAAGTCGTACTCGTCTCCTCGTCCGAATATATCCTGCATATCTGATATTGCGCCTTCGCGGAGGTTCAGGTGCTCGGGTGCATAGCTGACTCTCCCTCGATCTCCACCCCTACTCCTTTGTCCGGCCATCTGCATATCATCGTCACTCCCTCCCTGACGTCCCTCGTCTCCGGAGTCTTCCTCGATGAAATCCGCGAATTCGTCAACATCAACGAGTCCACGAGCATCCCCCCGATCGCCTCCGCGAGCACGCATGTTATTGAGGCCTTCATCATCGTCATCAGGTTCCCCAGGGGCATCGACTTCCTCATCAGAGAAAATATCATCGAGGTCGCGTGATTGCTTCCTAGGACGGCCATCGTTGCCTTGTGGACCTCGTTTGAGGCGTTTCAAGTGCTAGACAATTGATGGGTCAGATAAATTTAGATTTTTTCTGAGGGTAGTGAACAAACCGCTCTATGGAGCTCAAAGCCAGTGTTCTCCGCCATTAGGTCCAGATCATCTTCGTCCAGACCATCTTCCTCATCATCTTCGCGTTGGGACCTCGACCTTTTCTTCTTCCGCCCTTTGAGCATTACTTTGGACCCATCATCTTGCTCTTCTTCTTCCTCATCCTCATCGTCAACAATGAAGCCTTGCGCAATCTGTCCAATCACGTCAGTAATTCCCGCATTTCACCTGGACCGTTACAGACATACTTTGGCGGCCTCCTCGTCATCATCGTCATCCTCTTCTTCACTGCTGTCTTCGGGATCTTGTCGCTTCTGCTTCCCATTTAACCCTGATTTCCTGTGCTCGCCGCTCTCGCCAGCGAGATCATCGTCTAGTTCTTCATCCTCCTCATCATCATCTAGCTGCGCCTCGCGGTCAATGAAATCGCCCACAGCCATGTTTTTTTTCTGTCGCCTAGGCTGGTGCGCAAATTGAACTTCTTGTCAAAGGGAGGAATTGAGGCTGGTGCCGATTTTCTCGTGATTCTGTGAATTTTAGCTGTGTAGCCAATCAAATTAAGTATAGAAGCTGGTACACAAGAAATCAAGGTGTTGAGAAAATAAAAAGAGAAAGAAAGGGGGAAAGACAGAGAACCATTCAAGCCTGAGAGCTAAATGGTTTCTTAATGGAAAAGTCAGGGTAACTCGTCGCGCATCTCACACACGATCTTGGCATAACTTATGTAACACTAAATTAGCGCGAACTGATGGCTCATACTATTTTAGCACCTTATAAAGTAACCTACTAACAATAATATAAAGTGCCCCAACCTGGACTTACCTCATAGAGTTAAGAGAGCATAACTCACATGGCATACACAAGCTAGTACTCAGAGTTTAGGAGGATATCGGTATCTCGCTCGACCAGCTAGCACAATCAGGCAGCACTTTGTGTGGTAAAAGCTTCAGGCGCCCGGCATGATATGGATTTTATATAAATTCCTTTGACGCATAAACAACATCCCTTCTTGTGTTTTCACAACCAGGCGCTAATGGCAGCTTTTACTCGATAATAAACCTAACCCTCATTCCATGAACCTTTTGCTGTAAACTCACCTTCTGTGACCCCTCTAGTCTCGTGCCCAGCCTGTGTTTGCTTTGATTTAGCGCACGCAGTGCAACAGATAAAACAGTCTAGGAACGAGACTATGACCCCTCCTATACCTTTTCCATGTGTCTCCACAGTCTGTAGGTAGCTAGATTTTTTGAATATAACCACGCCGCCGCGGGCCTAATATGTCTCCAATTTTGCTCTGACGAACGAAGGGATAACATGCTGCTTGGTATGCGAGTGAGATTGCATGATTGTGCCTCATGCGGCTGCCTTGGATGCCTGGAAACTGGCGGATTTTAGTCTCGAGCTTAGACTATGAATTTTTTCAGTCTGCCTGGAAACAAATAATAGACGGGAAGGAAATATAGAGAAGATTATAGGAACCGCGTTACGAGGGTCCTATCTACCTACATGTACATTTACTCACCACATGTATCTAATGAGCAAGGATTTCCGTGCATTTCACTCTGTGTCAGTAGGGTATTATAGACCAAAGCTCAGAATACGTTACAAGGGACGGATCTAACACCGTATTTCCCAACTAACCTTAATCTCCTAGTTCCTTAAGTCCCCCTTCTAAGATATATCATTTATTCGTTTTCCCTCTTTGACGGCCAGCGGCGGGGCGAGCCCATTCTCCCCCCCCCCGCCCCATGCCAACCTTCTTCTCTTCCTAACTTCTCGTCATCACGGGGGTCAATCCCTTATTTCCAAAGAGAATTGGTGTCTATATATATATATTCATAGAGCTTTTTTCTTTCTTCCGCTAGACCCAGTGCTATATATGCCAAGTTGACTAGCAGCAGGAAAAAACAGGGGCATTGCCCCCTACTTATGATCTCAACCATTTATGATAATACGTAAGATTTACAGATATATATATATGATTAACAAGACCTACCAAAGTTCAAGATCCTGTATCCTGCTACACAGTATATAAGTGCTTTTGTGGGGTATTTGTCCTTGCTTTAGGACCTCGACCCATTATCAAATAATTTGACTGAGCCTCATAATTATTAAAGAATTGTGTGTGGTTATATATATATAATTATCCGACTGGGTTCTTTGGCACACCTTTTGTTACTGCAAGATGTTAAAATCCCTGTATACGTGTTCTCGGGAGTTGCAGCAGTCAATTAAATCTACTATGGTTTCCAATAGTACTGGCATGATGCAATATCGTATCTTATTTTAATTTCGCAGAGCCCCAACAATGTGTTCTTGAGAGAGTTGATGATGCTTGTGATGAATAAGGAATTGACGAAGGACTCGACAGAGTAGCCGGGGATAGTAAGGATAAATAATGTGTGTGTGTGGAGCAGGATCGCCAGTGAACGGGCCCCTACCTACTCCAGCTGTAGCTAGCAGATTTAAAGGGAGCTGGACAGTTCACTAGAGTCTCAATTATGCTTGAGCAATTCATGGGGCGAACAATATTACATGAAATTGTAGTGTTTGCTCATTCAAAGTAAGGGAGCAAGCTGCAAGACCGCATGAGTCTAGGGCAATAGAGAGGTTTCGCAGCGTCCGACAACGGGGTTTTCGCATAGTTATGTGCATAAAGTCGCGCATATGGCTTCGTATGCGCAAGTAGGTCAATATTTTCGTTGTCAGATACCGAGTATCAGTATATCATAAGCGGATGCATCAGCTTAAGGGCTACATCAGACAATGCAAGTTTGCGCATAACTACACCTACAAGAATTCCCAGAGTAGAGTAGTATTCACTCTAGGCATACTTGGTGAATTGTCGGATGCGAAGGAAGGAAAACATCTGCTTGTTCATTTTTGCGCATAGGTCCTGCAGCCTGTAGGCGCACCTCCTATCTGAAAAGACGCTGCGGAACCCCTCTAATTGATAATACATGTAGATCTCTGGGTATACAGCGACCGGAATGATCTATGGAAAAACAGGGGGGTGAAATTGTATAGCGAAATATCTGTGCACCATAACTACATGTATCGCTGTATTGTACCGGGGGTTAAGGGTAAGTACTGAGAACCCCCTTTTGGGCTGTGGCCAGCAGGTGTCTGCTATTGGTCGATTCAAATAAAAATGACACTTGGCGGCCAAGAGGGTATTTGAATTGTGTGTGTCGCAGCTTTTGCAACGCAACCTCCATCCCCTCTTTTCCACGAAAAACATGTTTGAAGGTTTAGGATTGCTATTAAGTTGATGGCCAGAGCAAGGGCTATCATTTGGTTATTTTTTTTGTATTATTAGGAAAATATTTAGATTTTTTGAGTGAGGATATATGAAGTGTCTTCGTACTTTTTTCCCCCATACAAATTTCAGGGCCAAGACCAAAATTCATTGGCTACTTTTTGGTTGCCATGGGCGGTTCCCATACAAAATCCAAGGCGTCTCGGTATTTAACGTGCACGCCCAGTACATGGTGCATGAGGTGATCATCGGGCTAACCATAAACAGTATGTTTAGCGAGGCGCCAGTGGGCGCCAGGCCTCGGTGACCTGCAGCGGCCGTTGCGTCACACTTTTGGTGGGATGGCACTTCTCAAAAAATCTTGTCCACCCCACCTCAACTGCCTACCCATACACATACACCATTTAAAAGGAAACACTCGATAACATCACAACAACATATCTACTACACTTAAAATAGATCTTAGTCCCACATGTCTCTGCTACCAGAGCTCCTCTTGGTGGTGTTATTCGGAACCCAAGCCAGCTTCACTCACCCTGGCGTAATCTTGCCACAAAAGGAATTATTAGGTGACTCCGAACTGAAAAACATAGTCAAGAAATCACAGCGAAGTAGGGAGGCCAGGTATGTTTTTTATATCAATCAACTTGGGTCGCCTGTACCAGGCATGTAAACTACGCAAATGGTTCATTGACACATTGCTTTCACAGAGAGACTTTAGGATACAATCCTAAAGTATGGCGAGCATTAACAGAAACTCTAAAATCTGGAAATGACCAACTTATAGCCAACAAGCATCATCTACTGCCTAAGGTATGGGATTTGGCTATACTGGGTAGAAACCTTTTGGCTGCCAAGGAAAAGGCTCAAGATCTCTCAGCGTAATGCCCCGTCTCACAAATTGCTGGCAAACTGGACTGTGATGTTAACGCTGAAAACGAACATAGAGAGGAAGGGTTTGAGGCGGAGATTCGAAGGCTGCTGGATATATGTATAGAGAAAGCTGGCAAACCTATCGCATCTGATCTCGAAAAGCCGGCCCACGACAAGGAGATGCAGATTAAATCCGGGTGTACGTGGAGATAACTGCCCCGCTTTCACTGAACGATATTTTATGATATGCTAACATCAATACCCGACCCTTAGATAAGAAAGTCCTTATAACTGCACTACAATTCCTCAACAACCTCATGACCCAAAATGAAACCCGCAAACTTCACGTTTGGTTACACATGTTTGGCACCCCATCCTCGGCCACTCCAACTGCAAGTTCTACAACTACAAAGAGTACAACAAGTAAAAAAGCAAAGGGCTCCAGCAAGCCTCCGCCTTCATCAGGTTCGGGTGTCGGTTTGGTTGGCAGTACAACTGGAAACTCTGGAGGCAGCCATAATGAAACCGTAGCAAAATGCAATTCCTTGTCAGCTGGGTTCAATGCAAAGTATTATAAGCCTGGTTTTATGACCGAGATACCGAGATTGTTACAGCCCGATGAGATTGAGCCCTTGCCAATGATTTTGCAAAGTGGCGTGGTTGCGTTTGAAGGTACAGATCAGGCAATGCAGGCAGTCAGATGCAAGTTGATGCTTGCTCAGGGTTACGGGAGGAACCTCTTACGAGAGGTTTTGATCTTCCTAGGAGCGTGGGAAGTTGATGAGGATGACTTTTGTTACAGAATGATGTGAGAGAATTCACAAATCGAAAGTAGACCCCAAATATTAACTAGAGTATCCTATAGGTCTCAGGTGATTGAAGCTATTTTGATCAACGGTCTGGTACCTTACGCTTATGAATGCTTTAGGGAGTATGTCCAATGCTATATTCTTAGAGTAGCTCATCGTTACTAATCTACACCCAATAGTGAAAAGGACATAGTCACACCTGCTCAATCCGTACTACTAAAGCTTTTAGTTTCGGTCTATCGTCCTTCGGCTCCAATAGTGGGTACGTCAAGCTCGGACCCGCAGCCTTCCCCTCTAGATCCGTTTAGCTTTCGCTCCCCTTCGGTTCCCTCAGCTGTCGGTGGGTCGACCGAACACGATGTTGCACTGCCGATTGAGAACTCTATACCCGCATTTTTCGTTGGAATTTTTCGAAAGCAGGTCCTCCCTCCCACGGTCAAGATAATAAAGCTACAAGGAGCTATTCGCAAAGGCCAGGAAAAGAAGGAAAGCTTTGAATACAGTCTTTGGGATTTAGACAGGATATATGAGGGGGTTTATCAATTTCTAGAATTACTCGTCCTATTCTCTGAAGACGAGGAGGCTAAAAAGGTTCTGCTAGCTGGTGATAAGGGTCTGGTAGCGGATCTAGTGGAGTTTCTGGGAGAACTCGACAGTGCAATTCCACGCTGGGTCGCTTCGAAGGCGCCCCCCCCGACAGCTTTCCCAACTCCCGCTACTGTAAAAGAAATCGTAGAAGACTCCACCACTAAAGTCAGCAAATCTTACATGGTCGAGAGACCATTCGATGTTCACCCAGGAAATGAGGGCAATGGAGATGAAGACGAAGAGCGGCTCCCGATAGATCTTGACGATGATGAAGATGATGATGACGGGCGGGATGACGAGAGAGGGCTGGCTGAGCCAGAGGATTTTACGTGGCCGCACATCAAACGCTACCTGGTTCTCCTCTTGAGTGGATTTGCATGGAAAAATAAAGCGGTGCAGAATCTCGTTAGAGAGAAAGAGGGACTGCAGCCCATTCTGAATCAATGCATGATTGATGATGATAATCCTTGTAAGTCATATCGAACCTCCATTTTTGAAGCATTTGCTAATGATCAAAGATATTCGAGAACATGCGATATTATGCATTAGAAATATGCTGGAGGGAAATCCCCAGAACCAGAAGATTGTTGAAGAGCTTGATGCTGTCCAAACAGTGCCTAGCGAAGTTCTTGATAAGAACGGATACGAGCACTTCATAGACGAAAGTGGTAGAGTGCAGCTGAGAAAATTACCAGAGCGAAAAATGTGAAATAGACAGAATTCAATTGGGTGCTTCAAAAAGGGTAGAAAACAAATAGAATCCTTTGTCTGGTACCTACATGTACCTACTTCGGGTTCCGGGGGTCTTCTCACTTATCCCCACCCCCGAAGTATGTACAGAATGCCTGATTGGACCTTATTATCATTTGAGCAACGAGTGAGAATACATGATACATCCTCTTCGTTCATAGGGTTAGGGGACTAGTTTTGGTTCTACGTCTGCTTTTGACTGGCGGCTCTGCTTCGGCAACATCCGCCCCCTAACTCCATACATACGTTCTAAAACATTCATCACATCAACTTAGACAACCGCTCTCCGAACTACTTTCTAAACTCTATCAGCAACGATGACAAACTCATCCGATCCTTCGCAGCCAGCCATCAAAACGGAAAATACACCTGAAAATACACTCCCAGATGTAGACGTTGATATGGAAAACGCGACAAACGCGACGCAGCAAGATCCCCTGGCGGGCGCGGGTGCGGGTGATAGAATCCCAGCCCCAGCTCCTGTTGCAGCAAGAAAAGATAGGAACCTCCGCGAGTTCTTGGGAATGATGGAGGAATATGCGCCAATCGTGAGAGCCCTATTTAAGATGTCTTTTTGCCTTTTACTTGAAGCCTGGCAGTTTGCGATCATATAAAAGACGTATTACCGCACGTGATAGCTAACAATTTTTTATACTTGTAGATCCCAGACGCGGTAACAGACTACTATTTGTCGCTTTCTGGCCTCTCCACTGCCGACCCACGGCTCAAGCGTCTCCTTGCCCTCGCAACTCAAAAGTTTATCGCTGATATCGCCACTGATGCGTACCAGTACTCACGCATACGTCAAAACTCATCAAATGCTAGTGGTGTTCCTGGTATTGGTGCCCTGAATGTAGGCGCTGGGGGAGGCGCTGGAGGTGCGGGCGGTGGTACAGGTGGTGGTGGTTCCTTCAGACCCATTGCAAGACCGGGTTTCGGAGGAGGTGGCGGGAGTGGCGGGAGTGCGGGTAGAACTGTATTGACCATGGAAGATCTTGGTAGTGCAGTTGGCGAATATGGCGTCAATACTAGAAGACCAGAATTCTATCGGTAGAATGTTGGTGACCTACCATGCTCCTCTCTTATTTTATTTGTTAAATGGATTCCCTTTCCTGCCCGACTTCTTTTCTTCTGCAGATGTTGCTTGATCGACTTGCACATCTTAATATTTTTATCTATAGCTTCCTTTACCCCCATTTTACTTGGTGCTGGACATAAATCTCTCCTTTGGGCGTTGGTTGGTTGTATTTTATAAGAATTCTGAATTGAAATTTTGTTTCGTGTCTGGATAAATGTCGTAAACAATTTGCCACTGAAGATGAACTCACTACATATCTACTAGCTGAAGATGAAAGAAAAGTATCCGTATTTATAACCTTCCATGGAAGCTATAGGGAAGAATGCATATAAAGAATACAAATCGATGATGGTCCCAAAAAAAATAAAATAAAACTCCTAAACCAATACCCAGCATAAGAAATAGAGAAAAAGGGGAAAGATCGTATTCCATCCATCCATTCATCCATTCGTCCACGCACCCAAAGAACTCAAAAGTAATACAGACGTTCATTGCTTCATGGTCCAACCCCGCTTGGTATGATACCTGAATTTACCCCACAGTTGATTTCTACCAAAAGCAGGCCCACTATAACATTCAGGAGAAACCTTTGGTGATACGTTCGATTACCGCTTCCGCTCGAAATAAGAGCTACTGCCCATAACAGCGATGCTTTGGTCCATCATCCACTCGCCGATGTTAAGGTACTTTTCAAGAGCCGAACGAACATCCTTAGATTCTATCTTCTCTGTCTGGAGACTGGGGCTAAGGTTAGTTTTAGCTCACTAACTTCCATTCAAATGGGAAACTTTGGCGATAAAGCCAGATAAACTTTTGTGGGTTGATTCTAAGGATGAAAGAAGGGTGTAGTACGTAAGTCCAGTAGAACGCTTGACACCCGCAAGAAATGCAGAGAAGAGAATGGCGTCGAAGCCGTAGTGTGCTAACTTTCCGAGCTGCGGAAATTCAGTATCAGTGCTTTATTCAAACTGCTCGCGCCTGTGACTTCGTTGTATAGTTATGTGCGGGGGCGCAAGAAAACGTACCATTTTGAATGGTAAAAATATAAAAGGAATAATTTTTTCGACGGGTGAGATGACTATCGATCTCTGCGAAGCCAAAATAATATGTTTGATGGTTTGTAGACTTAAGACTCTGCGATATGGATGGTGAACCTCAGGAGGGTTGGATGTAAGGAGATGAGTGAGCTGCCGGGCCTGTGAAGAGAGAGAGTTCTATTTGGGTTCACGTGCTACTCTATGTATGTATTATGTAGATCTGGCAATAACACAATAGCTTTGTTGCTGTGTAACGGTTAGATAGGTATCAACAGAGAACTCTATCCGAATATCATAATCGACTACTTATGCATCTCGGATTTGTAACCAACGGCTCGTCCACGTCGTACCGAAACCCCTTACTCTTAGAGAGCTTGTACCTGCTCTAAATATCTCTAAATCGGACAGGTCACTGACCTAGTCCCAAGATCGATATATCCTTCGTATTGCAGGCTAGAATTATATGTAGATCTAAGGTACATACAGTGGTTAGATCTTTCCTGCGCCTCGGGCACCTCTCCCAGCATCTTCAATGCTCTCATCATCCACGACAATCTTCATGCTCCCACTTTCATCCTTCTCTCCTAGCATGTTGGATAGAACCTTTGCTTTGTTCCTGCCTCGTTTCAATGTCTCGTCGACCTCTTCAACCGATTCTTCGTCGTTCTTGAATGGCGGGTTTGTCAGAATGACAGCCAGTGACTCGGTTTGCTTTTGTACGCGCGAGTTTGTTATATGAATATCATTTGGCTTCCCTGCATAATCCACAGTGGCGGGTGGAGCAGTAGATTGAGGTGGTATCCTAGCTTTCCAGACCGAACAACGACCTTGAAGTCTTCCTAGCTCCAGGAATTTTTCAAAGCCCTTCTCCAGCCCAAAGGCACGGCCCTCAATTCTCCCTGCCTGTTCTCCATCCTTCACCCCAAGAGCATATCCTTCTTGATAGAAGCTATATAGGTTTTAGTCGTCTGGATTTTCAAAGTGTCTAAACAGAGAGATATGCATACTCCTCCTCTAAACTCAGTAATGAATCGAAAATGTCAGTCATTTTACTCTGCAAGGGACTCGTGGGGTTGGTGTGTCTGCTTAGGCGTGGTACATGTAGCAAAACCGTTACGTGGTTTGCAGGGCGGTAGCAACTAATGTGCAAGCACCCAAGCAGGCCACCAGATCACCCATGAGTTTGTAGTCAAAACTTCTTGTAGATAAGGCTTTCTTTTCTAAGGCTGGTTTAACTGCTTAAGTAATAATTCATATCACGGATAAAGAGTTGAAGGTAAGTTCGCTTGTGTTTGGCAGGGAACCCTTGGTAAACAATCGCAGGTCACGAATCCCCGCCTGATAAGATAAGAATCTCGCAAACCTCACCTTCTTGACTCACCGTCACCCCCACTTAACTGGCTATCCTTCCGCATACCCTCAACGTTCGTACTGGTGGAATATTTGTGACAAAAATAATACCGCAGCATAGACAAAACATTATCCCTAAACGTAATTATCCTACTGTATTACTTGCCGGCTAGTGGTGGTTGGGGATCATGGCTTCTTGCATCATACTTTGTACTTTGTTAACAAATGCGGGGTGAAGCGAGTTAGAAAAGAAGTTACCTATCCGCCAAAATGGCGACACCTACACTGAAAGTCAATATTCCAGTCCCTGCCCCTGGGGGGTCCGCTTCCTTTGTTCAAGCTTTGAAAGTTTGTATTGCGGCTGCAGCTTACGGCGTTCCTGTTCAATACTCCAAGGGTTTGTTATCCCGCGTGTAATTCCATACGAACAATACTGATCTTTCTTGGGATCTAGCCGCAGGTCAAACAAGCGTCAGTGTCGAATCTCCCAAAGATAACAAAGTCTTGATTGAAGCAAATGCTATTGTCCGCTACTTTTCCGTTATTGGATCAAACCCATGGCCAAAATCTGGCGAAGAAGCGCTAAAGGACTATGCGTTGATTGAGTTCGAAGAGTCTAGACAGCAGTTGCAATTAGATGTAGCGGAGAACATTATTTCAAGCGCCAATTTTGGCCAGGTAAGAGAGAGCTCGGGACATATCACAGATTGATAGCTGATTTTGTTGAAAGGACGTCACTACTGCGCCCAGTCCAGCTGAAATCATCCTTTTCTCGACACTTTATGACCTGGTGGCAACGGCAACTCTAGCTAAGGATTCAGTTCTTTCAGCCTGGTTTGTCAAAGTAATTGGAAGCTCATGGGCAAAAGCTGGGATTGAACTAGCAGCAGCAAACACCGCCGACAAGCCCGTGACCATCAGCAAAGGAGCCCCGGGAATAGAGGAAAAGGCAGAACGGGTATTTGTTAAATTGATAAAAGAGGGTGTGCAAATGAAGGTTCCTAGTCCGGGCGAAGATATGTAAGGTTTTCATTGGGGGTATACTCAATTTGTGATTCTAATATTTCAGTAGACTTCCGGTACCTGGCCAGAGGAACGTACTTATCACATCAGCGCTGCCATATGTCAATAACGTACCGCATCTTGGAAACATCATTGGGAGTGTTCTCAGTGCGGATGTCTTCTCAAGGTAATAATCAAACGTCATAATTTTGAATAGAGCTAACAAGCTGCAGATATGCCAAGGCTCGCAATTATAATACTCTTTATATTTGCGGAACAGATGAGTATGGAACTGCGACCGAAACCAAGGCTCTTGAGGAAGGCTGCACTCCCAAGGAGTTATGTGACAAATACAATGCACTTCACACTGATATTTACAAATGGTTCGATATCGGATTTGACTACTTCGGCCGAACGACTACCGACTCTCAAACTGAGATTGCACAGGAGATCTTTATGGATCTCCACAAGAGCGGCTTTTTGGTTGAGGAATCTATGACTCAGCTCTTTTGTGAAAAGCATCAGGGATTCTTGGCGGACCGTTTCGTGGAGGGTATTTGCCCTAAGTGCGGTTACGAGGACGCTAGAGGAGACCAGTGTGATACATGTGGGCAGCTGCTGGATCCTTTCGAACTTATCAAGCCGAGATGTAAGCTTGATGGTACCAGTCCAATCCCCCGAGACTCAACCCATATCTTCATCGACCTTGAGAAACTTCAGCCAGAGATTGAGGCATGGTCAAAAAAGGCAGCCGAAGAGGGGCAGTGGTCCAAGAATGGCCGGATTATTACAGAATCTTGGCTTAAGCAGGGGCTTACAAAACGCTGCATTACCCGCGATCTGAAATGGGGAACTCCGGTGCCTTTGCCAGGCTTTGAGGACAAAGTCATGTACGTGTGGTTTGACGCATGTATCGGATATGTCTCAATCACTGCGGAATACACAAAAGAGTGGAAGAGATGGTGGAAAGATGCGGATAATGTGAAGCTTTATCAGTTTATGGGCAAAGACAATGTTCCTTTCCATACTGTTGTTTTCCCCGGGAGCCAACTAGGAACCAAGAATGGCGATTGGACCATGTTGCACCATATCAGCACCACTGAATACCTCCAGTATGAGGGTGGAAAATTCTCCAAGAGTAGAGGTGTGGGTGTGTTTGGTAACAACGCACAGGACACCGGGGTGCCACCAAGTGTATGCTTATTTCTTAAGTTGCGTATATATGGATTGTCTAGCTAATACTTTATAGGTTTGGCGCTATTATCTTCTCTCTTCTCGCCCCGAGACGGGTGATACACAATTCGTCTGGAAGGATTTTGCCACAAAGAACAATTCCGAATTGCTTGCTAATCTGGGAAACTTTGTCAATCGTTTGATCAAGTTTGTTAACGCAAAATATGCTGGTGTGGTTCCCGATTACACCAAAGGCATTAATGACCCAGCCTTCGATCAATACAAAGAATCTGTCAACGCCCTCCTGAAAGGTTATATTGAAGACCTCGAGGGCGTGCATTTGAGAGCTGGGCTTGAAAAGGCTATGGCAATCTCTGGCGAAGGCAATCGTTTCCTCCAGGACAACAAACTAGACAACAGTCTTTTCGCCAACTTCCCCGAAAAGGCTGCTGCAGTTGTAGGGTTTGGATTGAACCTGATTTATCTCCTTTCAGCAGTTATATACCCTTATATGCCTGCCACTACTTTGTCGATCATCGATCAGCTCAATGCTCCACTCCGTGCTATTCCCGATACATGGGAAGCTGGAGATTTGCTTCCTGGTCATGTCATAGGAAAGGCAGCCTACTTGTTTTCCAGAATCGAGGAGAAACAGGAAGAGGCTTGGAAGTCTAGATATGGGGGTAAGCAGGAGAAGCTAGCTGATGCGGATGCGAAGAAGGAGAAGAAGAAGGGAAAGAAGGCAGCAAAACAACATGAGCAAAAGAAAAAGGAAGAGGGAAAGTCCACAGCTGTGGAGGTTAGGGATACACCTAATCCTACTGCCGCTTAGAGGTAGTAACATTGCGGAATTGATGATCACGAAAATATTTCATATATTGTCTTAGAAGATGGGATGATTCATGTTTGCTCATTTCACTTCCTCTCGAAAGTTCGTGAAGATCTCCAGAGTGTATTTTATGATGTAGAAAAGAACAGGGTTGGTCAAATATCATGGTAACAATACATAATTTAGTGTGATCAATGGCAATATAGGCACAGTATGGGGTCCAATACTTACATCTTATCCTTCCCTTCCCGTTTGTACTTGTAGATGCATGCTGTGGTAGGTGGTACAGGAGGTATTTCATCTCTATCTAGGGTTAGGGCTACCCAATTATATGTAGCACATCTACGATTGCGATTTGTCCAAACAACACCAAACCTCGGGAGATACTACGAGTCGAGGGCATACCTGTCAAGAAGCCAGAATTGCTAGAACCCGAGACCCCTGAGGCTCTCGCTCCGCACTGATAAGCTTAAAGGGCAGGTAGATATTCGGACTATCTATGCTTTATTAAGGTACATACGTGCTCTACCTATCCTCCCATTCTCTTCCCTCCCCTTCCCCACGCGCATCCTATCAACCTGCCAATAGTACTACACAATAGGTCGTACATATCTGTACGTTCTTTCCGTCCTTATCGCACGCCTCTTACAAACAAAACCCTCACATTCCTTTCTAGAACTCATTCACTATAATCCCATCGAATGTCATTTGGACCATCGAAATCGCTGAAGATGGCTTCGTCTGCCCCAGAGAAATCTCGACCATCTTCGACCTCTCCACGTCTACCGTCTCCCCCACCATTCCCTGAGGTTCAAATCCCCGCCACCTCCACCACAAACTCAAAATCTAGTACCGTAGCCGCGACTACAAACTCGTTGATAGCCCCACGCCGTATTCGCCCTGGCACTAAATCCAAAAACATTGCGATTGGTCCGCCGCTCGTCCCATTCAATGAACTTGACTCTCCATTCCAGCTTCAGGAGCATCTTGCCGCGCTTCTGTCATCAATCACATCACCGCCGGACTCAGACACCACCATCCCGCTGTCACGCGAGGCATGTGAAGCGCTCGCTACACCGCCGGAGGGCGCTGAGGAGTCGCTGTGGTGCTATGAGCTTACGCGCCGATTGACTAGGGATCTCAATGTTTTACTTGTTGCGTTACTAAATGACAATTGCACTGCTTCTTCGTGCCCAGAGATGCGCGCAAGCGAATGGCAGTATCTGTGCGCGGTGCACGACCCGCCTAAGTCATGTTGCGCCATTGATTACTCTACGCATACCCTTGACCAAGCGGCCACTATGCTATGCACTCAAAAATATTTCCCTAGTAGGTTGAATTTAGGTGCAGGAAGCATCAAGCATTTGGGCAGCATCTTTAGGAGGCTCTATAGAATCTTTGCGCATGCATGGTTTCAGCACAGGAGTGTGTTTTGGGATGTGGAGAATGAGTTTGGTTTATATCTCGTGGGTTACACTTACCTAAAGGCTGGTGCTTCCTTTCTAATTGTATGGGCGATTAAATAGTTTTTTAAAACGGTCTCTGATCGTTACCATTTAATCCCTAAAGATAACCTAACTCTTCCGCCAGAGGCAGAAGGTTTAAAATCAACTGATGACGAAGCGGATTTTGAGGAAGAAGAGATCGACGAGTTCGACCGCGGGACGGGAGAGCAAGGCCGTCGGCAAGAGTTAGGCGGGGAACTCGAGGAAGATGATGGTGACGAAGACTATCCAGATAGTGACGAATCTGAATCTGATGAAGAAGAAGAAGAAGGAGAGCTCAGAAACGGGGAAGATGAAGACGAGGATGAATTTGAGCTAGAAATGGATATCCATTTGTTGGAGGATGAGAAAAGCGAACTGGCAGGAATCGAAAATAATATAGACGAGAAAGATGAAGAAGAGCAGGATGCAGAAGAGATTGTTGAGAAATCACTCTTGCTCCTACCTGCCCCCCCGGAAAACGCCACATTGGCTTATTTGAAGAGCCTATATGCACCTTCTCTTGCCGCCGCTTTCCAGCAGACTCCTTCTGAAGTATATTCGATTCTAGACGTAGCAATCCATGTACCTTTCCTATCTTCTCCCGCCACAATTTCTCGACGGAAAGTATTCGCAAAAACTCAAAGGCTTCTTGCAAGCTTATACTCATCAGCATACTCCGCGGCTATCAAAGAAGGAAGAGAGGACCTCGTGGATGTCAGGATCGTGTTCTTGAGCAACACTGGCTTGAGCTTCGAGGATGAGAAGAAGATTCCAACTGGCATTTTCAATGGCCCAATCGTGAGTTTACGCAAACTTGCAGATTCGGGAAGGGAGTGGAAGAATATAGTTATCGCATCACCCCCACCAACGGAAGGCGAAGAGGATGGCGAAGGGGAGGGTGAGGTGATTGCGAATAACTTTTTAGAGTACTATCGTGATCAGGTCGGAACCGATACCGTCGTTCTCCGCTGTGATCTTGGCGAGATTCCGGAGAACCCTGAGGAGAAGGAAGAATCAAGTGAAAAAGAACGAGAAGATGGAGAAGAGCACTCAATTGTAGCAGGTGTGTCCACAGTTGTCCGCTTTCTTGGTGATAATCACTAATGCAATAGTATAGTTGGCGGAACATTCGACCACCTTCATCCAGGACATAAGCTCCTCTTGACAATGGCCGCCTTCATTCTCTCTCCTCATGCACCGTCGCCGCGCCTAATAATCGGTATAACTGGAGCTAATATGCTCAAAAATAAGAAGCACAGCAAATATCTTACCCCATGGTCCACTCGAACCCATCAGACACTTCAGTTCCTTCGTGGGATCCTCGATTTCGCCTCTCCTGACGAGATAAAATCCAATACTACCTCTTTGATGACACCCGAAACAGAGAATGCACTTCGCGCTTTCACTACACTATTTGCCGGCGCCCTTGTTGTAGAGACAATCGAGATTGACGATCCTTATGGACCTACCGCGACTAATGAGGACATCTCTGCACTTGTAGTGTCTGCTGAGAGTTCTCAAGGAGGAGAGGCTGTAAACACTAAAAGGCGTGAGACTGGATTCAAGGAGCTAGAGGTTTTCACTGTAGATGTTATTGACACTGATGCAGAAGGGGTAAAGATGAGTAGTACCGATATCAGAAGACGGCTGGAGGAGAAGGATGCAATCGAGAATTAATTAGCTCGGGTGGGTGTAATATTCAATTTGTAGACTACATAATATGTATGTAAGCCTGCAATTATATAAAAGCCATGCCCGTTAAGGTTTGAGATCGGGAAGCGATTCGTTCTTGGGTTTCGATTTCAGGCTGGAATTTACATCAGTATACATGAACTATCACTCGTTTGGTCATATGAGATCGACGGAGTCCTCTTGTTTTCACTTTTTCGAATAGAGTAGATATGTACCCAGGGGTCCCGATAAGTGATGCAACGTTTGGCTTAACAACACCGAAAAGCACCAAGATTTCAATGTTTTAATACAAAACAACCTCTGATTATGATAGATACCTTGATAATACATATGATAAATGAGGCTTGAGAATATAATGTGCGTTTTTTTCAAGTCATTAATTTGGGTTTTTTAGCCTATGAAAGGGCAACTTCTGACAAACAACATCGATAATAAAAAAAACAAGCCGTAGCTTTTCATGATAAGTCTTACCGAAACTATGATCCTCACCTTCGTGTTTTGTTGGCTAGTTTTGTTGTTGAAAAATAGGAATTATATGATCGTTGCATCACTTATCGGGACCACTGGGTACATACATGTAGATCAAGCTCCTGTGCGTAATGGTCATGCACTATCACTCGTGGCTCTAGATAAAAGCCAGCAAGCAGTTTTTTCTTTCTTTCTGTACAGTCGTCTCTAGGTCAATGACGAAACCGGTTCGATGGCGAATAGGCCAATCGAAGCCAACAAAAGCCAACAAAAGCCAACAAAAGCGCGCCCACCCCTTTGCTTTGACTGACTATCAGCCCAAGAAGTATTCATTCGTCATGGAGCCGGGTTCGCCGTTAACCCAGAAACGACTGTAGCCTAAAGTACATATATCTATGTTTTACAGGCCGCTTATTGATTTGACTCCCGGCAATAGTAAGCTACACCATTAGATACTCTATGACAATTCGATTATATGGCAAAACCCCTTTCGCGCAGAAACAAATATTTGAAACTGGCAGATGAAATAGCGAGAGCGCTAACTACTTACGTTCAATGCATGCTGTTTTACGGACTGCCCTGACACAGGTCAAGTTACATGTAGTTTCCCTACTACTGACACGATCTAATCTCTAATGTCGCCATTTCCTTATCTGATCACGTATTCCTTGAGACTAGAATCCGTTGGCTGGGGTAGATGAATAACATACCTCCCAGGTCCCAGGTAGACCAAGCTTCACCAAAGTGTAGTGGGCAATTCTCACCGCAGCAAATCTTCTTGGCCACCACGTTCGCCGAATACGCGCTATCATAGTAACGGCAGCCAGCAGCGCGCCGAGAGAGACGGCATATCCTTAAGTTTGTATGCACTGAACACTCCACTTATTGCAAAAGATCATCTCTAACACATTGCTAGCCCGTCTCAACTCAGCTGAGATAAAAAGCCTCAATAAACCGGATCTAAAGAGTAGTTGACTAATAAAATTCATATATATTACCTACATAAAACGGGTATGGACAGGTGCAATACACCGAATCAGTCCAAAAGACACAGTTCGTCCGTTAATTGGGCAGAATAGTAGCTGCAAGGAAACCAAGAAACTCAAAATCATGGCCTTGGAGACGCGCCCACTTTCATCCGCAGCTGGGTAAAAGTGAAGAATGCGTAGAGTACTCCATGGTATGTAGGTATCTACATAGAGTGCTCTACATGCTCAAATCTTGGTAGCCCAAGCTTCGCTTCAGCGAACTATGGTAGAGTAGACTGATGGGCATCCAAAGCTTAGGGTTCAAAACGCGCCCACATACCAGATCTTACAAATCGTAACTGAACGGACAAATCAAAACCTTTCAATAGCCCAACCGCCCAGATATAACTAGTACCAGTGGAATTTCAAACCTGGGTCTGGGGTACAGCATCTGGAGATGCCAAAAGAGACCCCATGCATTGATATTCCGGTTTGTGTACTACGAACTTTGTCTCAGTCGATCAGAGATGCAATTCTGTAAGGGTTGGCGTCTCTCAAGCATTGAGACGCATCGTCCGAAAACCCCTCTTTTTGAGGCACGGAAATTCAAAATACTTGAACCCATGTGCCAGGCTGTTGTAGGTACATAATGATAGCTGGATTGTACAATGGCCTCAAGGACCCATTTCTATAATACGTGTCTGAGGAACTTTCCAAAGTCTTCAATGCTTTGCGCTCATCTTCACCTAGATTTTATTCCTCTGTACCTGGTGTTTTCGTTTAAATACGAGGTATGCAATATAAAATCACACGTATATTTTTCAATGTAGATTAGTTCGACCAGGGCTCTCCGCTCAGAATGCTGCCATGGAGAAATCCAGTTAGTTTTCATATCTTTCATGCTAAATAATCAGATGCTGAAAGATCTAGAGCTCTTGATTGTTTGAAAAGTACTGAGCTCCCTTGACGGAAAGTCTACTCGGCCGCTTCGGGATCCGGTAGCACGCAGCCGCAAGGTGCTTTTTTCTTCTTTCGTTCTTTCGTGGGGGAAGCATGCACCTACATGCAGACCCTGCCCCACAGCATCACCCACCACCTGTATTTTACCTGTGCCTGGAAGTTAACTTTTTAGATCGAGCGAGTTTGATCCATCCGATATTTCAATGCTAATACACAGGTGTTCCCGGATGCCTTTTCTTAGAAGTTTTTTTCAAAAGTAGATATAAAGAAGGCCAATTCCTGTCTCGAGTCCTCATAATTTGTCGAGTCAATTCCTTTCTATATCATATCATACCTATAAATTAGTACATACCTGTCTTCCGTGAATATTAAAGAAGAAGACAAATCAGCCAGAAAAGAAGCCAAACCGCCAGCACCAGTATCAATGTCGGGCAGAATCAGGTCATTGTTCCAGGGGTTTCGTTCTGTCGACGTAAAAGAAAAGTATAGTAGTCCCCCTGCGACAGGGTTTTCAAGCGGCAACGGCTCCAAGCATGACTCTTCAGTCATTAGACAACTTCCTCCCACTCCTCCAGAAGAAAACGACCACAGTCAACTGAAAGCCTTCGATCTCCAACCACAACACACCAACCAGAAGAACATACCTATCCGCTCCTTTAGCAGCACCGAAAGAAACGAATCAAACACAAAGATGTCTGGAGCTCGTGAAATTGAGGTCAATGGCCTACACTACACCCTTTCCAACGCTCTGAGTCTCTCAGCATCCCCAAATTCAACTTTCCATTCTCCCTCTGGATCTTACATGTCCCGTATGACCTCTCGTCCCTCAGCAAAGCAATTGAAACCTTTCAACACCCAAGACGTCAAGATCCTCCTCCTCGAGAACGTCAACGTTGCTGCTAGGGAGATTCTTGAATCTCAAGGCTACCAGGTTGAGTTCCACAAGGCTTCGTTGCCTGAGGACGAGCTCATTGAGAAGATCCGGTTAGTCATTGTTCTCTCCCCCCACCTCATAAATTTTTTTTTTCTGCTTTGTCCTTTGTCCTTGGATTCCGTCATGACCCTGGTCATTTTTTGTGTCACCCCGCAACCCTTATCGATAACCGGAAAAACATAGACCCTGTCGTCGCTAACCATTCTGTTGTAGTGATGTTCACGTAATTGGTATTCGCTCAAAAACCAAGCTCTCAGAGAAGGTCTTGCGGGAGGCAAAGAACCTTCTTGTCATTGGATGCTTCTGCATCGGGACAAACCAGGTTGATCTCGAGTTTGCTGCAAAGCATGGAGTTACTGTTTTCAACTCTCCCTTTAGTAACTCTAGAAGTGTCGCCGAGCTCGTCATCGCCGAAATCATTGTTTTGGCCAGACAGCTAGGGGACCGCTCTAATGAGATGCACAATGGCACCTGGAACAAGGTCAGCAACAAGTGCTGGGAAATTCGTGGAAAAACTCTCGGTACGTTATACCCCAACAATCCTTGCACAGTTAATACCAACATATGCGCGAAACTGACTTGACAAAGGTATAATCGGGTACGGCCATATTGGATCTCAGCTCTCAGTTTTGAGCGAGGCTATGGGAATGAAGGTTATCTACTACGATGTTGTCCCTCTCATGGCCCTCGGATCAGCCAAGCAGGTTCCTACTCTTAAGGACCTTCTCAACCAGGCCGATTTTGTCACCCTCCATGTCCCGGAGCTCCCGGAAACCAAGAATTTGATCGGCGCCGAACAGCTATCATACATGAAGAACGGAAGCTACCTAATCAATGCCAGCCGTGGTAGTGTTGTTGACATTCCCGCTTTGATGTAAGTCCTTCGCTAGAGTATTTGGTAATAACCTTACTAAGAATTCGCGTAGTGAGGCTATGCGTTCTGGACACATCGCTGGTGCCGCTCTTGATGTCTACCCTTCAGAGCCAGCAGCAAACGGAGACTACTTTAACTCAACCCTTAACACTTGGGGTGACGACTTGAGATCACTCAAGAACCTTATTCTTTCTCCCCACATCGGTGGTTCAACCGAGGAGGCCCAGAGTGCAATTGGTGTTGAGGTTGGTGAGGCATTGGTCCGCTACATCAATGATGGAAGCACAATTGGTAAGCACGGAGTCCTACCTTTCATTTTATATGCTTTGCTAAAATAACGTTCTTCAGGAGCTGTAAATATGCCCGAAGTCAGCTTGCGTGGGCTCACTCTGGCCGAGGAGAACCATGTTCGTGTTATCTTCATCCACAGCAACAGGCCCGGTGTTTTGCGACAAGTCAATTCAATTCTCGGAGACCACAACGTGGATAAACAGATGTCTGACAGTCGCGGTGATGTTGCGTACTTGATGGCTGATATCAGTGACGTCAACGCTGGTGACATCAAGAGCTTATACGAGAACTTAGAGAGCTTGAGCTGTAAGTGTCTTATATCTTGGACTATAATTTACTTCGGATGCATAGCTAACTTCCTCCATAGCCAAAATAATGACTAGAGTGCTTTATTAGACACTTGTGATTTTCATATTTTCCAAGGGTTTCTTGGGTTATTTATCACTATCCATTAGAAAGAAACTCAGTATATACATGACTGGGGAGAAAAAGTTGGGAGTGGTTTCATTTGTTTGGGTTTATATTTTTGTTTTGGCTATTTAGGTGTGTAACCTATCAAAAGTGCTCATTTATCTGACACTTCTTTGCTGCCTACTGTTTCAACAAACATGGGCTTTGGTTTTCTTATAAACTTTCGGGGCGGGATCCATGACCATGGTTCTATGCATTTTCGGGCGTTCGATTCAACTTTGTGGAAAATGGGAACCAGGTGTGTGGGCGGATGGAAAACATGTTTCACTAGTGTTGAGTTTGTGTGAGTAGTGAGAAGAAATATAAAGGCCTTCAACACGGTAATAAATTGTAAACATAATCCTGTTGGCAAACGATGGGTACGATCTTCCTTACATGATAGGGATGATTATGGGAGAATGAGTTTTCAACTTCATTGGCTTTTGTTGGCGAGGCATGGGCTGCATGGTGTTTTCCGTCGCCTTTGGTGCTGGTGAAATATTTTCACTTCAGAACAAACTTGGTTCTCAGCTCTATCCTTATCAATCAATCTCTTACAAACAAAAAGGCACGCGAGCACTAATATGACGCTCTCTGGACCTGTCTCCCCGATCTATCGACACTCAAGATTCTTTGCGTTTTCTTTAGTCATAACCGGGCCATGGGCCAGGTAAATCCATCCGCCGCATTTGCCTTATTACTGGGCAGTAGTTCGCTCAAGTTTCCTTGTGTCGTCCATTCAAAGACTGAAAAACATCCCGGAAAAGTAAATATGAGGCTGCAGCCCAATGGTTTCACCGTTTCATGGGCTCGCCGAGGGGCTCCGTATTTACCGGTTCGTTGCTGCTATTTCTCCGAACTGAAATGGACTGGTGGGCACCGACAGCCCTGTCCTGTCGTACGTGGCAATAGTAAGGGCAAGTGCTTAACTATGGACCGGGAGTGGGTAAGCTGTCGCCTGTTAAAAAGTCGGCGCCTGTTGACTGAACTGGTATTGTACTTTCTAGCTGGGGGAAGGAATGCATTGTACATGATGCAGTGCATGAGGCGATGGTAGGCTCCGTCGCTTCTGGGGTTTTCTGCTCTACTCGATATTAATCATTGACTTGTGGATAGATTAATTAAGCAGTATAACCGTACAATTAAGTAAATTAAGTATGTACAGCCGAGTTGGGAATGGGGGTTTATCGGATCTTCGGAGCCGGAGATGCCTTTGGGAGCTGTTGGTGATGACTCGTAGTGCATGTTAGGATCCTCAAGTAGGAGCTTTCCCGGTGAGCGCTAACATCATTTAGTTACGACTTTAAGGGCCATGAGGCATAAAACCCATTTTGGTCTTCCGTCTTGAAGCTTAAGGCTCGAGACATCGAGTTCGAGCTTCATGACTCATATTTTGTGTGACTCAGAGTACATTCACTTTCGAGTGATAATCCATGATCAGTAAATGAACAGAACAGAAACCTATAACTATATCCTAGGTGCGCTACACGTTTGGGGATACCAGAAGCCCGTAGATACCAGAAAAACTATAGACGCCTAACTTATATAACCATAACCGGCACAAGTTGCAACAATCATGTCTTGAGCGTGTACCTTGAATGCTCTTGGATATTGAATTCGGCGCTTAAGCAAGACGGCATTGAGGAATCAATTCAGGCCGGCGTGTATTATTCCTTATAGTTTGGGATATATTAGGGCACGAGTGTGTCAACTTTACAGATAATGTCTCCCATACGAAAAATCCATTATGATTCCGAAGTTGACGCACCCACGCCCCAAGGTGTCTCGAGCCATATTCTATCAGTAAACTCCTGGCCCTAAAGTTAGCGTTACTAGTATGGCTTTATCAATAGATCATACTATCTTATAAAATAATAGGAGGCTGGCGGGCTATGATGTTAATTGTCATGGTAAGGTTAGGTGTCCCTAGCTACTTTACCCTCACTCCCCTTAAGTATTACTTCCGGGCCACTGAAACCGCGCGAGCGAGCGTAATCTAGGAGTAGACGCCTTGTCATGGAGGAACACCAAGTGAGTTAAGTACCTATAATCATCTATATATACCACAGCATGATTTTTGTATAGCTATTTTCAAAATTTGTTGCCATTTTTCTAGAGCTTATTGGGCCCTCCTCGTTGGTTAGTTGTGTAATATAGATTAGAGCTCTGTTGGCTCTATAACCGTACCTTGAACATGGATCTTAGCTTCTCGTTCAATTAATGGTCGGGACCGGATATAGGGGATTTGGATTTAGCGAAACCTTCCGAATCCATATTCGTTTATAATATAGTAGATAGTACATGTAGATAGATCTCCTATCCCTTCGTCTGTATTCAGAGCCTATGGCTTTCTGTGACTGTTTCTGGCTGAGAACTCATTGTAAATATTGCCACGCAGTTAACGTATAAGGCAGTGAATGTTCATCTTACGTTCGATATCCATCAATGATCGATTCTAAGCCTAACAAAGTTAGGGCGCTGTTAAACCCAGACGAAGGGATACAAATTTAATTCTTCCTTGATATTAGGATGGTTAGCATTGATAGATTAAGAAATATGTATCTGTTTCCAATACAATTTTGCATCATTAATGAATTGAACAAAAAAATTGCATCCGTCATAAATTATCACTCGGTATCTAACCATTTTTTTTTTGTTTAATTCATTAATTGCATGCAACCTTAATACATTTACTCAGAACTACCCTACATCCACCGCCATCTCGACAATATATAAAGAAAGTAAAAGTAGCTAAAAAAACAATTTGCATCATCTCTCTCTGTCCCCCCCATTCTCCTCCTCGGGCCGAGTATGTTCTTTCCCTCGTAGCTTTTGCGTACTGCACCGTAGTCTTCGTCGCTTCTAAACATTCCTCTTACCACCCTAAGTTTCTTGTCCTTTCGGTATCTAACTATGGGGAAGAGTGCTGGCAAACAATATTGCCTATTCCCAGACCCTACTGCGTCATCTAATGATTATAATATAATGGACTCCTTAATTTTCATAGTTATCAAGAAAATTAAAATCTCTGTTGTTCATTATATTTAAATGGACATGTAGACGTCAGGTCATGACCAAAAGTTACAACGATTTGTCAGTATATATATCTAAATAAAAACCTTAGAAAGCTAGCTCGGCGCACATAATTGAGGTCTCGCTTCGTTTGTATTTTATTTTTATATCATTAGTATCTAATTTAGAAATATCATATAGGTATTCAAATCTCGGGTAAGAATATAAAAGAATTTCTAGTATAAGTATAAAAAATGTGGTCCTACAAAAACCTCTCTTTCCCTACTCTTTTAATTTTCCTTTAAGAAGATTCGGCTGGCCGAGGGCTCATTCGAACACCAAGAACAGAGAATAACCGCATACGATTTTTTTTTTAATTCTTTTTTGGCACCATCGCCCTCAGGTAGTGTGATTCTTGAGGTACCCTGCAGCAGGAGTGCACAGTGTATCAAGCTTTCCCTTCCTCGAGGAGTGTATTACCTTGGACCACCTTAGTAATACTTCTCGAAGTGCATGGAGAAGCACGACCATGGACTACACTGGTACTGTGAGAAACGTTACCCATCATCCTGAAGAGATTTTAGGCCCCAACTCGTATAGAACTTTTAACCTGGCCTCAACCAACTTCATTCTTCTGATGATATGCGATATATATCTTTAGGGGTTGAGGAACCACAGTTAAAGGAATATTTTGTCGTCTAAATTGCTCGTGTGACTTTCAAGGAATGAATTTATATTCTTTCGGATTTAGGGAGAGTAACTATCGGGGCGGTTATAACTCTATCTCCCTTCCTCGATAGCAAGATAACCATATAGAGCACCTATAACGCTAGTTAGTCACTATAGGCTCAACTTCCATTAGGTGTTATATTGTCGTTGCCAATGGCTTTTTACTTCAATGCAGTGAACAAGTCGCCACAGGACTAAATAGAGTTTATTGTTCTGTTTTTCTAATCCCTACACCTTTTGACTTGGAGTTTCTTTAGTATTATTGTAATTGTGCAAAACTAACGTTGTGCGTTGGTATCGGCGTTGGGTTTTGCCGTCATATAGTGAGTGAATCGCGAACACCTCAGATTGTTCATTCAGAATTTCCTAGCGATTATCTCTTGACTAGATGCACATGTTGTCTTCTACAAATCTTCTCATAACCCTCGGGCTGCATGTAGTGGCTTAGTCAATCAATCGGGTAGTCATATATGAATCACCATATGTCACTCGGCCATATAAAGAACCTGCATTGAGTTACCCCGGTTATTCATCTGGATCATTTACCACACGTTCGTTTATATTCTCTTGTAACATGCGGTGTAAAGCTTGATGCTCCGGTGAGGCGGTAAATGCTTATGCTCTTGCCTCTTGTGACTTGGGGATAAATTGCTTGCGGGTACAGCAAGCGGACATCCTTGATATATACTCCGTTCCGTATTGCTGGGAGCGTCTCAACTTCCCAGTTAGGCGATTTCCAACAGATTGAAAATAATTTTAGCCGAGTTGTGCGACGGTACTCGAGGCAGGTAAATATTACCGGGCAATGCAGGTTTTTGGTCCACCAATGGGTACGCGTACTAGGCATCAACTACTGAGGAAAATACCCCAGAGACAAAATTTGTATCGTCCGATACTTTCGGCCTTCCCCGAATAGGGACCTGCTTCACTGAATTATGCCTGTGATAGCTACTAATAATCATGACGGTTTCAATCCAATAAAAATACAATGCGAGTATAGCCATCTAAGATAAAACAGAAGCTTCCCAGTGCATTATTAACCTTTACCATCTACCCGAATAGAAACTGGTTGAGCGGTGTGGCCTAAGATTGTATCGATGAATTTAAAGTCTACTAAATCTCTGCCCGTTCCCAAGAAATGGTCATCATTGGACGATTCGCTTGTTTCTGGAAGACCAGCCATGAGTCTTTATGGCAACTCATTTTCTACACTGCTTAAACAGAGTGAAGATAATTATGGGCTTATGAGGGTAGCACTATCCGAGAGGCATCACTGCTCAAGGGGGCGCGAGGTAAGCTGGTTTTGTGAAATTATTGCGCTCATTGACGGCCCTCTTTCTCGCTTCTAGCGCCCTGATCAGCCACAGTGCTAGCGATGTTGTTGAAACTTATTATTTTAGGCTCCCTGAGCGGATCAACAGGCTGGGTTATACGAGCTTTCCAAAAGGAACAAGTGACCGATAGATCACCTTAGATAGGGTACCATTTATGAAAGTAAAACTCCAACGATGGGTGGCAGAGCCCTTCCATGACATAGGGAGCCTTTATGTATAGGAAGAAACATTTGCTCAAGAAAAAGAAAGCCTTTGACGTGTACTGGACTTTCTTATGTGACGGCGATTGTAGTGTAAAAATTTCCAGCTCTCTTGTGGCTCTTTTGGTATCATACCCCCACAGTTGGGTCTGTTTCAGTTCTTTTTGTGGTAAGATCAACTGTTTCAAAGATTGTGCAGCTGAAGAAGGGACACTCGTGGTTCTTCAGGTATGGGGTAAGTAGTTTCTCAGAAGAACCGGGGGTTACTACAAAAGTTGTCTTTGCGGGACAGAATTTCCCAATTCTCAAAGTAGGGAACGGTGAATCCCATCATAGGAGGCAAGCGAGGTGTGGTCTTGCTAAACCCTAGGTAAAAGGCCTTGGACAAAAAGCCCTATTTGCACGTGTAATGCTTCGCAGTCCAGAATTACGTGGGACACACTTGAGGACGGAGCTATGCGGATCGGGCGGTGAGATGTAATAGTTGACAGGTCAACTATGATACTGATCAGAGGATTGGTGTTGATAAGGATTAGGGGGTCATGGCCAGTCAGATGAAACTCCAGGAAAAAACAATTAGCTGAACGTGGTGCTGGATGCAACGGGATGTATCTTTGAGTTGTTGAGAGAATCATTAGTGATCACTCGCAAGGTGGGGGACATTTTTACGCTTACATACGCAATTGGGATTGTGCACAGCAAACACGTCAAGAATGTGTTGATCCAGATTCCCATGTCTTTCGATGATGAACCTGTTTTTAAGGCTCCAAATAGTTCAGTATATTCGGTCTAAACATCTTTGTCCTTCTCAATGTCAATCTCCTAATATATAAAAGGCCAGGACGAAAAGAAGTTTCGCAAATGGCGGGTGATGATTGGCCCTGCACCCAGGCTCCCTACATAAAACGTTAAGGGTGCTTCAATCAAATGATTGTTCTGTTTACTCCACCCGGAAAAGTACTTCCCAAGGCAAAAGGGTTCCAGGCCAGAGTAGTAAGGAAAAGAGAAAGGTAAGGCTTTATTTTATTCACCAACCTGGTTTATAAAATTGAGATGGGGCATTATGAAATGATTCCGGTTAGTAACAAACGGGAAAACCTCTAGTATTGTTCCCTAGGAGACAACCACAGTCACTTACTAGTCGTTTCCAGACTGGTCCACTGGGTTTGCATGCCACCAAAAAAGAGATATCCGATAACTTGAATCCCATCGATTCGCTATGGGCAGTGGAGATCTTCATCCTAAGATTTCAACCCGGTGACTGCCGGCCTGATATCTAAGCTTAACACTCCATCCCCAGAGATAGAAACAAGGTTTCAGGCTGGCCCATGTATTTTGTCTTCGTTAGTCTATTTTCCGTCGCAGGATCATTCCGACCAATGGGGAGATGTTGGTATGAAAAATAATGGGCGAAAGATAGAACCGAAAGACTCCCAAAATCACATCATGTGAATGCATATTTCAAACAAGCCTTGTTATGGTAGTAGCGATATCGCACAAGCAGACATATACCCAGCAAAAGCCAGGTATGTAACGGTCATCCTCGACACAGGTACAACCACCCAGCGTCATTCTCTCGTCAACTGATCTGCGGAACTTATCGAACGATAATCCGATCATTGACCCTCCAGTTGATTTATAATGTGGTTTTCGGGAAAACCTCCCGAATCCATGAGTTTCTTTAGTACCTGCATAACCTCCTGCGACTTCCCTCCGTGATTATTCTGCATTTGTTACCCGGATGAAATCGGTATACCGGATAAATTACGTTCCTGTACTCTATTTTCAATACCGATTGATTTGATTGATTACTTCGGTACGACGGTACCACTCGATGGCTGAGTTTACAAACCCTAGAAATCAATCCATCTCATCGTGGAGATTCTTATGCAGGACGGCAAGAAAGAGCGAGGAAGGGATGGTGTGGAGGGGCAGGTATGACTTGACAAATCCAATGGCCGTACCCCACACTATTCCCCATTTGATCACAATCACAATTCGGACTATTCCCGCTTCCGCGTTACCGTGGAACGTGGTTCAGTGTTGTGTCAGTCGGTTTTTTTGGTCTTGTGTGGGGGGCGCAGGGTACTGTGGGAGACAAAGAAATCAGAGGAACTCCCCGTAGTTTAACGTTCGGGTTTCTTTGTTTCTTATTACCTAGTAGTCGTTTTCCTCTCCTAGATTTCCAGGATTCCACTACCTTAAACTTCTATAATCATCAAAAGAGCAAAAAGAAAGACTTTTTTGGCTGATTAGGTACATAGTTGGTTGGTTCATTCGTTGGGGCCGTTAGGACTGTCTGCACTCTGCCCCCCCTTTGCCTGCTTTAGTGTCTGCCTGCCTGCCGCTCCGAAGTTCATCCGCGTCTTTTTTTTTATCTCCGCTCAGCGGTCAGTAAGTTAAGCCGAACGTACTCTACAGGTATGTTGCACCAGCAAGAATTGGGATGCGCACACGTCCCCCTTCCAACCATTCATTACTCAGCGCTCACCCATTTTCTACCCAGCTCTGATCAAATCAACGTCAGTCAACCGTCAACTACCTACCTGTCCAGTACAATACAGTGACTTGGAACGAAGACGACCACAAAGAAGACGAACAATGTCGAGTAGCTACACTCCAGGCGGGCGCCATATTTTTGACTATCTAAACGTCGTCCGGCGAGACGAGAACAGCTTTGACGACTTTGACCCCAATGATCTTGCGCAGTACACCGAGGCCAAGTTCTTTGACTTTGACATGGGCCAGCCTAGTGACGACCTCGATATTGATCCTAAAAAGGAGAACGGGGATGTTGCAGCGACTACAGCTGTTGGAGGAGATATAGGACTAAAGACAGTGGATATGGACTTCTATGGTATGTAGAGTTCATGTCAAGTTCGTAGGATGGGGTTGTTCCAAGTTGTTGCTATTGTTGTCGTTGCACGAGAAACCCCGCGGAAGGCTGTCATTTCACCCCACCTTTGTCATGTCTAGCGGCACCTAATGCCAATAGATATTGAAATTCATTGGAACCTGGCGAAATACCCTTCTGCTATATTTTATCCAGGGAAATTATTAGTCAATATTGTTCATGAAAGCTGATTGCCAATTTCGAAAAATTTAGCGGATTTTGACAACTTTGATTTCCAAAGTCTCACCACCGGAGGCGTAGTGGAACCATTGCAGCAGCAGATGCAGCCCACCATTTCCCTATCAATCCCCACTCCCGCTGTCGCTGCGGCCGCCCCGCCCAATCCCCACTCTGCCGCCTCCAATGCCGGCACCCCATACACTCCTACCTCCTCCCCAACACCCTCCACACCCCGGCCCGCAAAGCGAAAAGCCTCGAGCGAGCCAGATAGCTTGGAGGAAGCCTCCCGACTTGCGGCCGACGAAGATAAGCGTCGCCGCAACACGGCAGCATCAGCAAGGTTCCGGGTCAAGAAGAAGCAACGGGAGCAGGCACTCGAGCGTACTGCGAAGGAGATGACCGACAAGTGCTCCCTCCTAGAGCAGCGTATCAACCGCCTCGAAATGGAAAATAGGTGGCTCAAGAGCCTAATTGTTGAGAAAAATAACGCGCCTGGCGAGGATGATCCAAGTGTGCTTTTTGCGGCCAAGTACTCATCGGCTGCCGTTACAAGTACGGGCGAGTGCAAGGATGGTGTTGGGACTGCTTAGTTTTCCCTGTGGATCGATAAATTTCTTTTCTTTCTTTCCTTTTTCTGTTTTTTTTTTTTTTTTTTTTTTTTTTTGTTGGGCAAAAGGTGGGATGTGATTGATGCCTTGGAGTTTATGTGGTGGCTGTATTGATTTTTTTTCCTCCCTCCTTCCTCTGCTCTTTTTTTTTCCACTCGTTTTACCTTGTCGTTCCCTTTTGTTTTTTCCGTTATTCTCCTGGGTATCTCATTGTATCCGTCCATCTCTGCATGGAATTTTCTCTTATGTTAGAGTCATGAATTGACCAAACATTTTTTTTAAAACGAGTCATATTGTATGTATAGGTGTGGTGGGCGTGCGGGTGGCCATGGTTGTGAGTGGATGGGATGTCTTTATGTACTGCTCGAAAGAGTTGATTTGTCTATGCTGTGCAAAGAAGAATAAACGGGATCAAAGAAGCGACGGACTTGACGAGGGGAAAGAAAGTGGGGAGAAGCCGAGGATCCAGCTGTTCTTTTATTGCCTACTGAAAATCGAAATCGACATCGATGGCAGAAAAGACGCAAGATGGGATGAACTTAGCCGTTCACCACCGGAATACCAGCTAGAGTAATCATTGACTTGTGATACAGCAGAAAACAGCAGTGAAGCACAGTGCTGAGGGCTACGCTGCTCGGACTCTGCTCAACCTGCGATGCTGTTAATGCACCCCGCTGTACGAGAATTATCCTCTATTCTAGTGTCATTCCTGTGCAGCACCCATGATGCACTGCTACCTTTGGATTTTTTTTCCTTTTTTTTCTTTTCCTTTTACTGGACAAACACATACCGTTCCAGCAAAGCCTTTACCCCAGTGGCGTGATTCTTCTGCATTGGACGTAGGATGCTGTTAAGGTCTTAGACAGTGGATCCATGGAGAGGGCCCGGAGCTGCTTGTCACCATAAAGCTTATTTGCACGACCACTGACACTACCAAGTTTCTTTATAGGGGCTCAATATAGATATTAGAGATGTAGCAGTAAAGTATCAAAGAGAGGGCGATTATGTCCAGATACGAAGCGGTTAACCACATGAAGTGGAGGAATAGATGTAGGGGAAATTCAGCTGTTGCCTCTGCGGTTGCTCAGCGCTCCCGCTAGCTCTTTACATACTATTAGTATCGCCGCAAATAAGCGGCCTTCCTACTTTAACCCGATTCCTATCAACCCTTGACCCAAAAAAAAATATCTTTCATGATACGATGTCCACCTCACAACCATCTCCAGCCCCAATCACGCCAACAACAGATACAACTCTGCTCTCGGAGCTCTGTCCCTTCTGCAACGCCGCGCCGCCCAAATATCGATGCCCTGCCTGCGATGCGCGCACCTGTTCCCTCACATGTTCAAAGCGCCATAAAACATACAAGCAATGTAGCGGCACCCGTGATCCGACCGCATATCTCAAACGTTCCGCTCTCACGACTCCCTCTGCGCTGAACCGGGACTTCAATTTCCTCACTGGCGTCGAGAAGGCTGTGTTGCGTGCTGATGGTGGCGCGGAGGAGGAGGAGCAGGAGAAAGTGAATAAACAGAAACAGCAGAATAGACAAGCTTTTATAGAGAAGAGCGGAGTTGTGTTTAAGAGCGCTCCGAGAGGACTAAAGAGGGCGAGAGAGAATAAGACAGATGTTGTCAAGTATGCGCCTATGTCGCCATTTCTGCAAGGTGTTGGGTGCTGACAGGCGGATGGGATAGGACAAAGAAACAGAGGGTGCTGGGCTGGACAGTTGAGTGGATTATGTGTGATGAGGGGAATAGGAGGATCCTAGACGACCGGTACCTGATCCTTCCACCACACCTTTACTTTGCTTCTTCATATTAACGGACCTCTCTTGCAGAATTACCGAAACCTCGATACTCTTCCATGCGTTTTTCCATCCAAACAATGGCGAATCCCGCAAAAAGCCAAAGTCTGAAATGGCCAAAACGCGTTTCTACCTCCGCAAAGTTGGAACACCGGCCAACAAGCCTACACTGATACAGCTGAACCCTTTGGCTGCGCTGAAGGACTGTCTAAGAGGACGGATAGTGGAGGAGTACCCGACATTATATGTAACATCGCAAGAAGGCCATCCGCAAGGGTGGGAAATAGATGCTAGTATCGCGGCAGATGCAGGGGGGAAATTGGAGGTACTAGAAGAGACAGGCGAGGTGAATCTAGACGCTTTGGAGAAAATAGTTGCAGGAAATATGGGTGATAGTCTTGTTGAGGAATTGGATACCAAAGAGGAGGTACCGAAAGAGCTCGTGGAAGAGGAGCTTGTGGTAGATATGGAGGACCCCAGCGGAGAGGTTAAGGAAGGGACGACAAAGGATTCAGAGATGGAAGGCCAAACAGGAGCGCCTAAGAGCGCTATATCTCCAGAAGGCGAAGAAGTAACTGGTACCAAATAGGAAGGAATCTAGAGGCGGGTTCTGGTAATAATACTCAGGTGTAAAGTGGATATACAATCTGCTGTGCCTGAAGCTAATTCTGTAGGATTGGAGTTGTGAGAATCTTCCGTTTTGAATCTAGAACTGTATTATATCTCTTTATATCATAGCGAGTCAAACTGTATGAAGTAATTAAATTATCAGAGGTCAACCTTTTCGGCCCCCAAATTTAACATTTCAAAAATCTACAACGAACGGTAGTGGCCAGTATAGCTACTAAGAAACGGTGGCCTGTCTTTCTAAGCTCGCGATAGCTATATACAGCTGATAAACTCATAAGATGATTTTGCAGTTACCTGTATATATGTGTTGTAAGAAACATCGTTCCGAATGTTACACCGGTTCTATAACTGCACAAACAGCTTCTACCCCCTTGGTAAGCGATCGTTAGAGGCACAGCATTGTGCAGTGGCATCAGCTTCCTGTCAATTTCATAATAGGAGATAGAATCGATTATGACGGGGAAGTTCTTGGTAGCATTATGTCAATAAATCTAGGGAGAGGTGGTGTGGGTTGGATATGCGGGACGCAATTGGTTCAGATGACAGTGTTCTCGGGATCTCTTCTACGCTTTGAGGACTGTGTTGTATAGGCTTATTTTTTTTGCGTTTTAGCAGTGCCCTCAATTTCCAATTGGAAGGAAATTGTACCTAACCTGTTTGCGGGTGGCTTCAGGATAATCTCCGAGATTCACAGTGCGACCAGTAGAGCAAAAGTACAATACTCACCCGGTAGAAGGTATATATTTGATTATTAAATTTAGAAGTTGTTCTTAGCTCTAAATCTACCGGGTTATAATCTTTGTTGTCTTGTAAATCTGCTATTAGAAAAACCAAAGACATGTATGAGGTAGTATGTTACTCTCTAACAAAGGGAATATATGTCTGTCTGTAGTGTAGTAGGCATGCTCTAGTATTGCTATCAATACACATTTCTTCAGCCCTGAAAGGTAACGACGCAAACCTGTTACTGTAGCATTCCGTTTTATGCCTAGGTGTAGTGTTAAGCTTCAGATTTAAGCTAACCAGAATCCTTCATTTAAGAATCTTTTCTCGTACTGTTGTTGATATGTCTTACTGAAATGCCCGCGCGCTCTTATATTTTGACAGGTGAAGAATAAAGTCGCTGACCATACTTCGGGTACCGCCAAAACTCGAAAAATTGGGTATCTCCGGCAAGGTATTATCCTCCAGTGGTTGGTCGAATGTCATCGATCTGGATCAGAAGTTTCTTATATAAGTAATTTTGATCTCTGGAAGCCAGAGTTATGGCGGTATTTTTCAGTCCTCACCTAAACGTTGCGTCATAGAATCTCACTCAGAGAAATAACAGTCACAACGTCTTGGCAAGGCACTAGCGCACACACAATCATGAACCATAGACCCTATTTTGGTAACAACAACATTCAAAAATCTTCGACAAATCTACGCCCAACGCCCAACGACACGACTCCAGACTAAACCACGCCGTTAGGTATTTTTCCGCTTCCCTTTTGCTATGTTGCTATCCTTGGATTTAGAATGGAAATCGGATGCTATGGGGGGATGCTGTTGGCGGGAGTTGATTGAATTATGGGGATTTGGTGAATTGAAAATTCCCAGATTCGGGGGATTCAAGAACCTCGATATACCTTAGCACCCCCTCTGTGCTCTTCTTTTCCAACCGATATTTAGGGAGATGATTTTTGAGCATTTTTTTTATGTGGATTATTGACTGACATTCAATCTCTATCACAGTTTCCTAAACACCAGCAAAAATGGGTATTTCTCGTGACTCCCGCCACAAGCGCTCCGCTACCGGTGCCAAGCGTGCCACCTACCGCAAGAAGCGTGCTTTCGAGCTCGGTCGCCAGCCTGCCAACACCCGTATCGGAAACACTAAGCGTGAGTAGTCTCCATGACTTCCACGGTAAACCCTTCTGTTCAACATCTCTGGTCGTCTCGATAGGACTCTAGCAGTCCTATCCGGGCGCCGAGATAGAAGGAGGCCCCATTGCTTTCTCTCATAAAGAAGCTCTGGGCGCTATACATCCACCGTCAAAGGATGTGGGGTTATCCCCCGGAGAACATATATGCTAAGGCAAAGTATAGGTATCCACATTGTCCGCACCCGTGGAGGAAACCGCAAGTTCCGTGCTCTCCGTTTGGACTCTGGAAACTTCTCGTGGGGTTCTGAGGGTATCAGCAAGAAGACCCGTGTCATTGCTGTCGCTTTCCACCCTTCCAACAACGAGTTGGTCCGTACCAACACTTTGACCAAGTCCGCCATCGTCCAGATCGATGCCGCTCCTTTCCGTCAATGGTAATTTCAACCTTATTCAAGGGCACGTGTTCAGATTCTAACATTTACCAGGTACGAGGCTCACTACGGCCAGCCCCTCGGAAAGAGACGTGGAGCCAAGGCCGCTGCCGCTGCCACTGAGGAGGCCAAGGAGGAGAAGTCCAAGTCCAAGTCTGTCCAGCGCAAGATTGCTGCTCGCCAGGCCACCGCCAAGGTCGAGGGTCCCCTTGAGGCCCAGTTCGCCGCTGGTCGTATCCTCGCCTGTGTCTCATCCCGACCGGGACAGAGCGGACGTGTCGATGGATACATCTTGGAGGGCGAGGAGCTCAACTTCTACCAGAAGCTCATCCACAAGAAATAGATAAAAATAAAATAAATCTTAGGAAACTAGGGGCGCTGGGCAAATTTCAAATACAATTAAAAGTTCTTTTGTTGGGTTTAATATGTGATTCCTTATCGTAGTCAATGGTGTTCTTGATGTCTTTGTGGGAAATAACTGAATTATTGAGTTGTTTTTCTTCCATGTAGTCCTTTTCCTTGCTGTGGATTGTAGAATATCTAAAACTCTATTTATCCACGTATACATAGGTACTTCCCTCGTCATAAACTGTGTAATAAACCCGAATGCCTACTGTTCCTTGAAGTCGCCCACCACTATACCGAATGCACACCAAATGCCCCCCCATACCCCCCCCCCCCAAAAAAAAAAAAAAAAATAGCTCTAATATAACGAATGAGTTCTGGTGATCGGGATCTGAATTTCACACGGAATCTTGTCTGCTGTATCGAACTGTATTGGACGAGAAATTTTGGAATATGTAGTTCTGTTACAGAGGGCAGTTATGCCTTATGCAGCCACTAATCAATGGGCTACATACCAGATGTAGAACTAGACCTGCTGGTGTTCCTAGACCTGATCTGCTCGTTATGGCTCCTGCTGCTGCTGCACAGTATGAGATGTATGTACATATGTTGGCCACGAATTTAAATAACAGCAACATGAAGCACCCAGGTACCTACCTACAAGATCCAAGGTGCATGGTGACGAAACGCTAAATTAAGCGCCACACCTGCAGGGATCGTGGATCCTCACACTTATTAACGCGTAGAGTACTTTATTCCAACGCGAACTCTAGTTCTCGCGACGGACATTCGAACACACCTGAGCAGTTGCTGCAGCAGGAACGATGTCTTCTCCAACAACCACCATATCAATAGCTACGCCTCGCCACAAAAGATCCCTTACTGTAAGCGCCCTTACCCACAAAAAGCCCAAGTCCTAAAAAGTACTAACAACCCGCCGGAAGCGCAGAGCAACGCAAGCAAGTCCTCACCAACACCACGCAAGCGCAAACGCAATACGAGCACTGCAAGAAGCCAACAATTCCTGGCAACAATAGAGCTCCTCAATGACCTCAGTAACTTCTGTGGCGTTGGAACGATCGACATACCGATGCCACGCAGGGCCGCTGTGGGTATGGAGGCGCCGGACGGCTGGTTCTGGCTTGAAACTCCGGGACGGTCCCACCAATTCCCCAAACAGTCGATACAGGCAAAGATGATTGCACTTGTCGAAGCTGGGTGGTTGAGATGCACCTACCAGATGATTCCTAACACACAATCAAGTGCCAGGGTTAGGATCTACGTTCTCCCAGATGATGTGGGCAGGACTTATATCAAACGGGAAGACACAACCCTGCGGAAATGTTTGAGAACCGTGATTTCAGCAACAGATGATTCAAAGCAGAAATGGAAAATGAGCGAAAGCCCGGACTGCGAAAGACAAGAGATCGAGGAGACTGCTAGTCTGTTCTACATGTTTAATAAATTGGAGTCACCTGCGCCCGATCCGGAAAGTTTCTGGATCAAGGATGAAAATACAAAGGTAATTCTTCCCATCTAATTTATATTCTCCACACTGACATCAAAATTAGGAGCTGATTAATGATGTCCTTACCAGGGATGTGCCAGGGATAAAAACCACCCTTTATAGGCATCAGAAGAGGACTGTAGCAATGATGCTGCAAAAGGAACTAGCACCAGAGCAAACAATGGATCCAAGATTGACAAGCATACAAGGGCCTGATGAAGGTGTCTATTTCCACGACTTTGAGACTACAGAACTCTTCCAGGACCCAAGGTATTTTGAGGATGTGAAGGGTGGTATTTTGGCTGAGGAAATGGGCACTGGGTATGGTTTGTCTTTCTATATTACTCTTTCTAGTTCAGCACCGTGACCTCATATTCAACACAGCGGCGGCGTGGCAATGGCACTAGTGTTCGCAACGGTCCCTCCTAGTGCATTGCTCATAGCCGGCTACAGTCAATTGACGGTCAATGACGAAACGGTGGATTTTAACCAATACGTTAATATAAATTAGGGCTGGAACAACTCGCAAGCCATTTTGGTTAGAAAAGCCCCTAATCGTCGTTGACCCCCCAATTGGCTGTACACCCACTCTGGCAATTCAAGGGCTTCAGGTAATTACGAGTAACCGTCAGCAACTGCGGGTGACGGTATGGAGCTCCGGTGACCACGGCAGGCTTCAGGGTAGGAAAAAAACGTAATCTCGATACTAAAATCTTGAACGAATTCCTATATGGCCCTGTGGTCCGTCGGCCCTTCCTAATTTGTCGGGCCCTTCAAGGCTCCGTACCGTTGTAGAAGCCGCTTCATCCGATATATACTGGCCGTCTCATCTCAATTGGCATCAACCATTCCATTTGCGGCGTACCAATCAACACCAAAAGTAAATTTAAATGTTGAGTAACTTGCTAACTGTCATCCAGTAAAACCTTGGTGTGTTTAGCCCTTATCCTTGCTACAAAAGGCCAAATCAGCTTCACCCCCGACGAATATGAACAACCTCCACAGGTCCGCCCCGCTGTGGGTAGTTTAATGAGTATGTGCATTGCATCCATCTGGCGCAACGCCATCCCATGGAAGCAATACTCAGGCACCGACCAGTTGCCCGATAACTGCGAAAAGGCAATCCTGGATAGCCATGGCTACTACGAAATACAGCCACCCGTGCGGTCCCGCAGCAGCCGCTACGATGCCGACCCCGCGCTCAAAGAAAAGATCTACCTCGGGTCAGGGACCATTATCGTGTGTCCTCAGAACCTCGTTGAACAATGGCAGGGCGAGATAGAGAAGCATTTAGAAAAGGATGCACTCAAGGTTCTCACGTGCGGGAATTCCAAGGACCAGATCCCAACCATCCAGGAACTGTTGAAATACGATGTCGTCATCTTTTCGAGAAGCAGGTTCGATAAGGAAGCGCGGGAAGGGCTTGACCAAAAGGGTCGCAGAGAATCGGGTGGGAAGCCGCTCATCTGTACGTGCCCATACATGGGGGCAACGCGGACCCCGAACTGTACCTGTTTCAGGAAAGAGGATGTTTATAAGTCCCCGCTCATGTGGATCCACTGGAAGAGGCTTATTGTCGACGAAGGTCATTCCATGGCATCAGGCTCAAAGACAAACAGTGTCCTGGTTGCCGATAAGCTTCCCGTAGAGCGCCGGTGGATCGTGACAGGAACACCTACCAGCGAGCTTGTCGGTATTATGACTGGGACGGCAATGGACAGCGTAGAGGATCAGGAAGCCTATACAGATAAGCTTCTTGAGGATAGGAAGGAGGTCAAAATCAACGAAGCCGCACAGCTGGAAAGAGTTGGGAAGATGGTGTGCGACTTCCTCAAGCAGGAGCCATGGAATTTGTCCCAGTGGAAGCGGTACATGAATTCCACACGGATGAAGTCCATGCTTGAGAAGTTCTTCATCCGCCACACGGCCAAGGATATCACATTCTCTGTAGAACTTCCACCCTTGTACCAAAAGGATGTGCCTTTGGAGCCCAGTTACTTTGACAAGATCTCTATGAACCTGTTCATTGGAGCGTTAGCAGTCAATGCGGTAACCAGTGAGAGGTCGGATAAGGACTATATGTTCCACAAAGACAACAAGGCTAACCTAAGGAAATTGACTGATAACCTTCTGAAGAGAGCTGGGTTCTATTGGTCCGGATACTCTCCTGAAGACATCGAATCGTATGTCAAGACCAGTAGGAAGTATCGAAAGACCAAGAAATGTACACCCGAAGACAGGACACTGCTCGAGAAGTCCATCGCCGCTGGAGAAACAGCTCTCAAAGATCCAACATGGAGAAATATCACCACCTACCACGAGATGGGTAAGATCATGTATCAAAATCCACATCTTATCAGTTGACTAACAGTGAATAGTCTACTTCCTCGCCGACTTTCCCAACCAGCTCGCCGAGCAATGGGGACTCATCCCTGGCGCCACCCCCAGGAACGGCTTCCACGAAATTGGCGGCGCCCAAATCCAGAATCTCCAAAAATCCCTCAACGCCCACAGCTGGCTCGAATACGACGCCCTAATACTCAAGCTCAAAGCACTCGGCCAGGCCTTCCACAACACCCGCGATAGCAAGCACCACCCCCAACCCAACACCGACCCCCACCACGCCGCCAACACCCCCAAAACGCCTCCACCAACCCGCCCGCGCTTCCCCGACCTCTCCACCATGCCCGCCCTCGCCAAACCGCACATTGTCGGCACGGCCTCCAAAAAGCTAACATACCTCGTCACGGCGATCCGCAAGCACCACACCACCGAGAAAACCCTCGTCTTCTACGAAGACCAGGACACCGCCTGGTACCTCACCCAGGCGCTCGAGCTCCTCGGCATTGAAACACTCGCCTACTCTCCTGGCCTCAGCCCCGCCCAAAAATCACTCCATCTCCGCACCTTCCAGCACTCGGACAAGTATCGCGTCCTCGTCATGGACCTGCGCCAGGCCGCGCACGGCCTCAACGTCTGCGCCGCCTCGCGCGTCTACTTTGTCAACCCTGTGTGGCGCGGCGACGTCGAGCGGCAGGCCGTCAAGCGCGCGCACCGAATCGGGCAGACGAGGGAGGTGTACGTCGAGACGCTGTATCTCAAGGGCACCGTCGAAGAGGCCGTGCTGGCAAGACGAAGAGAGATGTCGGAGCGCGAGAGAGGCGACGCAAAGACGCTGGTCGACGACGAGACCATGTGTGAGATCATCAGGAAGTGGGAGTTCCTGCCGATCGTGGCGGGCGAGGAGAAGCGCCCTTCGTGCATGTTGGAGGACCCAGAGCCGCTGTTTGGGCATGGCAAGCACGGAGGCGTGTATGACCAGGTTGAGGGACTCCCGGGCGATCCGGCGGTGGTGCGGGTGCGGTTGAAGAGGGAGAGGGCGTCGACGCCGAAGAGGAAGAGGACGCCGGGCGCGGAGGAGCCGCCGAAGAGGAAGAGGCATGGGTTTATGGGGAGTCCGGAGAGGGATTTGGTTCCGGAGGAGGGAGAGGGGGAGGGGGGGACTGAGGATGGGAATGACTCGGGGGCTTCGGGGGTCGCAGGGGCGAAGGTTGTGAGGTTTGCGTGATCCCTTTTTTTTTTTTTTTTACTTTTTTTTCCCTTTGCTGTTTGTTTTTGACCAATCTTTTTTTGTCTACGGCATACGGAGGCCGATGTATATAGCCTTCACATACATCCTTCATAGCCGATAGAAAGAAAGAAAGAAAAAAAGAAGAGGCACGTTTATAGAGCTATAGATAAGAAAACATGAATAAACTATCATTGCCACACTACTGATACCACTTACCATCACTTCTATTTTAATCAGTAGCAGAAAGAACGCCTACTAGTATCATTGGTGAGTTTAGTAGGGATTAGGTTCCGGGGTCGGATGAGGAAGATATTAATAACGACCCGGGGATCTTAGGGAAGAGCGGTGTTCGGTTTTACTCAATGCACTCTTCTCTCTTTATAGTATTCTTTTTTGATGCCTAAATTTAAGCCATCGCATATAAAATACCCTTCACTTTTGCCAAAGCCAGAGAGCGGCACATTCATTTAGCGCTATAGAAGAAGAAAAACCTGGATAACCAATCATTGACACACTCCCAAAAATAAATCACCCACCATAGACCATTCCCATAAACCACACCCATATAAAACTCCTCCCGCCCCATAATCAAGGCCTCCCATACCTCGCCTCCGCCGTATAGTCCTTATTCGGCCCCTCCACGCGATACCTAATCCAGAACCTCTCCAGATCCGGCGTGGGCGGCCTAAACGCGAACCGATAACTGGGCCAGTACCAGTCCTTGACACACAGATGCTCGCTCTTGGCCTTCCAGCCGCCAGGCTGGTCGACTTCGCTGTCGCTGCCCCCGCCTGCAGTAGTATCGGTGCTAGCGCCTGGAGGGAGGAACTCGAGCGCGTGGAAGAAATAGTCGACAGCGCCGCTGCCATCCGGCTTGACAAACCACACCGTGATGGTGTCGGTGTCGGGGTGGTAGCGGTAGATGTAGCTGCGCGCGCCGGTCATGGTGAAGCCGGTGTCGGTGAGGAAGGTGCCTGTCTCGCTGTAGAGGTACTCGACGCACTCGCCGCCGGGGGTCTTGGGCGGCGGGGTGTGCGTGAGGTTTGCCGTGGTGCATGTGGGGCCCGTGGGGGTGTGCTGGAGGAGCGAGGTGAAGGTTGCTTCGCGCGGGCGGAAGTCGGCGGTACCGGTGAAGGTGCCGCTGGGGAAGGCGCTGTTTCGGGAGGTGATGCGGCGCAAGAGGGACCAGTGGCCCTGCAGGGCGCGGAAGACGGCGGCGGCGGTGAACCTTGTGGTGGGGGTAGGGGGGTTAGTTAGGGATTGCAGGTCAGAGAGGGCCTTGGCGGCTTCGGCGTGGCTGGAGGCGGGGGCGACGTGCGCGGGGATCATGGTGTTGGGGAAGAAGGAGGTTGCGGAGGGCGCGGGGGGGATGGAGAGGCGCTCGCAGATGTCGTTGACGACGCCGATGTAGTCCGGGGCGGCCCATTGCGGGCGGAAGGTGGTTTCGGCACTATCGATACGCTTTGTGCGCACGGCGGCAAGGTCGGTGATGGCCGTGGTCATGTCCTCAGTGCTGGGCCAGGAGACCTCCCCGGAGAAGAGGGCGGCGAGCCAGCGGCCTTGCATCTCTAGGATGCCGAAATATGGGCCCTTGTACATTCCGACAAAGCCGGCGGTCTGCTGGAATACCGGGTGGAGGCAGTGGTTGTAGAGGAGGAGAGGTGCAAAGTTGGGGTCTTCGGGGATGGGCGTCGGGGAGGATGTCAGGGCTGTATAGATATCCTCGGGCAGTATATTCATGAGAGACGAGGCAGGGTGGTAACCGGTTGCCAGTATCACGGCATCTGCGTCTGTGATCTCTGTCTCGCTGTAGTCCTCACCCTGCTCCAGCTTGACTGTGTTTTCGTCCATAGCCGCCACGCGCCCAAGAACGGTCTTTATGGCGCCTTCGCGCACAAAGCTGCCGTACGAGTCCGAGATGGCGACCCATGGCATCTGGTCCATATATTTCTCCGTTACCTGCATCTCAGGGGACAGCTCCGCCTGATCGTGCCCTACAAACCCTTTCATTTTCTCACTGACCGCCCTTGCGATCTCCTCCATCGACTTTGGCGGTTTTCCCACGTCCGCAAGCCGCGCATTGACGTCATACATCAGGAGGTCCAGGGGAAGGAAGCGCGGCGCCGTCGGGTCCTCCTCGTTCGGGACCGCAAAGTGCTTTGCCAGATTCCAGAACGGGCGTGAGAAGAGATGCACGATTTCCGGCTTCTCCGACGCCTCTTGCGAGGAGAGGTACAGCGCAATATCCGCGGCGGCTTCAACACCGGTCATTGACCCGCCGACGACGACAATCTTCTTCTTGCCCTTTATATCTAACTTTGCAAAGTCTGCAGAATGGATCACCTCGCCTTTGAAGTTCAAAAGGCCGGGGATAGGTGGGACATAGGGCGCAGAGAAGAAGCCGGAGCATATGGCCAGGAAGTCAAATTTCTCCGTGCCATCTTCTTCCTTTACCTTGTCTCTCCACTCGACTCTCCAGCTGCCGTCATCCTCTTTTGTAATCTTTGTCACGGGACAGGACAGCCTCAGCGCCGACTCAGGGATGTACTTTTCGCGGTAGCGCTGCAAGTAGTTGCCCATCTCCATCACGGGCGGGAACATGGGCGCCGTCTCCGGCCAGGCAAGGTCCGAAAAGGAGCATGTGTACCGCGAGTGGTTCAATGTCAGCCCCTGGTCGAGCGCAATGATATCCGCCGCGCTGGAGGAGGACCAGAGCCCGCCGATGGTGGGCTTGGCTTCGAACAGCGTGGGCGTGATGTTGTGGGCCAGCATGGAGCGCGCAGTGGTGAGGCCTGATGGGCCGGCGCCTAGAGAGGGAGAGACATATTAGTTTACGGACCCCATAGACTAGTGATCTGATGCTTGGGGTGCATACCTATGATGGCGACGGTTTTACGGGTGTCTGCCATAACGCTGGTGTATAGATTTCGATACCGAGAATAAGAACTAGAACGAGAAGCCGAGATCGCGATAAGCCCACGAGTGGGATTGCGGAGTAGCAGTGACCGTAGAATCGTGTCTTTTGCTCCCAATTTATGGGTTTGATTTGGATATGAGTCTCCAGTTTCCCCGGCGCGGCGATGTCAGCAACAGCGGCGGGGCTTTGGAGGGAGAGAGAGAGGGGTCTCGGATGTTTCGGAGATGCCAGTCATCTTTGAATGCAACAGCAGATAAGACGGCAGGAGGGAATGCGAGTTCTCAGAGATGTTTTGCAGTGATAGGGCCTCTGCATCTGCCGGATGTCAGTAATACATGCAAGTAATACTCTCCACGTTGTTGGTTGGTTGTTGCTGTGGGTTAGGGCTTGTGAGCGGTGCAGGGGTTGTTCCGGGCACGAGATATCACTCGCATGGGATGACCGGGACCGAGACGTGTGGAGGCCCCGAGTAAAGATTGGCTGGATGGAAACAGGGCTGAGACATGGAGAGGAAGAGGAGAATGAAGTCGATCGAAGGCTGGTTTATCCGGGCAAGTAACAAAACGTGTTCTTTAGATAAACTTCCACTCTTGGATGCCACACGTCCTGACTGCCAAACTTCTCTTGGTGGCAACGGCAGACAATACAAGTTCAAGTACAGATGCATGTAGCGGAGAATCCCATATGAGGTTAATACTGGCAATAGACATGGTAGTGTTTTTCCTGTGTAATCTTCAGATAGACTGCTCGATAGTCCAGGATGTTCTTTAAAACCATTAATTAAACCGTAGTTGGCTGGAGGCAACTCGAATCATTATGTTTAATGGGGGATATGTAATCAAGGCCTTCCAATCCTCCTGCTGACGGATGTGCGATTATCAATGAGTCAATGGAAAATTTAAAAGTGTAGTCGAATGATTTACTATGACTAGTGCACACATGACTTGGTCTTGTTTGCCTCTCCTATGCTACATAATCAAAATCCCCGGCCTTTGAAGAAGCAAGCTCTCACACTCATCATCATCATCATCACGGGGGGTAGTCATTTGAGGCGAGTAGACATGGATCCGTGGTAGGGGGTGGAGAGGGGAGGGGGAGCGGCTGCATACATACAAGAACTACCAAAAAAACCTCCGCGCATACACGCAACAAATCTTGCAGTTACCCAAGTATTTTTCTTAAACTGGGCATCTCCCAGTCTCATTCTTATCCCGGGAGCAGCTAAAAGCTTTACACGTCTTGGTAATCTCTACTCGCTATCAATTCCCAGGCTTTCCCCATCTCTTGTTAATTCCACAACCCTCATCCCCCGAGCCCCCCCCCCCCCCGGTGTCCTGCCTGCCACACTTTTGAGCTTGGAATAGTAGGACGAGGCACCTCGAGGACACCCCCAAACCTCGCCTCGAGCGTCCCTCGTGGACCACACTGGCTGGGAATTATGGCTCTTGTTCTGGCTTTCCCTTGGGACGCGGCCGACCGAGATCTAGAATCAAGTTACGGTTGGAGCCATCAAGAGGTTGGTGGGCCATGATGTGCATTATGGTAGGCATTTGTGGCCGGCAGGCCTAGGGTTAGGTGTTCTTATGTAGCTAGCTTGCTTTTATAATTCACCAGCCTCGCCTCCGCTCAAGTATTACTTCCGGGCTGCTGAAGATTGTGTGGGCGAGTGCGGTCTAGGGGTAGACGCCTCGTCATGGAGGAACACCGAGTGGGTTGAGTCCCCATGACCATCAGTAGGTCATGGGGGTTCAACTCCGGGGGGGTGGGGAGTGATACTGTCTGTGCCTGTATATTGTTAGCGGCAAGTGGAGCTGCTAGTTGGGGCCCATAGCCCCGTGGAGGTATATAGCCACAGTATCACTTTTTGTAAAATTTTATTTCTCAAAATTTATTGCCAGCTTGCATTATCTTAGCTTCTCGCCCCATAATTTGGTCTCTCTCTCTCTCTCTCTCTCTCCACACCCCATATGTATGGCCAGGGCCGGATGTAGGATTGGGTCGGTCTAGCGAAACTTTTTTCGGACCATACATATTCTTTTACAGTATAGTAGGTATTGGATGTAGATGTCTTTTACTAGTCCGTAGGTTTTTTTTTTTTTTTTTTTTTTTGACAAGTACAAGTAGATCTAGATCCCCCAATCCCATTCCATAAAAAAAAAAAATACAAAGCCGGAGCATTGGAGGGCCAAGGTGTATTAGTGGTTGGTCACTCGATCGGTTGTGCGGAGACAGCGCGGTCATGGAGTATCACTCGCTGTGGTTGTTGTTGGCTCCTCAATCATAGAGCCAACAGTGTCCATGCTGGGTGGGGTATGTATTTATAGAAATGTGGAGCGGTTACTGTTTATTGAATTTTTTTTTTGAACAGCGATATTACTGTTGGCTTTTTAGAATATGTATGATACAAAGTACTATTATTATCTTGTTCAAATGGCTGGCTCTGGGCATCATTTTGTGGCCCCCAAGCTATCGGTTCTCTATTACTTCAAGAAATCACCTTCCCGAAAACAAGAAACTCCCACCACGACCTACGTACGATTATATTTGATTCTTCATGGATATTAGCCCCAGAGCACCACTCAACATCTCACCACTATACAATTACAAAATGCCCCCCCCCCCCCCTCCCCTCCCCCCCCCATTCGCCACCACCGTCACCTCGGACCCCGCAGTAACCTTGACACTCTTCTCCCCCGTCCACTCCACCTCCACCACACCCACCCTCCTCGCATTCCTCACCGGCTCCTTCCTGCGCGGCATCAGCACCCCCGGCGGGCCATCACTCCCACCGATAAAGCTAAGCAGCCCCGACACAAACCGCCACACCAGCACCACACCCTCGTCCAGGTCCACGGCCGCCAGATACTTTCCATCCACACTAAACGCCAGAAAGGCTGCCAAGCCTGCGTGTCCCTGCAGCACATTCATCTCTGTCGCCGACTTGAGATCAAAGATGAGGATGGTGCCCGGCGACACGCTGAGCGCGAGGCGCTGCGTGGGGCGGTGGAACGCGATGGTGGGGTAGGCCTCGACCAGCTCGTTGACGAGCTCGGTGACGGTCGGGAGCACCTTTTCGCGCAGCGGCGAGCTGGGGTCGAGGATCTTGACGACGGCGGCGACGAGGAGGGTGAGGATGTCGCGGAAGAGGATGGCGTCTTTGCGCACGACGACGATGGCGATGCGCATTGCGGCGACGCAGATGGTGACGGCGGTGGAGGTTGTTGGGGCGGTTGAGGGGGAGGGGGAGGGCGTGCCGTGGGCGATGTTGTTTGCGAGGGCCGAGCCGAGGAGGGGGGAGTTGGAGCGGGCGATGGAGAGGATGCAGTCGTGGAGGGTTTTGCGGCGCGACTCGGGGAAGGTGTCGGGGGGGGCGGAGGAGATGCGGATCAGGATGTGGATTACCTGTGGGGGGGGGGTTTTTTTTGGTTAGTTTGGCTTCACTGGATCATTGTATGAGGAGAATTGTAGATGGAGGTGACTGCTACTGACTTCAGCAGGGTCAAAAAGCGATTGAAAGACGGCCCAGCCATCGCCAACCAACTCGATCGCAGTGTCCTGGAAATGGGGATTGCTGTCACCAAGCAAAAGCTCCACCGAAAGCGCAACATTCTTCTTGACGCTGTGTTTTTGTGTGGTTAGGAGAATGTTTTTTTAATTTCCTGTCGCGGCGATCATTTCCAACTCACCTTGCTTCAATCTTGTCTGGGTAATCGGCTGTCAGTTTGCCCAAGATGACAACACTCCTCACAACATCTTTCGAGCAAAACAATTCTGGCGGGACCAAAACAGGTACTGAGTGGCCACTGTTATTAGCTTGGGATAAATTTCGGTGGGATCATGAAGGGGACTTGCGGAATCTTGACCAATACTTGACAGCGTCATCCCTCTGTTTGTTGGTCAAGCGCTGCATGCAGATCTGCATAAGGGTCCTCGCCGTCTTCCTAACGAGTACTATCTCATGATGCAAACATCAGTAAAAAAAAAAAAGAAGTGTACATCTCCACGAGTCAAGGGACGACATACAATTACGGTCCATCCAATACTTTGCAAAAACGCCGAGTGCCGGCGCCTTCTTCGCCGTCCCCTGGTTCAGGTTCTCCATCGCCCTCTCAATCACCGTCTCAAAAAAGTCCTCCTTCCCCCCCGCCTCCAGCAGCCCGCCCACAAGCGACAGCGCCGCCAGCAACACGATACTCGTCACCGTGCCCCCAATCCCCCAGACCGTATCATCAGTGCGCGTAAACGCCCCGGGCGCCAGCAAAGATATATGCTTCCCCGCCCCAACCTGCCCCAGCACCGCGGGCGTCTTCCGCTTGAAGAAATACCCCTCGACCGATGTGCGCCACTCGTAGTCGTCCTGCCTGCCCCACCCGAGCAGCTCCTCGACGCCCCCCGGGATCAAGGCCGTGAGCAGCGACTTTGCGCCAATCAGCGCCGGATTATTCCCCACAACCACCCTCTCATGGCGCCTACTCCTCTGCCTCGCCACATGCACCGACGCCTTGAGCGTGTCGAGCACGCTCTTGACATCAACCACCATCGTCGGCAGCCCCTCCTCGCAGAAGCGCAGACACGCCCTCATTGCCGCCTCGCCGCCGACCGGGCCCTCATTCTCCTCCTCCTCCTCCTCGCCCTCCCCGCCCTCGTCAACCTCAAATCTGCCCAGCCTTAGATCGTGCCACCCCTCGTCGGCCAAGTCGGCCGAATACACGCCGCCGCCCCCATTCCTGTCGCTGCTCCCCCGACTCGACGGCGGCGGCGGCCTCAGCACGCCGCCCTCCTCCTCGCCGAGGTCCCACTCGCGCCGCGCGCCGTCTTCGTACGTGAGGAGGATGATGTTCTGCGCGGCCTTTGTCGCAAACGACGTGAGGTGCAGATAGTCATGCGACGGGAACGTGGCCATGATCCGCCCGCGCTCCACATCCACGATGGAGGCCGTGCCGTCGGCCGACGACACAAACAGCGTCGACCGCAGGCGCTTGCCGAGGCTCGTGGGCAGCAGGGCTGCGGAGGCGATTGGCGTGGCGGAGAGCGGGAGGCGCTGTGAGGGTTGGAGGGAGGGGGACTCGATGATGAAGAGTGAGCCCGAGGTGGTGCCGGCGAGGAGGTACTCTTTGCCGCCGTGGATGCCGGCGTGGCGGCCTGGCGCGATGTATTCGCCGATTTTGACGCGCTTGAGGAGGCAGATGCGGGATGTGGTGGGGAGGGGGATGGTGGTGGTGGGGGCGGTGTAGGAGAGGAGGAAGGTGGAGAGGGTGTGCAGGTGGAGGGTGGGGCCGTGGGCGAAGACGAGCATGTTTGCAAAGGTGGTGGAGCTTGTGCATGGCGGTGGAGCGTCTTTTGGCGGGGGCGGTGGAGCGTCTTCTGGGGGCGGTGGAGATGTTAACATTACGGCAGACGAGGTTTTTAACAATGATGATGATGATGATGATGATGATGATGGTTTTATTAGAGATTAGAAGCACACCTTTATTGTCACTCCATTTGATATCACTTGCATCGTGAAGAGAAAACACCCCGACAGCCAAACCACCGGCCTGCGCAGACGCCGCTCCCCGCTCCAGCGTGGGCTGCGAAAACGCAGCCACAAGCCAGCTGCCGTCTTTCTGCTCTGTGAATGCCATAACCACAGACTTCTCCCCCTCTGCCGCCGGGTGCGCAAACACCGCCGCCCGCCCCCACAGCCCCTCCTCCCCGCGCTGGATAACACACCCACTGCCATTGCCCGCCCACACAAACACCACCCCCCTCTGCGCAAACACCTCATACCCCGCCACCTCCTCTCGACCCTCCATCTCCACCGACTTTTTCAGCACAAAGCCCACCCCCGCGCCCCCATCGCTATACACCCTCACCCCGCCGCGCTGCACAAGCACATGATCGCCCCCCTCTGCCGCCCTCTCGAACCCCACCACCTCCCCCCACTCTTTGCACGCCTCGGCACGGGACACACGCCCCCGCACACGCTCCACCTGCTGCTGCCGCAGCACCCAGCCCTGTACATGCCCACCGGGCATCCACGCCAGCACCTCCTCCCCGCCCCCTTTGCCCGCAGCAGCGGGAAGCGGCCAGTCGGCGCTGCCAGTCCAGAGAAAGGACAGCCGCAGCGTCTCGGCGCTCACCACGGCCATCTCTGTGCTGCACCCATAGACCACCACCACCGCTGGGTCGCCCTGGACAATGAAGCCTTTGGGAACAAAAGGGACGGCGGGGGAGGCGGGGGAGAGGAGGCAGCGGCCCGTGGTGAGGCTCCATTTGGCGAGGTGGGCGGAGGCGGTGAGGGTTATGAGGTGTGGGGGGGCGGCTGGGGTGGCGGGGTGTGGGAGTGTGGTGAGGGAGAGGAGGGGGGGGGGGGGGCCGCGGAGGTGGGCGTAGGGTGTGAATGTGGGCGGAGAAGTTGTGGTGGGGGTGAGGAGGAGGAGGGAGCCGGTGGAGAGGCCTAGGACGAGGAGGTGGTGGTCGGGGAGGAATTTTGCGGTTGTGATTGTGCTGGTGGGGGGGATGAGGGTGGGGAGGGGGGCGGGGGGCCAGTGGGCGAAGGGGAGGAGGAAGGAGAGCGTTGTCATTGTGTGAGTGTGAGTGTGAGTGTGTGTGTGTGTGTGTGTGTGTTTGTGTGGTGGAGCTGTGGAAGAGCTGGGATGAGGTGAGGTTGTGGTGGTGGGAGTTGCTTGATGCGGTTAGAGTGATGATGTGGATGGATTGGAGCTGTGGATTGACATTGGATTGACATTGGAGGGCTGTGAGAGAGAGCGGTGGATTGGACAATCGGTGCATCCATCCATCCATCTGCTGTGCTGCCCGGCACGATAGCCGTCTTCTGCCATTGACAAGCGAGCTTCTTCTTCTTCTCCCGCAGCCCACACGGGGCCGTTTAATGTAACCCGTCTGTTCTGTTCTGTTCCCTTTGATTCACGTCTGTGCAGCTCAGCTCAACAAAGTCTCTCTCTTCCATCATCCGTCCCCTTTTTTCCCTCTCCCTAGGTGCTGTCTGTCTCCGTCTGTCTCCTGTCTGTCTCCATACACAAGCTTAAAACACAGAAAAACATCCGGGCTCAACCCTCAACCCAAGACCTTCAACAAAAACGCTTCCACGCCTTCAACGCTCAAACCACCGCACCGCAGAGCGTCAGAGCACCAACCAGCCCCAAAACGCCATAGCTCCACCCACACAGCGTGACAGCACACAATGCCCTCCTCCCGCCGCATCAAGCTCATCGCCGTCGGCGCCCTCACCACCCTAGTGCTAATCCTGTACCTACGAGTCCGTCCCCCGCCCCCCTACATCCAACCCCACCACTAACCTCCCCCAATAGTCAAGCCCCTACCCCACCACCAACCAATCCCGCTACCTCCAAGACCTCGTCGACATCTCGGACCAAGAGCGGCTCACAAAGCAGCAGCAAGAGTCGCTCGTGCCGCCCGCAGACCACAGCCAGGACCTCAGCGACTCGGCGGGCGTCGCGGAGCGCCTCAAGGAGGCCGAGGGCGCGGCCAAAAAGGCGGCAATGGAAAAGGCAGGGCCACGCCCAGACTCGCCGAGGATTGTGGAGGAGAGTCGCAAGGCAAAGGAGGGGGGGGGAGCCAAGGGGGAGAAGGATGGGGGGGATGGGGGGGACGTGGTGTATGATGCGGTGGGGGAGATTGAGGTGTATTTAAAGAGGGCCCCGGGTATGTGTTTCTCCCCACCCCCCATGTTTTTTTTTCCCCCTTCCTTCTTGGGGAAGGGTGGTGGGGTGAGTAGTTGCTAATAAAAGGTTTTTATATACATACAGTCGTAATCTTCTCCAAATCATACTGCCCCTACTCCAAGCGCGCCAAAACGCTGCTACTCGACAAGTACAACATCCTCCCCGCGCCGCTAGTGGTGGAGCTCGACGAGCACGCGCACGGCGCCGAGCTGCAGGCCGCGCTGGGGAAGCGGACGGGCCGGCGGACGGTGCCGAATGTGCTGGTTGCCGGGGAGAGTATTGGTGGGTGCGATGATGTGTATGCGATGGAGAAGGAGGGAAAGCTGCATGATCGGATCAAGGCGCTGGGGGGCGCGAGGGTGAGGTCTATTGCGAGGTTGAAGGAGTAGAGGGGGGCTAGGGAGGGAGAGGGGGGGGGTTTAATGGGCTGGGCTGGGCTGGGTTGGGCTGGGTTTTGCATTCATAAGGTTCTGGGCTGGGCTGGGCTGGGTATGTAGGATAGGATAGGGTATATCTAAATTGAGAAACTTCATTGTGTTTGCTGCAATTGCCTAGCTTTCTTGGGATTTACAGAGGTATGGCACGTACGTACTGTGGATTGAACCCATATATATACTTGTTCAAAAGTCATCGTCCGACGACGAAACCACACACCAAAACCACACACCAAAAAGCGACCCTTTCTCAACTTGATGCCCCACCGCACCTGCTGTGAATGATGATATCAGGCTTTGCAGAACAATATCCCAGGAATACAAACGTCTATTCTAAAAATTCAGATTGCAAAAAAAAATATCCACTGTGTGGGTTTCTTCTTGAAACTCTGGCCAAGACCCCCCCCCCCATACTGAGTACATAGTCCAACTACATTTTTTTTACAACTATTTTCTGGGTGCGAAATTTTTTTTTTCATCAATTGAGGTATATCTACATGCAATACCATGGATTTATCAGTGTTGCTGCGTTGTGGGGAAATGCCATGTTTTGGCGTGTTTTCGGGCTTTTGAACTGGGGGCTGTTTGTACAGACCATGTCATCCAGAGTAGAGTAGAGTAGAGTAGATGCCTACATACCTTTAATTTTACCAATTTCAACAGTCGAGCCCGGTTCGTCCCCATCAAGCCTAGCTAGGCCTAGCTAGCTGAGCTGAGCTGAGCTGAGAGACAGGCAAGGCTGCAGAGTAGGGTAGAGTAGAGTAGAGCACCCGTGCAAAGACGCATTGATTACTTGTAGGACCAATTTCCAGTATGTACAGTCCCTGCTCCCAGCACACTGATGCTCTCTAGCTACCTCTGGGTGGTGGGGGTTATTCACGTATATCGAAATCTTTTTTCTTTTCTTTTCTTTTCTTCTTTTGTTGTACATAGGCAGGTAGGCTTCCAGAAGCCGTGAGGGTAGGCCAAGAATTGTGCCATGTTTGCATCATGAATTGATCACTGCATGGCGGGCCCGCGTCGATGGGCACGATGGGCACGTGTGTTTGTGTGTTTGTGTGATGGGTGGGTGGCTTTTGGAGGATTTTTCTTTTTTTACTTTCTTCTTCTTTTTTGTAGACTGTCTTGGAGCTGGGTGGACGGGTGGAACAGCGACAACGGTAAAGAAACTGTACTGGCAAGGTGGTGTTCATGGATGGATTAGTTATCTGTCTGCCGTGGGTGGTTTTACCTGTCTGATTAATTACTATTCCATGCAGCCAGCTAGCCGGGAGAACCAAGCAGGTATGTACATGTGTAAGGCAGGCCGTTGAAGGTTGGAGAGGAGCTTGTTGCGTCCGTGTCTGTCAAACAACGGCGTTGGAGTAGGTACGTACCGGGGCGGTCCGGACACGAGTGATTGGGTGTGATGATTGCGGTGGTGTACCTGCATAGGTAGACTTCTGGATAATTATAAAGAAATAACCCGGCAAGCTATAATTAAAGAAAAAAATAAATACGAAATAAAAAAGTTGAACTGTCTCGTCATTTAAATCAGCTGCACAGACAACCCATTCTACCGTACCCGGGTGATATAACATGATCCTGTTTCTGCTCTGCAGTGTGGTCTTTCTACCACTTATCTGATCCGTTCTCATCCGATCAAACACCACAACGCCAACAACAACAACAACGACGCCGGCCAACAACATCAATACTAGAGTTCCCGAGCTACGTACCGAGAAAGCAAGTTGCTATATTACCTTGCATTGATGTGCACATGCTCTCCCAATAACCTTCATGTAGGCCACCTTTTTTCTTCTTTCCAATACGGAGGATCCTCGGATTGTGGCTCCTACTGGGCCATCTCGGCATCCGAGTGGTTGAAACCCGATTGGTTATCCTACCCCCGTTTCGTCCGTGCTCCCTCACCCCCAACCCCAACCCCCATGGAAGGACGGGAAGCTCATTACCTACTGGAAGATTCACTGCTCTTTCATCCCATCATAGTGGTGGAGGGAGAGAGAGTGGTCGGTCGGCCGTGGTCGTTCATCGTCTATCGCAATTATCAGAACTCCGGGCTCTATTCTCAGGAGGGGAGAGATCTGAGAATTAAGGGACAAAAATCTCCCCCCCCCCCCTTTCCAGGTTCTAGGAGAAAGGTCCCGGTACTCGATTGGATTGGCCAGTTCTCTTGGGCCCTTTTCCTGTACCTCTACTGTTTCCCCTCTTTCTCTGCTTTTCCTCCGTCCCATATTTTTTCACCCCACACAGCAGTGCACACTATCATACACACATACATTGCTTCTGCCTCCGTCCCATTCAGTGGTGTTCAGTGATAGCCCACCCACCACCGCCCGCCGCCTCAACCACCCCTTGCGTCTCGCCCCTCTCCCCCAGAATCTGCAGTGTGACCTTTGTCTGTCTGCTTGCTTGCTTGACAACCGACCGAATCGGATCGGCGGTCCTCGTTCTCGCTTGAGTTGCCTGTGCGACGAGCTTGTTTTGTTTGAAAAAACAGCTGGGATCAGATATTGCCTCAGGGGTTTTTCCAAACTCCAAAACAACAATCACCAAACAAGTTCAAGGGCGGACGGATTACACGGAGAGAGAGAGAGAGAGATAAAAAAGTGAGGGAGTTTCGAATTGTTTATAAGAAACCAAAAGGATCGACCCATTAATTAGCTTATTCCTGGGAGTCGGTTTTCTTTCTTTTGTTCGGGTTTCGGAGCATTCCAGCGGTCACTCCAGGATTACGAACCAGCCACAAACATATTATTATTATTATATGGAACGGTGATTTACTAAACTAAAGACTTTCCTCCTTCCACCCCCTTCTATTTCCCTATTCTTTGTTCTCTCTCTCTTTTCCAATCCCCTTGCATCCTCAAAGACACAGCCAGAGACAAACAGGAAAAGGCAAGAGAGAAAAAAAAGAAAAGAATTCCCCGGAACCATGACATCCTCCCTCCCTCCGCTGCCGCCGCTGCCTCCGACCCCACGGGATCCTGCAACCGCAACTCCCCAACACCGGCACTCCCATCAACCAACCAGCACGACCCCTCGCCACAACCGCGACAACAAGCCGCGACGGAAGTCCGTCCACTCCCGTCACCGCTCAATCTCGTCCGCCAGCTCGCCGGAGGTGATCACGAATCTCGTCGACTCGCTCAGCAAGCTCTCGCCTGGGCCTCTCGAGAACCCCGCGCTGTACGGGAATCTGGCTCCCCCGAGCCAGCCCATCTCGCACAGGAGGGAGCACCCGGGGTATGACTATACGGTGGGCGCAGGCAGAGAACACGCATTTCTACATCCGGATGACGCCGCTTTGGCGCCTGTGGTGAGGACGGCGAAACCGCCCAGCGGGCTCTCGGTGCACACGAATGGCTCAATCGACTCGGGGAGGAGTTCTTATTCGGGAATATCGGTTGGGAAAGGAGGTGTTGACATCCCAAACTATGTCAGGAATTATATGAACGGTGGTGTGGTTGGGCCAGGGAAGTCTCTCCACGAGAGGAAGAGCTCGCGGGAGAGCGGCAAGAGCTCAAAGAAGGACTGTGGTAGACTGGGTTACGTTTCGTCTAAGGAGAAGATGAAGATGGAGAAGGCCTTGGAGAGGGACCGTGAGAGTGAAGGTGAATTGAGGATGAGTGCGGCCGGGATTTTGAGTCCTACGGGGGGGATTGACACGGCTGGGAAGGGAAAGAATGTGGCAGAGGATATTTCAAGGCATATACCCCAACGATCAAGCAGCTATGGGAAAGGATCTCCTCACACTTCTCGCAGTTATCCGCCGTCATTAATTGCAGGCCTCGCTCCTATGCACGCCCCGTCTCCCCTTGGATCTCCTTTGTTCGAAGCCGGTGGCTGCCCGTACGAAGACGACGAAAACGACGAAGCCGCACCAGCTCCCGAACTTCCGAAGGCTCGGCCCGAGAAGGAGAAGGCCAAACGCAACTCGAAGCAAAATCTCTACCCCTTGCGATCCGACAGTCTCCGCGCCCCAGCACCAAACCGATCTCCCAGCAAAAACAAACGTAAATCGGATCCGGCTCCACGCGGTGCACACTTGCAAGCCTCGCCCCCACGTGCGTCGTTCCAAAGCACGCCCGAACAGCGCCCCTCATCTGCAGACTCGGTTGATGATGCTGTGGATGCGTACCTGTGCTCTGAGCGCCTGTCACAAAAGATCCGCATGCCCAACACTGGTCGTATCATCTCCTTCTCTGAAGTTGGTGATCCCGCTGGGTTTGCGGTCTTTGTGTGCGTTGGAATGGGCCTGACCCGTTACGTTACCGCCTTCTATGACGAGCTCGCACTAACACTTGGTCTCCGCCTTATCACGCCTGACAGGCCGGGCGTCGGTGAATCAGAGCCCATAGATGAGACAGAGCGGACGGTTCTCAACTGGCCCGACGATGTCTTGTACATCTGCCAGCATCTCAAAATCTCAAAGTTTTCTATCCTTGCGCACTCTGCAGGTGCTATCTATGCGCTTGCGACAGCTCTGAGGATGCCTAGCCATATCCGTGGGAGGATTCATCTCCTTGCGCCGTGGATCCCACCTTCCCAGATGGAGGGTGTTGTGTATTCAGGCATGGAGAAGGGCGAGAAGGTGGGCTCGGTGCCAACGTCACAACGGATTCTCCGCGCACTTCCCACGCCGATACTGAAAGCCGCCAATTCATCCTTCATGTCAGCGACCTCGTCGTCCCTCACAACATCCCTCCCGAGGACAGGGGGCGGCAAGGGCAGAAAGAAGTCTTCCCGCTCTTCCTCACAAGAAGCTAAAGAGAAGGCTGCCGCTGCCATGGCGGCGGCGGCCGCCGCAAAGGGAGAGAATGATTCACCATCTGGAAGTTTGTCCTCGGCTGATGCAACTAAAGAAGGCGGCGAGCCCACGGGCGAAGCTGCAGAGAAGGCACCAGAAATGGACGCCTTTGCTGCCGCGCTTGCGTCCGTTGCAGAGAAGGAGCGGCAGATGTCGTACGATGAGCGTCTGACACATGCCATCTGGACGCTGTCAACGCGCAATGCCAACCCGGCTGTAGATCTGCTGGTGTGTCTTGAGCGCAACAGGCCTGTGGGTTTCAGATATGTGGACATCACACGTGATGTCGTGATTCATCATGGGACGAAGGATACGAGGGTGCCTGTGGAGAACGTGAGGTGGCTGGGTAAGACGATGAAGGTGTGTGAGGTGCGGGTGCTGCCGAATGAGGGGCATGGATTGATGGCGAGTGCGATGGTGATGGGCGGGGTGTTGGATGAGATTGCGACGGAGTGGAGGGAGTGGAAGAAGTCGTTGGCGGGGAGGGAGGAGGGCGGGGGCACGGAGAGAAGCAGATATGGGCCAGAGTAATTGTGCGGGTTATGGCTCGTGAGTGGACTAAATGAATGGATTTTTTTTTTTTTTCGTATTAGTTTTTTTTTTTGTTTGTTTGTTTGTGTTTGTGTTTTTGCGGGAAAGCGGGATAGTACTTTTTTGGGGTCTTTTTTTGTATTTCTATATACTTTATTTTTCGATTATTTTTTCGTTGTTACAATATTCCCACCACCAACCTACAAACAGCCATCTTATTTTTTTTTCTTTACCTCTAGCAAATTTATGTATCCTTTAATATCCTTTTTTTTAACGATGTATCTCACGTTTTATATCTGCTATTCTGCGTTTCGCTCAACTATGATTTGTTTATTGGTCTGCTCTATCAACACCCTCCATAACTGTATTTTTTTTGCTCTTTAAATTTTGGGACGATTCCCCTGGCGGAGGGACGATATGTACCTGCTCGAGCTCAGATTTCCTTTCCTTTCCTTTTCCTTTTACACGGCGAGGGGCGAGCGAACTGTTGACCAGAAAAAACCAGACCTTCAATATTTCATGTCATCATGTCTGTTGTATTCCTATATATCCACCTCACCAATTGGGATCAGGGAGGCGGCCGGGTGTATGTACTCGAGCTCTACTTGAGTTATGAATATGTAGTTACATGTAGTGTTGGTGTCTAGTTTTAGAATTAAGGTGGGTAGAGTAGAGTAGAGAGAGATGTTGTTTAGTCTTAATAGTATAGTAGTAATGTCATGCATATGAACTAGAGTAGAGTAGAGAAGAAATATTGTTTACCCGTGGATTGCTTTTTTTTGGGGATTGCTTGCCGTTAATTTGTACGAGTCGTTAATTCCCAACGCTCGGGTAGATGGAATTCAAGTCCCGAGCGTGCACTACATGCACTCTAGAAAGCTCTACGCGTATGTGACCGCCCGCCCGCCCACGTGTGGTGTACCACGTGGGTGTATACACACGCACTCAATCAACTTCATACCGCCCCCTACATCGATGGTAGAGTACCTACTCTATCAATCTACTCTAATGTGACTCCAGATACTCGTACTTTCCTGACGTTTGTAAAAGGGACCACTATTGCATACCATACTAAATCTTGGACTTGGCGCGTATCTGTACGGTATGCAATGGCGGTTCCCTTTACAAACGCCAGAAAAATACGAGTAGTGCTGTAGAATACCTACATCTACTCTATATACTCTACATAAACCTACATACTCCCAAGCCCGACCGGCCAGGCCAAAGAAGCAAGTACAGTATCACATAGATTACCTACTCTACGCCATCGACCCCTCAAAGCTGGCTCAACCTACCCTACCCGCGCAACGAGTGACACCCCATGAACATCACCTCTCCCACCCCCCACCCCCCCCCAAACCACATACAACACATCATGACCATCACGCACCCCTCGCTGTCATTGCATCGATTTGTTGAGATACCAGAGATGACCACGATGCTCCTGTCTGCTCCTCCGGCCGAGCGCGGGCCTTCCTTCTATTTTTGATGGTCCATCGGGTTAGGATGCGGTGAGAGAGTACAAGTCATCGGACATGTCTCACTAGCACTGGGCTTGCTTGGTGCGCGGGTCGGATGGATCATGGGCGACGCTAAACCGTGTTGGGGTATGTTAGTGCGAGTGATGGATTGTGATGATTATAGTGTGTGCGTGGACGATCATTGACATCTGGGGCACTGGTGGAGGAGCAAGAGGGAGAGGACGGTTTGGTATGTATGGATCGAATGGTCTTTTTTTTTTTTTTTTTGCCGCGATATCCGGTTTTGGATATATCATTCCCACCCCCCATACCTTTGGCGCTAATTTGCTACAAATATGTAATCGCGATCATGGCATGCTGTTTGTTTCTCTTTACGACCAAAACACATTCTTTTGTAAAAATACAAATCCCACAAAAGCCAGACACAAAAAAAGAGAGAAAAAAAAAATGAATTGAAAACTAATGTCATAAAATAAAAAAAAGTCTAATCACCTATGAACCTTGGATATCAAAACTACTGACTTTTCTTCCCTTTCTTTACCTCTGTCGCGGGCGCGCTCCACAACCACAGCGCACAGAACGCCACCCAACCAACAACGGTAACCGCGATACCCGCCATCCATACCCACGCGCCCGAGATATCCCAACTGCGGGTGTACTCGTCGTGCGCAAAGTGTCTCACGGTGACAGTGTATTTCTCATCAACATTAGTGACGAAGGGGCGCTTGTAGTTGACACGGAAGGCGAACACTCCGTGCTGGTCAGGGATCCTGAAGCTGGTGGAGTATGTGGTTGTGTTGGGAGAAAAGACTGAGGGAGTGAGTGAAATGCGGTGGTAGGGGTCTAGCATGGTGAATTCGAGTTGGAGGGCATCATCGGCAGGGACGGTGAAGGGCGCCCAGTGGTCAGACTTGTATTCAGCAAGCTCAATCTCGAAAGTCTGTTGAAGATTAGCATAAGGAGCAATATTACTTAGGTCAGATGGGAGTACATACAACATCGTTCTTAATCCTGTAAAGGCTGGGGTTGATCTGCGCGTCGGTCTCGTTGGTAAGATAGTGCTTGATACCTACAACCTTGACAACGCCGGTCTCCTTGAATGTCCATGCAGTGACATCCCTTCCAAACGCACGGTTCGCAACCTTGACTTTCTTGGTGCTGCCGGGCGGTTTGACATTGAGACCATAGAAGACATCCGAGAAGATCTCGGCGCTTCCAGAAATCGTAATGCGGGCATTGTTCCTCGCCTGCAGAGCCGAGACAAGGTGCAATTGGCTACCAGCGCTCCATGGATCCTCGGCATAGACAGCATCATCAATCGTATCATACGCATAGCTTGTCCTCCCCGCCGTCAGAATCGGGTTGAGCAGCGGTCCATTTCCGAGGGTGTGTCCAACCCCGCGGTAGGCAATTATGTCTTCTGTGGATGAAGAGGAGGGGGAGAAGTAGTTTTGTGTGGATGTGGACACTTCTGGGCGCTTCACGATTACCATGTCATGCTTCTCTGTTGACAGCGTGTCGTGTGAGAAGTGATCCACAACGAGGTAGTCCTTCGGAGGAAGGTTTATATCTAGCTCTCGCGCAAATTCGCGGGTTTGCTCGGGTGTGCCTTTAGGTGATGTGAGGATCAAGATGTTTCCTTCCTGATTTGCGAACTGCAGGAGCAGTTGTGGTGTAAGTGCTGGTCCATAGCCTGGAGACCTTATTAGAAAATTGCGACAAATGTTAGAGGATAGCTATGAATTTTCATGCCTTTTGATTTCGGCGGGAAAAGAATAAGATTGTCATATTCCCGTTCCCCGTGGTTGAACAAAGACAAGCCCTCAGTCTTTGGCGACTCAAACTTCAGTTCATAACCTCTCGCTACGGGGAAAGAACACAGAAATGTCAGCGCACTCAACTCAATTGCATCTCCAGCATCACAAATAAACAAACCTTCTAGATCCCCAAAGAATTGTGAATAGCTCGCTTTCTGTTCCGTGTCTTCCAAGACGACCAGCAACCGTGACCCCGTCAACGAAGCCGCGAAAGCTACCGACGAGAACAGACTAAAAGCGCCGTAGATCGAATAAAGGCGTGAGGCCATAGTGGCACCAGGTGTGAAACGCATCTTATGAGGTCTACCGGGGTTGTTCGAATTGTTGGGTGAGTTGGTTGAGTATTATTTCTTTTAGAAATAAAAAAAGGTGCGTTGGGTTCGTTTACACTCCTCGACATGTAGCAAGCTGGCTCGAGCAAGAGCTTACGCCTCACGTGTATAATTGAGACCGCGCTAAGGACATCTGGGAATGACACCTTCGCATTCTTTCCTCGTTACAGAAATTGTTGAGAACCCTAACCCTGGCGGTAATACTGATTCGGTATGAGTAACGCGAGTTAAGCGGTGGAATGACAGCTCTCTCGATCACACGCACGTTCCCCTGAAATGAGGGATAGCTAGTGAGTGGGGAAGGACTTCTTTTTAAAGAGAGCTCTAGAGGACGTTGGTGGAGGACCAATTCCATTCACAATTCACTTCTTAAGCTCTCTTCCTCTGTGCTCTATGGCTATTCGATATATTCACACACTCGCTGTATAATTCCCAGTACGACCAATAAGCCAGCCAGCTGCAACAGCAATTGCAACCTCTAACTAAGCATTCAAATAACCAAATACTCAAATCTATAATCTCTAATAAACCTCCCATCACAGCCAAAATGCTCATCTTCCGTTCCCTCCGAATTCTTGCCTCCCTCCCTACTGGAACTCTCTTCTACCTCCTCATGTCCAGCATTACCTTCTCTCGCCCCTTATCGATACTGCCCGCCCGCGCTGTCTCGGCTTACTCGTACCACTCGTCGCCCAACCAGAAGCGTGGGATCATATACCGTGTGGCCCAAAAGCTTGGCATGGCTCGCTAGAGCCTAGGAGCCTCGATTGCTTGGCATTTGCGATTCGTTGACTTTTTTCTCTGTGCTCGCGAGATACAATAGGTTCTTTTTTTAATATTTACTATCAATTTCACTACTACTATACTACTACCACTACCACTACCCCACGTCGGCGATATTTATATAAATTACAGATATTCACCACACAAAAACAACAGAAGATACAACAGCAATGATGAGTACGAATGATGCAGAGGTGGCCAGCATAATTGCGAAACTAAAGAAACGAAAAAGAAACGATGAGGATATCGACATGAAGGACGCCAGGGCCGAGCTCACTGCCGAAGAAGAGAGGAGAAAGAGGAAAGAAGAGAAACGAGAAAAGAGAAAGCAGCGGCGATCAGACGTTGGTACAGAGACGGAGGAGAAAGCGGAGGATGCTGAGCAGACTCCCTCAAGGAAAGGGAAAAAGGACAAGAAATCGAAAAAATCAAAGGCAGATACGGCCACGGAGGGCGTCGATAATGATAATAATGATAATACTAATACAATCACCACCACTATTGCTACTGTCGCTACCACGAAAGAGGTACCACCACCAGCTGCCAACGACGAAGAACCAAAGCCGGAAAAGAAGGACAAGAAACACTCCAAAAAAGAGAAAAGGTCTAAAACAGCATCCGGCGAGGGCGAAGAAGACGCCTCCGGGCTATCAAAACACAAGTCAATTCTTCAAAAACTTGTTAAAGTCAAAACCAAAGCTACACTCACACCCGCCGCCCCCGAAGTTGAAGAAGGAGCGATAGAAGCAAAGGGTCTTGAACCTCTCCCTCAACCCGCCCCCACCAAAGAACCCAAACGCCTGGCTGTTCTCGCCTCTTCACTCCCCCCATGGCTCGCTGCTCCAATTGTTGTCACGCCGGCAACTACAGCTCCCTTTAATGGCATGACTGGCATATCACCAAAGCTCCTTACACGTCTCGAGACCTTAAACCTGCCCAACGCATTCGCCGTGCAGTCTGCCGTAGTCCCGCTACTCCTGAACCCTAAAGCCGGCGACGTCTGTATCTCCGCCGCCACGGGGTCCGGAAAAACCCTCTCCTACATCCTTCCAATTGTCCAATCGCTCTCCACCCGTGTTGTCACCCGCCTCCGAGCAGTGGTGGTAGTCCCAACCAGAGAACTCGTCTCCCAAGTCTTCTCGACCGCCGTCTCCCTAACTTCCGGTACTGGCCTCAAGGTCGGGACCGGAATTGGGTCGAAGGCACTCGCGGCCGAGCAGACCCTCCTGATTGATCCCGACACTGGCAGTAAGGTTGACATCCTCATCACGACCCCCGGACGCCTGGTAGAGCATATCAAAAATACTCCCGGGTTTTGTCTGAAGTGGGTCAAGTGGCTTGTCATTGATGAAGCGGATCGCCTACTTGCACAGAGTTTCCAGGAATGGGTTGACGTAGTTGTGGGCTCTATCGAGACCGCGGCGAAGGATCAGGACTGGGAAAATGGGTTGGAGGACGTTCTGGAGGACCTGGGTATCAATGTTCAGGCGCAGCAGATTGCGGTGAGGAAGGTCGTTTTGAGCGCGACGATGACGCAGGATGCGGGTAAGCTTGCAGGGCTGAGGCTGAGGAGACCGACGATGGTCGTTGTTGAGAAGCCTGTTAGCGCGGACGGCGCGGCAAAGAATGATGAGAACGATGAAGACATGCCTGAGGAGGTGTTCTCGGTTCCGATGGAGTTGAGGGAATACGCGATCCCGATCGCCAACAAGGAGTATAAGCCCCTCTACTTGATGTATCTCCTCCGCAACCGTAGTATCAAGAGAGGTACCATCGTGTTCGTAAAGAGTAACGAGGGTGCTGCACGACTAGTGAAGCTCATCGATACAGTCGTTGAGAAGATCGGGATTTCAAAAGAGGCTGGATGGACTACCGGTCTAGTCACTGGAGAAATGGAGAAGAAGCGGCGTGAGAAGGTTCTTCGCTCGTTCAAGAAAGACGAAGTTCAAATGTAAGCCCATAAATCTACCCGCTATCATCTACTGCACATTAGCTAATAGTTTCAATAGTCTCATCTGTTCCGACCTCATATCTCGTGGTCTGGATCTGCCCCATGTGGACAATGTCGTGAACTACGACATACCCTCCAGTACCCGCGCATACGTGCACCGAGTCGGCCGTACTGCGAGAGCCGGGAAAGATGGTGATGCGTTCACACTTGTTGAGGACAAGGAGGCAAGGTGGTTCTGGCGCGATCTGGTGAAGGGAATCAGGAGACGGGAGGAGGGCGTCGAGAGGATGGCTGTGGCCCTAGAAGACGAGGGCATGGGATGGAGAGGTGCCTACGAGGAGTGTTTGTATGGATAGTCAGGCGTGTATATTGATATTAGGAAAAGGTGGGTGTATGTGCTAGTCATTGTATCATGTACTTTGTATTTTCTTTTTCTTTTTCAAACCTTTACTATGCATTTTGTTCATGGCTTGTCACTCGACTGGTGTTTTTATTTATTTTTATATCTTTCTTCTTTGTTAGTTATACCAATGGAATCCTTGATTTTACGAAAAAAATCCCGGAATGCCGCTTTGGTTTTGAGTACAATTAAAGAGCATCGCCCTCTACAGTAGGGATGGCTCAATTCTAAATTTAAATACAGTAAGCAAGTGGTTTGTTGATGTGCGAGTGATGTTCCATGATGATAAATGTGTCTTGTCCCCCGGTCCACGAGAGCAAATTTATACTCATTCTTAAAATAACCAACTATACGGAATATCCTAGCAGACAACTATTTCAAGATAGAAAGCTAGAATGTGAATCTTGTAATCACTATTTTACCGCATTCAAAAACGTGTCGAGAACTATATATCACATAGCTCCGATTGAACATTACAAACCTCTCCAACAATCGCCCTACAAAATTCTTAGTGTTGTAACGGGAGACATACATGTAATATAATGACCACCTAACAAGGGGGAGGAAGGTATTTTCTTTCTAAACCAACAAGGTCCGATTACATGTTATAGCTCCTACATGACTGTTTTAGTAATTTTAGTTAAGCTTTAGTTTCTACGCTAGCTTAGCAAAATCCGATAGGCATTCCACCGCCTGTCTGGATGACACTGTCCAGCCCTAGCTAGATCATCTCCATAATATATAATAGCTTCGCTTTGTATTGATCGTGGTGTCCATGAACACCGATGGTCAACTAACTCAACTGATCAACTGGATAGGTAGCATTACCAATAGTCCAACCAAACCCTGCCATGAAGTCATCAACATTAACTCTCTGTGTAGGGTATTCATTTAAACACTTTTGAAGAGTGGCCGTACGTACAGTCACTTAGCAAAAGTGTTCGTGATATAGTTTTAATGTCAGTGCGCAGTGTGGCGCACCCGTAATACTGATGTTATTAAAGTTGAGATTCAAAACAATGAAAAATATATAATATAGTTCGTGACTATATATAAAGAAAGATAGGCGATTGATCTTATTCTTCATTAATTTGGGCGCCATTGGTCACTGGGAAAGTCTTCTCTTGGGGGGTTCTTGATGGTCCGCCACGGTTACACATGGAGAAATGTCTCACTCCGAAACCGGAATCACGAACACTTTTGCAGAGTGGCTGTATGTGTACCGCGGCCAGAGGGTATTGACTAGAGGGTGAAAGCTGCCGCAAAGGATTGAGATCCACGTTCGTTCTCTCTTTTCTTGCTCTCCCCCCCCAAAAAAAAAAGATTTTAATTTGCTACTACATATATACGCCTCCCAACTGCGCAGGTAACTGGTGGAGCATGTATTGTTTGTGGGGACGAGATGACACAACCGTGCGGCGGTTATTGAAGGATCTACATGACCCAGGACGAGAGCAATTTGGAATCTGCCAAGTCCCATACAAATCGAGGTCTTGGCAGAGATTTTAGGATTGTTTGTACAGGTTCAAAAACTGCTAGAGCTAGTGCAAAATTAATATATTTACAGGACGGGCTTAGAGAATGATCCGCCCTACTATAAATTTATTATACAAAACTTAAAGTTAATCCCTTAAAAATCCGTGATAGGGACGGGTTGAAATGGCTATTTTGGTGTGTTTTGAGTTGAATCTAGTGACTTCTGACCAAAAACTGTACAACTCTTAATTAACTATTATATAATTATGGAATGTCCAACTGCATACCTCGACATGCACTCACCAGATTGCGATCGCGAGAATATCACTTACAGTTGAAGTGGTCTAGCTATAATAAACGTGCCAAGTAACTTCTCCACTCGCGTGGTAAAAAGATCTCAGTCACGAGATTTATATCAAGACAACCTGCCTTACCGGTAAATATTTTCCTCCCAAAGTGCTTAGCAGCCCAAGCAAGCTGGCGCTTGACAACCTGCAGTATCGCAGGGTATGGGGTACAGTACTCAAGCTTACAGGCAAAAGTGCGCTCCGATTATGGTTACCCTAACCCGTCACTTAGCAACCCCACCCCCCACCCCCCCCCAGTCCATGGCCAGAGAAGACACGACTAGCACAGTCTCTAGCCTTGTTAGTAGTGGAAGGTGGTTCAATATATATCTCCGGTGGATTAATATATCCCCGCGTTCCCCTCAACGCTCTTGCAGCTCGTTAGTGGTCCGTGCAGGACGTCTAGACATGCATCTTAATTCGAGACCGGCCAGGTACGCTTAACCACATGTAACTTCCGTTTCATGACTTGCCGTTTTGGGTCACAAACCGTCTCGTCTTTCTTTGTATATACCCTGCCTGGGGCAAAGCCTCGAGGCCTCAGTATATTTCGTGTCTATCATTAATATAATATTTAATCTAGCTCTTCACCTTATCTGGATGCGGGGCACGCCCTCTCAAGCGAGCTGTTGGAGGCGGGGAAGTGAAGAAGACGCTTGAAACTTTAGAGCTCCACGGAGTGCCCCCGGTACGCTTGGATTGCAAACTAATCAAACCTTTGAAGCTAGAGTGCCTAGCCTCACGTATAGCCATGTGGAAAACATCTCGTTTCCCCTTAAACCAATCGATAACTAGGTTGTGAGGATTAAACCGGATATAATCGGTACATAACCCACCATCCCTCTTGGATCAGGTATCCGGCCAGCAACCCGCCTCACCAGCTTCAATCATAGAATATCACTCGGAACAAACCATATACGTAATAGCTTCTGATCCGGTCATCCGTAAAGTGCTGCAAGCTCTTCCCGCAGACTTGAAACGTTTTGGAACCAAGCTTGACGTGATTGAAAATTATGCATAACATATTCTTGAGAATATATGCGGATCTTTATGATTCAGGCCGGTCAGCATAGACACCTGTCACTGATCTACCTTGAAACCAGCTAGCCTAGCAATATATATATATATTCGGAAGATAAATTTATCCGGAGAAGCTTACTATAGGATATTAACCCTTCTTCGTTGGAGTATTGACGGAGACTTTCTCCATACGCATGAAGCATGCAGAGCCTATGAACTTGATAACACAGTGTCCATAAAGTTATATATATACTTGTCCGTGCTTCCGGTGCCGGAATAGTACGGTCGATTCCAAATTACTGATGACTCAGTGCATTTTTCAAACCATCAAGTCGTGATAATATCTTTAAACTCTTGGTATTTCATGTAGTCTTCATTCCCAGCCCCCGCACGTGACACTTAACCACATTCCTGCGCTTCACGTGATTTTACCAACATCACGCAACGGCTTCGGATGAAACAAGGCTGACATTCTAGAATGGTTTCATATATAGCTCATCCACACTAAGGATCTATCATCCGAGCTTCAAAACGTGGCAGAAGAGCGAGGAAGTGCACGTCCTCTTTCGTTGCTGTGGAATGATAGGCTGTCAACTCTAGGCCCTGGCCGGGTATCTCTCTGAAGTCTCGCCACTCTCAATGACGGCCAGCTACTTCAGATGGCCAGTCTGAAGTGGCGAGAGAAGTATTAAGTCTTGTCAGACCTCTAGATAAAACCTCTATGCAGTCAACCTTCCGAAACGCTCATTTCGTATTCCCTCAATTGGACAGAGGGAGATGTTGGTCACTTGGACAGGCGCTTTCCTCGAATCACATGCTCCTATCCTAGGAATACAATCACATTACGGTCGGACGGGCGTCGGGGAATTGTGAGTATCCAACTTACATAGATGAGGGTTAATAGGGACCGCAGGGTTACCCTAGTGAAAACTCCGAAAGGCATACAGCATTGTACTTCGGAGCTGGTGCCCGAACATATCAAAACCCCCTATGGATACACACAAAACAACTTCTGTCACCAAACTTTCTTCTGAGACAGGCGCAATTAGACCGAACGGGCTGGGGTTATGCCTAATACGGAGGGTGATCATTGGGATCCAATCAATTGATGGGAATAACCAACCAGGTTAACACGCTACTTAGAGTTAGGAGTTATTTGTAAGCTTTAGTTATGTCGTCCGTCGGGTTTTAGGGCCCTGACTTACTTCGTGTTATCATAGGACCGAGCTCGAGTGACATCTCAAGATATTCTGAGCTTTCCGTCCTGTGCTGTACCCGTTTGAAGTATGGAGGAAAACCAGAAGAAACCGGCATGCTCGGATAAGAAGCTATAGACGACAATAGATTTATTTCTGCATGGAGCTGCGCCGGAATATCAAGCGGAAAGCTCGGATAGTGGGGGTCATAAAGTGAAAGGGTAGGCGATGGGCCGATAAGGAGGACCGGCAACTGTTTTTGCTCGTTACACACGTCAATCAATCCACATACAAGTACAAAAGTATTGCAAGTACATAGAGCAATATACCACACATACATGGAGTGCGTGAGCTATCACACAATACAGCCACTATGGTATGGTGGGTTAGTAATGTGACTAGAAAATATATCGGGAACGGTTCGGTATTAGAAGTTCCACTTTAGACATGGAGCGGTATCAAAAATCGGCATTTTGAGCCCTGTTAGGATGTTGGCATATCTAGCGGTTCGGATTAATTGAGATCGTCCTCGTGCTATACTCGTAGGATTCTGACGGACTGGGCCTGCATAGGTGCAAAAGGCCGTACGAAATGCTAGATTTTGGTAGCATGCCGACCCGGTCCGCCATGAAAATGTGTCTGGGGTGCATATGCATCCACGGGCCTTCTTATGGTGATCCTAAGATTTCCTGTTTTTGAGAGTTCTTCAGCCAGTTATATGCGGATTGGCCCAATTATAAATGAGACGAGAGCTTAGCCAGGGTCCTGCACTTCAAGTCTAGAAGAAGGCTTGTTCAGCTGAATTACCCACCGCTAACACTGATGTAGCGTAGGTGATATCAGCTTCAACTTCGTTCCCAGGGACGGGAACTATCAACTGTTGTGATTTTCCAAAGCCGCGTTTTGATGAGCAAAATACCCATAAATCTACTGTAGTGATAGACACGGACCAAAGGAGATGAGACTTAAATAAGTCTTGTCTCGTCTTGATAATTATAATCTAGAACTTAGAAAGCTTAGAATTTGTCGGAGGTCAATCCTTTCAGTACTTTGCGCGAGATTTTTTACTAATTTCTTTAGAGGCGTTGCTTTGGCCCCAGACCTTGCGTAAGCATAACAAGCGATCAGGGAGAACTAACATGAAGAAATCAGTCAAAACACCTCATTCTTTTGCTGAATAATTCAAAAATATGACGGTTGCTGGATCTCCAGACTTATCCCGAGACATTGAGTGCTGATCTTGCATTGCCTTGTCCCAAGTCCCGAGACCTGGTTTTGAGAGTTTGTACAATTGCCTCGTGCTAATCACTAAATATATTACACTAAATAGTACACCTGGATGGATTATGTACAACCAAATTTTCCGTTCCTTAACAACGATCGTCTCTAATAGCTCTAAGGCCGTGTTGTCTTTGAACGGCCTTCTGGATTATTAACGGCGAGTTCGGACGCGGATCATGAAACCTCACTCGCCTTTCACTGGCAATGGTGTGAAATGCCACCAATTGGATCTAGCTTCTTAATTGTCAATACGAGTCAGGCCAACCCGACCAGTCGGCTTATATAAATTTAACGCAGATCAACAAGTCAACAAGTATCCTTCTTTGACATAGGCCCTAGATAAATACATGTAAGTATGCAGGCGTGAATTGACGCTACTAGCCGAGTATTGCCTACACATTCAGGGACGTTAGTCGAATCAAGCATTTATTTTATTATGCGAGAAAGGCGCAAATATACGTCCGTGGGTACAATGTTCTCAAGACGTCTAAATCCCCGACAACTTTATCCTAAATCCGTGATGACGCGTGAGCAGACTAAACCGACTTTTTTGAATTCTCATCATATTCAAAATGTGAGAGATGTGGCCTGTAGTATATGTACATATATACATGTAGGTATATGTGTGTGAGTATTATACCTGAGTACCCAAAACCCACATGCAATTGAGATACGGTCACCGCATGGGGCCGTTGATTGTCTTTAGTCCAAAGAGCCCTTTTTTGACTAGTTTTGACTGTACGCGTACCATCGATAGATATTTGATCTGGTTGTAACCGATAGGCTTTCTCTTAACTCATGTAGCTACTACTGCAGGTAGAAGAGGTATTTTGTTGTTCACAAGGAAGCGGCTTTCCGGCCTGTAATAGGACCAGTCCCTGAAGCCACGACAAGCTGCGACACCGTGGCAAAATATGCAATTTCTTGGGAGGGTAGTCATTATGTATGTATGCTCACTGTGCAGCAGTAGCAGAGCTCATGAACCTGGTATTTGTGACGGCTGCTATTTCTGGACGATGATATGTGTGTCTCGATAATCGTCACAATTTATGCCTTAGAAACCCTCATGTCGTTTGAAGCACATTATCTGTCGTCATGTATGTAACGGCTTCCTAAAACGCACAATTTCTTGGTACGGAACCATCTATATGGCATTTGTACTCTACTCTAATCGTTGCCTCGGGAGCACATCCTGCCTGAAAGTCAGGTTTCTGGGAAACAGGTTAGGCGATTGTTAATCGAAAAAAGAGATCCAAGCATCGCCCTATGATAATATCATCTCTAAAAGGAAGGACGTAACAGTGAGCTATCCTATCTTTGGCTACATGGACCGTTCTGACAGCTCGGTATCCGGGCCCGGCGAGATGGACACTATTAAGTGATTCTCATCTTCTAGGTATGGTTGGTAGATATGGTGATTGATAGGGTCCAAACAAGTATGTATGTAGGCTTCGTGTTTCTGATAACCAATGAGTGACATTGGCCGGACATGTGCACCAATTGTGTTTGCTAGAATGAGATCCCCTCCCTTTGGTACTGCCCTTGCTAGGCACACAACCAGCTTGCAACCAAACATCTCCTCTCCTGCCAGCCCTTTTAGAATGAGGGCAATTAATCTTCACGACGAATGTCGATGGCCGGCCGGAGCAAAAAGAGAGACATTCGGGGGCGAAAACAGTCTTCTAGAACCCATCATCAAGGGTAGGGGGAAGCCAAGGCAGCTAGGCAAACAGCGTTTTGTGTAACGACCACGAGAGAAAGTTTCTAGAACTGTGCAGAGAGGACAGTGTGTTCTCCAATGCGGGGTGAGCACGTGCGAAGTACTCTAGAAAGTCGCTTAGAGGCCAGCAGCAGCAGTAATCGATGAACTTCCTGCAAACCGACGTAATAAGTAACCAACAAAAAAAAATCCTTGCACCTCAATTCTTTTCAAGAATTGCTTGGTTTTGTTGCCACTCGGTATCTACACCGCCTGTATACACCGGCCTCGGAGAGCGAGAGAAGAAAAAATTTAAGTGGAGTCATGGTGGAGCTGCACCGTGGTACCGTAGTACACAGCACCTAGATACCTACATTATGTACATCCCATCCTTTCGTCGAGTTTTTAATTCCGCCGAGGCAGTCATACCGCCGAGACTATTATAAGCATCCCTGGCAATATATCGTCTTAAGCGTACCGATATTGCGGTATTGAACGGCCTATGCAATCGGACAACATGTGTGTCCTTGCCCAATCGGAGTACACTGCGAGTAACGTCAATCCTCATCGGATGATTTGACAGTCGTGATAAGTTGTATGGTATTGATTGACAGATAGATTGGTTGATTGACTGATTGATTGATTATGTAGATGTAGAGTAGAGCTAGTAGTTACTCTACGTAGCTAGAGGATGTCACTGTATGTGTGTACATACACAAAGTAGGTATATCCTTATGTATGTGCATGCAAAGCACCTCATGTAAAGGAAATCAGTTGTGCAATCCGGCTTTGACTCCAGGGTTTGTAAATCGACCTAGGCAGTAGGTACATGATACTCGACCTACTTTACTTGGGTACTTCTGCCCGCTTCAGCTAAGAGGGCAGTTGGACCTGCATGGATCGCTGAGATCTGGGGGTGTGAGGGAAAGGAGGTGGGGGGTGGGGGGGTTAATACTGCTATGATTGTGGTTATGGTTGTGGTTGTTGTTGTGATGGGAGCCTAGGTGGAGTGTGCTTACTTGGTCACAGCAAGCAATCAACTTTCAAAATCAATCAATCAACGAAGCAAGCAATAAAGCAAGCAACGAAAGGAGGTTGGCATCCACTGCCACCCCTCTCACCCCCTTCTCGGGCACTAATAATTCGGTTCTCTACAATCCAAACCACTCTACACATTCAAGGATACCCCGCTACCAAAGTTACACCGATATCAATACTCGAGTACCAATATTAAAATCTTGTGACCCAGCACATGGTCAACCTGTTCCTTACCCACAAAAAAGTTCAAAGAGGGAATAGTCTGTTCATGGTGTGGTTTGACGGCTAGCGACGTCCGACTTGTGGAAAAAAAATGCGGATTCCATTCGCAAAAAAGCATGGAGGGAGGGTCCAGGAGGGTAGGATCACTTATGTATATTTTTCTCCGGCGGAGGTCCCTGTAACCTGCACTCACCCCCCCCCCCCCCCACAAGCGCCAAAAAAAAACGCACTGGAAAGGCCTGTCACCTCCCCCCTCCTTTCTCGAACATCGCGACGGAAAAGCAGCTATTGAAGCGTGATGACAAGGGTTTCCCTGTTCCACTACACTCCCCCCCCCTCCAATGAACACCCCCCCCCCAAATTCGAAGCTACTCCATTGTGAAAAATGTCGATGAAGTAACTATATAAGCACCGGGTTCGGTGCCGTCAAGAGAAAGGGCTTCAGCTTAGTATTGCCTATCCCATCATCCATTTAAAAGGTACTCAAAACCTCGGATATTACCACTCAGCTTATTGAACTGAAAACTGAACTGGACACTCTCCCGGAGTCGAACATAGTCAGCTCCAATTCAAGCAAACCTTCTGTGGCAAAGTGGCAATAGTCTCTCCTGCCTTTTCGAATTTTAAGACCTCATCGGCTTCCTCCTTACGTCTTCAACGTCTTCTGTTTCTTTATAAAGGAAGCTTCGAGCGCCAGAGTTTTGCGTGGTCACCGAAAGATAGTCTGTCTGCGAAGGGTGCAACATTGCAATTGAAGCTCGATACAAGATCTTGTCGCGTTTTACTCACCTACAGTAGGTTTCCATAGCGGGGGGAGGGTACTTTATCGCATTCTTACAAATCATCATACTAACCATTCTCGATAGTACAGTACATTACTACAGTACCTACCCACAGCGACGCACCGCAGATCTAAATACAAGCCTTCGTACTATACAAACCACCTTACTTTTAACCAGACGAAAACCAAGAAACAAACCGCCAATATAAAATGATTTGGACCTGTTGCCAGTGTGGCCGAAATAGCCACTGCACAACCTGCGACTGCGGCCACAACTTCTGTCTGAGCTGTGTCTACTCCCGAAAACCACCACGGCCAAGATATCACCTTAGGTGGCCCTCCATATTACGCTCCCGATCATAGACGGTAGTGGCGCAACAGTTGGGTGTTTTTAGCTTTCATCTTCATGGAAAATTGCATCATATCAGCGCGCAGCAGCGGAAAGGGGGGGGGGGGGGGTCTATATGGGCGCTAGCAGTTAGTAATGATGTTCATGTAAATAGAAGCTCTTGAGTTCATATTTTGTATTACAAGGACGGCGGCAGCGGCGGAGGCCTGTGCTGCGCTGAGGTGATTGGTTTCTTTAGTTTCTGTCTTTTTGTCTCTATTTTCAGTATTTCTGTTTTTCTGTCTTGTACTTTGCATATCGGAGTTGCTGGGATTTATTGCGGGATTCAAGACATTTTGGGATTGAAAGAGTTGTCTATAGTAACAATTCACTGTATATACGCTACCTTGGAGGCGAAATTTCGTTAAGGAGGATCCGAGGGTTCCGGGGTTTTACTTTTTGCACCTCTTATATTTTATTTTATTCTATTCCTGAGGTCGAAAGTCAAGACACTGAGCTGCTGCCGCGCAGAGAAAGCACGATGACTTACTCAACCTACCTTGCAGATCGACCCCTGTCCGCTACTAGGAATGTCTCGCTCGGATGGAAGGAGTTTTGGAGGATTACCGGCGCCTGTGCGCGTGTGTGGTGTGTGGTTTATAAAGATGAAGTAAGTAACCACGGAATAACTCCAGTTCGATATTCTTTGCTTTTAAGGAGGGTTAGGGTTCTCAGCCATGTACCTTGTATACATGATGCAAAGCTTCACCGAACCCCATAGATTATACCCGGGCGTTGTACGTGACATACTTATGCCTGCTCTTGCCATGTTTTGAGCTGTTGCTTGCTTTTACCTCTCCAGCCTCACGCTGGGGAGCCTCAAAGTCTCACGCAGGCAGACCCTTGCAACAAACGTGTTTACGAATATTAGGCAAGATAATCAGCGGGTGGTGCAAGATCGCGAGGACCTCTTTGCAGGGGGGGGTAGTGGAATGATGTTCATGACCTCTTGTTTGACATCTGTTTCCAAAATAGCCATTCCAATAATTTTAAAAAAAAATTAAAAAATTAAAAAAAAAGTTTAATACGAAATGGGGAAATAAAAAAAAAGAAGCACTTGGGAAACATTCCTACTCGTGCGCACATCTACGTAAAACTAGCTGTAGCTAAATACTTAGTTGTCCTTCCAGATTGTGTTAATTAGCCGGGACAACGTTTGTTTGCTGTGCTTGAAATATATATATTATTATATGGGGGTCGAACGAGGCTGTACAAGGCAAGCTGTGATTACATGACATATGAAGTCAATTCCACCAGCTGGTCTCCTTCTGTCAGCTACAGATGATGATGATGGCGCGGATAAATCGTGAGCCTAGCTAGGTAGGTGTAGTAGAGATATACCCCCATATATAGGTATTTCCACCACGATCAGCTTTGCTTTTCGGTGCACTGGTGCTTCTGGGTACTTGCTAGGTTGCTATAGTAGGGATACCCAGCTTTCCGCCTGCAGATGAGTTATCATTTACTCTAGAGCACTGCTTGCAACAGAAGCTGGGCATGTAAATGCTTTATTGTACTACCCATTGTGAGTTCCATTCGGCCGGCAAAAGTTTTCCTATATCTCAGGTGATATGATTGATTGATATTGACATGCTATCAGGAGTAGGGGTTACAGCCAAGAAACTGGAAATGTAGATTGATAATCATACATACATGCATCGATCATAAATGGGCGATTCAGTGAACATTGGCGGGCTGTGGTTACATGAATTGCCTTGGCCATACACTAAACATAAACCCTTCAAAAAACCTTTAAGCCTTTGAAGAACTCAACGCACGTGCGTTCCGAAAAGACCTGGGCACACCACCCCACCTGTGCAGCAGTTACCGGGCATTGGGAGGGGAAAGAAACGTTTTTTAATCAAGATCTGTTGCATTTCCGGCGATCTGCTAGGTTGCATACTGAGCATAAGATAAATACTCTACATAGTGAGAGATGCGCAATCAGAATTGGGGACGTCTCCCGAACTGATATATATTGGGACGGGTTGCAGCAGCAGTAGAATTATGAAAACGTGGGAACCATAGCTGGATGCTGCTGCTTCATCGGCACTTTGGTGGCCTTTTTTCTCATAATTTCTTGGCATCTTTAAGGTTTTGTTATCCACAGCTATGCTGCTGCTGTAGGACTGCATTTCTGCTTCTGCGTATATAACAACCTGAATACTTGTAGAATAGAAACCTTGCTTGCCTAGACCAGCTCGGGTTAACTCTACACCGCATAATTATCATATAGAGTAGTAGTACTGTATCTTGAATAAAGATTCATGATGATTCGATGATATAATGCCGGTCCGGCGCCCACGATTCAAACCTCCCTGTCCATTCCTATCCAGGAAGCATAGATATAATGATAATTATATATATGTTTCAAATACATTGGTTTGTTGCTGTATGCTAGATCTTGCTAGCTGTGCCTGAGAGAAACGTGTTTTTCGTCGTCCGTGGGTTAATAGTCACTTCACCTCCATGTTTTATATTACGACGAGTGAGATTGAGTAGTATATAGAGTAAACATCTGAAACTTATAACCATTGGCGAAGGGAATGCTTGAAGATAATGCCTGGAGAAGAGCCGCGCGCAGACGAGCAGCAGTAAGAGTATCATACCCCATGAACCAGTCATCACGAAAGCCGAGGCTGTTTGTTCTAAATGCGATGACGGTAATAGGGCACTTTTATCTATTCCGACCACCTAGTTGGTCGGTTATTTGGTTAGTGTGAGCCCGTTCTCATTTGAAATGTAACGGCAACTTTCGACTCTTTCTTTTTCCTTCCTAGAGGCATCATGTACCCCCTCCTCGCTATGGTGATAGCAGCGCAGGCAAGCAAGCAATCCCTCCCTCTCTGCACTATGTAGGCATAGTATTATATAGATGTGATCATGAGGACACCCCCTCTTTCCTTGATAGTACCGGTTCTACCGTACGAATGGGAAACAGTAACTAAAAATAATGAGGGGTTCCAGGGGCTAGAGGGGGAGAGTTGCGATTAGATCGGTTATAATATGTAGGTACTCTATGCTCTGATGATAATCCGCCAAAAAAGTGGAACTCCACAGCAGCCAAGGGAGTCGCCCACCTCCCCATAGAACACCTAGGCTCCATCCTCCTCCCCCTCATCGCAGACCAAATCCCCCCTAGTAAGATGGGCACGAGAGCGCGCGAACAGCTCCTTGCCAATTGGAACCACTTCTACCCCCCGCCGGACTACTACAAACTCCCCATCAGCACACGCCCCCCTCCATTCACAAACCTCCACAAGTTCGTCGCCACACGAATCCATCAAATCAGGGCCAATAAAAGCTACCTCCGCGCACATAAATCGTGGATTAATCAACACCACCCATCCAAATGCCAGCACTGCCTCTCCGCCGACGAAACCTCGGAACATGCGATCCTTCAGTGCCCCGCCACTATGGTCCACAGACCTGAACCACTCCGATCCGCCAAATCCCTCGATGAGATCTGGTATGACCTTCCCCTCACCTACGCCCTTGGGGCCTTCATCATAGCATCCAAAGTAGGCTTCCCCATAAGAGACGCCCCATCGCCTCTCTTAACAGGCTCCGCCACAATGTCCTCACTCACCACGCTCACCACGTCCTCCTCATCAACCACCACCCTCCTCCCTCCTCGGCGGGACCCTTTTCCCCCAATCTACGCATCCTGAAAAGTCCCACCTTGGGCAAACGGGCTCCTGCCCTTGGTTACGATTCTTTCCTTTGTTCGCTCAGTTCACTTCCTTTGTACATCTCTTTTGTGCTTTTCATTTTTGAACTTTGATTTCAGGGGACGTGTTTTACGTTCTGTCGGGGATAGGTTTCTTTACGCCATAGTTTATACTGCATGCGATCATTCTGTACCTAGAATCTAGAATTGAAATGATTTAAAAAAAAAAAAAAAAAAAAAAAAAAAAAAAAAAATATGCTCTGATGATAGATCAAAGATCTTATACATATGACGGTAAAGATAACCATTGAAACTCAGTTAGTGATATGTGGGTAGAGTAATGACATACACTCCAGCAGCAGCCGCTGTCCTTTTCTTTCTATGAGCTGTTCGTAGTGCAGGCGGGCGAGGAGGATTTTTTTTTTTTTCCCCTTCCCTTCTTTACCCTTTTCCCTAGCTCTCCCAAGACCCTCGAAACGTTAGTCTCTATCTGGAATCCCTGATCAAAACGGTTGCCGCAACCGAGAAGGAACGGACACAAAAAGATTTTCTTGCGTTGACGGCATTGACGCATGACGTTGTGCCCGCACGCCCTAAGCTTCCCTTTCCTTTCCTTTCCCTTTCGTAGATTGGGCTGTCGTGGATGGATGGGGTCTGGGTTCCAAGTTTCGATGAGATGTGAAACCGTAAATCGCATTCGTTCTGGCGGAGAGCCAATCGGGTCACTTTGTTTTCGGAATCCCTCTCTGATTTTTTTTCCCGTTCCAGAAGCACCCCGGCGGCCCCCACCGAAAAACTCTATTAATTTGGAGAGCAGTTCAACAACGGCAGTGGCGGTTAAGAACCGGCCCAACTTATTGAAAGCTGAGCAATGAGAATGGTGCACTCTAGGTACCACATACTCTACCTAAACTCTCGGGACAGCTAGTCGGGTCAGGAGTAGAATTGTGGGAACGGCGTGGGGCATCCACTAGAGCCTACCGTACGGAATCGAATCGGCATGAGACCTGTATCATTTCCTGCATGCTCCTCCTGACCCGAAGTACGACACCTGGGTTCCTTTCAGAGATGGCCTAGCAGTAGCGATGTCTTTACTAGTCCTTAGAATAGAAATTAGGTGTCATAAATTCGCCCGCGCCAGCCAGCCCGATAGAAAAGTACCCCGCTGAACCCCATCGACAGGTGCCTACTTTACGTACATAGTCAGTGACATGACTGATGACATTCCACATTGAGGTTAAGGATCGTATGCAGTTTCTACATCTGCAGCCGAAATACCATCCAGAGAGAAGCTCTTACTTGCCTCATAAGCCCGAGAACCTTAGATTGATCTCGGCGGCCTTTAGAAGATGACCGGGTAAAAGCCTACTCCAAAAATCGCCAGAAAACCGATAATCAACGCCACCCTGTGTGTGGCTTTCGCCTCCCTTCCCAATCAGAGAGGGCATATCTGCACCGGGGGGGGGGGAAGATTTATGAGTACAAGGGCCACCCTGGCTGGGATTTCTGACCAAGCATTTGAAGATACCGCATATGATAATTTCAGAATGGCCAACTGAGGAAAAGGCTTCTTCAGATTGGATTGAATGTGCCGAGACAGTTGTAGCAGCCCTACTGAATCCCGAGCTTTGGCTTCTTTCTTTTCTTCTTCTAATATCGTGTGCCTGAGTAGAGTAGTAAGGAAATAACCTAGCTTGTGATACGTCAGCAAGGGAAGAACTAGAGGGTCATGAGCAGAGGAAGAAGATATCGTCGCCAATGGCGCATCCACCAATTGACCTGACATCGACACCATCACCACGGCAGATATAGTACTCGCGTGGAAGGCTGAAAATGATATCAACTTACTTATCGCGTAAACCCTCGGGCCGAAACGGGTGTCATGATTAAGAGAGTGAGAGATTCAGGGCTCAATTTCTCTTGACGATATGTGGATCTTGTTGTTAGTCTGCATATTTGTCTATCTGTCTGTTTCCCCCAGGCTCTCTTTCTTCCCACGGCCCCCTAACCTGGCTCCATTGCTTGTTCCTTGCAACGACGCACGTGCACTCCAATTGACCGCGCGTCGGGTTTGGTTTGGCCTTTATGATCTACGACTAGAGCAAGTTTCACACAGAAGACCTGGGGTGTCTTATCCAGATTTAGAGAGAAGTTTGATTGATCTGTCTCGAGGGTCAGTCACGTATGATCACTCGACCACCGGGGAGACTCGCAGCAGTTCAAGTCTGTCATCCAGGGGAATGGTTTCACCGAGAAAAAGAAAAACATTTCAATGTCGTACGGCCTACCTACCACTCCCTACAACGTACCGCCAAAACTCGAAAAATTGGCTATCTCCGTCCAGGGATTACCGCTTGGATGATTGGTTGAATGGCATCGATCTGCTTTAGAAATTTCCCATACAAGTAATTTTGATCTAGCCAATTTTTCGAGTTATGGCGGTACCTCAATCGCAACTACCACTCATCAATCAGCCAGCTTCTCGCAATCTCAAGCGATCCATTCGCAAGATATTATGAATCCGTGTAATAACACTAACTCAGCAGTAGCATTGGCAAGGGTCCCAGAGCATCAACCAGAATGGTACTGAGATTAACACCCCCCCCCCCCCCCCAGGTATATAGGTATATAGGTACTAGAGTAAATAGGATATGGAACATGTCTTGAAAGCGGCTATCGTGACAAACATTGTGAGCTGTGTAACCGAGGTGCTAAATGCTGACCATAAAGACATAATGGCTACCGGAAGAGTGTTTTAGCGGTGATCCACGTCTCTCAATTAGTCGCTAGTGCATTGGAACAAAGGTGAAATAATAAAAGTTGTCTAGTCGGTGGTGTTCACAATAGAAAAGCAAAACTTCAGTCGTAGTCGGAGACTGAGGGTGGAGAGAATGTAAGGCTGCATGTTAATGACGTTACTTCTAAGACGTTAACGGTAGCGAACCATATTCTAGTTTGCAAACTAGATTTTTCTCATCTTTCCTTTGCCGATGAAACAGGTCAAAAAAAATTATTTCGGGCCGGTTAGAACTTTAAAAAAAAAAAACACCAAAAGGGTCATGGACCCGTTAATGTGCAGCAGCACGGGGACTCAGTCAGTCACTCATGGTACCCTAACTCCTCTAGCGTAGCGTCAGACAGGCTACTTAGTTACGGGTAAGTTATGGGGGCACTTCTCGCGTGGTTGGGAACACGTACCCGTCGCGTATGCGATGACATCATCGCCAAACCAAAGGAAGGGGGGGAAAAAGTAAAATTCGACCGCTTTAAACGCCCAATTGATGATACTCGCGATGAAGATTATCGATAGGTAACCAGAAAAACGCTCTCGGTACATACATACATACTCTCTACTTCAACCCGGGAATTGGAATATTGCGCACGTCTCGGCCTGGAGAGAGAAAATGGTTATTGGAGCGATGAACCCCCCAACTCAACTCCCTACATCTCTAGCCTCTAGATACCTGGATGGCCCCTAACTGAGTACAATACGTGACACTCTATGCATCTACAGCTCATACTCGGGGCAGGTAAAAAGTACCGGACAATGCAAGTTTTGTCTCTGGGCTTTTTTTGTAGTAGTTCACGCTTAGCACGCGCACCCATTGGTGAACCAAAAACCTGCATTGTCCGGTACTTTTTACCTGCCCCGAGTAGAGTACATATTACCTACAATACGAGACTGACAGATCTACACCTTGAGCAGTTCAGTAGGTATTCTACGATCTAGCCAGGAACGAGCACGCGGGGGGAGGGTTATCATGGTTTCAGCATCGACAGGAGACAGGAGACCCAGGTTTCACTTTTTTTTTCGGCTATCCCCCCCCCAACATGCTCCGAGGGACTTCGCCTATCCCGCATTTTTTTCTTTCACAGATACTAGGATACCTACAAACGCAGGCAGAGCACTGAGCACCGCCGAACTCAGTGAAATTAGGTCACAAATTGATAGCTGACGTCCAGTACTAGATCGCTTTACTCAAGAGTCTAAATCTGAGCACTGTACGGACAGGGGATGTGGGGGCTTGGGCTAATGAGAAAAACGATATGCGCATAACATTAAGCTGCTGTGTCTTCTATTTTTGGTTTAGTCCGTCAGCACGGTGACCCAGTGTCCCCCGCGGCCAGGTTCCGTGAGGGAGTAAAGTTAAGGATGTCACACAGACGGAGATAAAAAGCTTATGCTTCCCTCTCTCTTCCGGGCTGAGCCGACCCGACCGAAACTGACCCCCGCCGAGACTCGTGGAGTTGGACCTCAGGGACGTCGCCAGGGTCAAGGTTTATTAAGAATGACATAAGTGGTAAGTAGAGCATACGTAGGCCTGGAGCACACTTCGTGGTAAACAGCACAAGCTCAGTGTCCAGTAAAATTAGATCCAAAATAAGCTTTGGCCTCTATGAAGAATATATATGTACAGTGACAGCAACATGGATAAAGCGACTACCGCAGTCATTGGCAATGCCGACTACCGTAACACTACCGTATACTCCGTTAAAATACAGAGATAAAGCGGCACATTCTCACGATACCGTACTGATGCGGTATCAGATATACCCCCCATTTCTGATACTGTAGTTAAAAACAGAACTCCTTCAGCGCTAAACATTAGCATTCCAGTTGTTGTGTGTGTATGTACTAATCACATGTAGTCAAGTTTCTTTCCCAATTTCCTGGCCAAACTATCATTGTCCTCTGAATATCTACACCAAAAGTTACCGCCTCATGTCTCTTGTTTGAAACATTTCTCCCCAGTATTTGCAGTTGATGATCGTACAACCTGTTAGGCCAAACTTATCTCCTCCTCACTCCCAATGTATTCAAAACGCGTACGCACCTCTTAGTTCTCGATCTTCTTTGCCAAAACTAGCTAGATAGCATCAATCAGCTTGAGACGGCTATGTAGGCATAGGAGCTCTCATGGGCTGACTTTACGCTAGAGAGTAGTAGAATCTAAATTTATATTGTACTACCCAGCCTAACGCCGATTTAGTGGCCGGTGTGAGGTTTAGGAGTAGGTTGAGGAAGGCACTCCCCGAGTGTAAGTATTACGGGGGCGAAAAGATAAGTAAATTTTCTGTTTCAACTGATTTACTCCTGCATTTTTGTGGAGATGTGTGGCAGTTTGATTGTTTGATAACAGTCGTATGCAATAATACCTGCCATTTATCTATATTAATATAATTACTACAGTGATTATAAAAGAAATATTTTATATCCAATTATGGCTATGGCTATGGCTAGACAGGGCTCGGAGATACAACCCAGGCAATGATAACAATGGGATGCCTCAGCATACAAAGTACATGAGACATCGGTTCTCAGCCGAACTACTAGATGGAATTACCTTCTGTATATAGCAGCTTAGCTAGACAAGTCAACCCGAGTCCCTGCAACAGAGAGGGCGATGATCACTGAATTTATGATGAGTACATGTATATTGAATATCGTTATATATGGAGGGCGTTGTGACCGGGTAGTTAGTGATGTGGTAGTCATTGCACTAGTCAATGCGTGTTCGCCGATAACTATCTCGATTGTCTTTTCCTTTCCTTTAGCATCTGTTTGAATGTGATATCCACCTCTGCAAAACAAAATACAGCAAAAAAGAAAAAAAAGCGTCATTTCGACAACGAACACGCGACGATTATGTATGCACGCCCACGGCCACGGTCGGCCGCGGGCGGTCTGAAGTCCGTGTGCAGCAAGTAGGCGGCATATGAGGATTTTCCGCGAATCCGGTCCTAAGAGGACGGCACTTTAAAGTAACAGCGGCACATCATAAGGCTTTCCGTATCACTGCTATCGGTACCACACGCAATTGGCAGGCTGGGTGAGCCGAAACGGAAATTGAGCGGAGGAACGGACAGAAGACCGTTGTGTTGCGCGTTGCGGGAACTTCAAGTTCGGACTACCGGACTTGTGTTGGCCGAAAGCCGAAAAAATCCCGGAGCATGCAACTTGTCATAGGTTATCACTCGCCCGTTTGCAGTGGCGATGTGACCACTACGATCGAGGATCTGGCTAACAGACAAAATGTGATCCCGGGGAGGATTCCGGGTCAAGACCCTTCCATTCGCCAATACATCCCCTCGTAAGCAGCAAGAGGTAGGTATAATAGACGCTCTTATTATTGTGTGTCGCTTAACTATGGTGGTGGTGGTGCTGGTGGTGGTGGCCCTGATCAGTCACTCGCCTCTGGGATAGCCTAGTTGGAGTTGAGGGGCCCCGGAAATGACACGCGGTTATTTTTTCAGAGACAAGAACGTTCGAAACCGGGTAGAGCAGGGTCGGGTTATGGACGCGAGACAGTCGCTAAGCTCATGGCGGTGCTAGGGTTCAGGTTGAAACAATGGCTCGGAACATGGCGTTTTGTGTAGCTGCAGGTGAGATGCACATACCGGTACGTTGGTAGGTGGGTGGGTGAATCATCAGTGATCACTCACTTCAATGGGGTGAGACCAGTGAACTTCCTCCTCTTCAGATCTGGGTCCTCTTGTAGACAGAAGGTCTTACACCGAGGGTTTGCCTGCCACTGTTTAAGTCATGTTTCTCGAATTGGCCTTTATTTGATGGGTCAGCTACCACACACTAACTAGAGACTAAGGATGAGTTTCTTCACCAGATGATCGATGAGCAACGTGCCTATATGTGACTAACCTCATAATGCTAAAGACCACCATGTAGAGCAGGGCAGTGTCATGCCCTAGGTGATGAAAGGGGGGATGATTATCATCATTGATGGACCTTGGATGGATGAATGGAGGGAAGGATGGATGATGATGCACCTTCAACCCTGCTGACTGTCTCATGTTGGCAGCATTCCCTTGACGCGCCATTCTGCCACTACACGTGCTAGAAGTTACGCGTGTATTTACGTAACTTCTAAGTACTATTATAATATTATATAATTGAAGTTCACCGGAGAGCTTGTAAAGACTACATGTATACTAGTATTGTTACTAATTTAAGAACATGATGATCTAGGGGTAGTCGTTCTATATGTACATATGTGTATCGTTAGGTATAGAATGGGCGTATCTGTCGATCGCTACCGCAGCTGTGCCTATGTAGAAGATTTGAAAAGCTTAAGTTTATTATACTCGGCCTACTCCTTGACTAAAATCCCGTATCTGCTCTCATTGCATTGTCTCGGAGTACCGTGCTCCTGAGCCTGTCAGCCTTACTGATCATGATCGTTAACAAATCCAACCGTCTGTTCCTGGACCTTAGCTAGTGCTGAGTAAGGCAATTGATGCGTATAATACATGCATTAACCCTGAAAACGACAGTAGAGTATTGTGACCAGAGAAATTAATGTGCGCATATAATATCATTTTCAGATATTATCATGTAGAATAAATGCACTGCATCTGTGTCCGTACAGATCTAGATAGTCGTACAGATCCTCTATCCAGGTTTACAAATAGCTGATGCGCATAGCGGATATCAGGGGGGCCTGGGACCCCCTCCCCCCTGAGTTTTTAACCGGTTTTTCTTTGTGCATTGCATATTTTTTCCTGAATGTTGTGATATTATGTACATGTAGGTACCAGGGGCCAAGGGGGGCCTCTAGCTCTCGGTGACCGTCGATAATTACCTATTGCGTGCAGATATTTATTACACCTCGGTCTCTTGCGGTCTCATATAATCATATATTTATACTCCTTCGTATACCTTCAAGGTCCAGGCACCATGTTGGCATCAAACTAGTGCCGAACTAGAGGGGGTAGGTACATGTATGTATGTACACAAACATAATTACTTACAGCAGTTTTCGTATTGTCTGTCCACACTGAATTACACACACACAAGGTGATTCCCGAGTTAGGAAATCGTAATTACTCTCTTAGGTATGGGTGTATGGAATCTGACTGTTACAAGTAATGAATATTGCCTAAATGGGCCGAAACTTAATGTGTATGCGATCCGGAGTCGGCAGACAATATGAAAACAGCTATAAGTATTATGTATACGTATAACTCTACCAGTAGATGATTACATGTAATTCGACATTAGACTCGGTAAACGGCAACGCTATTGAAACTGTCTCAACCTCTAAATTCACAACCTAACTCTCCTTTCCTCCGATACTGGCAATGGCGCCGAAAAGTTCCCGATCGTGTAACCTGTTCCTTTGACTCCTAGATCCCTCGAATCTTAATATTTGAAATAGAGAATTAAACACATGTGATTCGGAAGTCTTTCAGCCGGCTTCTAATGTTGAATAATCCCTTTCTTGTATACGTACCATTTCGTTTACAGCAGTACTGCCGCACGTGGTCTCATTGTAGACCAAATATATGTATGTTGTGAACCCTTATACAGGCGTAATCGTATACTGCATGTTATCATTCATTATCCTAGCTACAGATGAAAGATTGAACGGTTACACTTGTTGCCGGATTTAAATGAGTCGGATAAATTTGTGGGGACGGGGTAGTCAATCACGGAAAATCACTCGCCCAACGCTCCATCGTTTCACAAGTTGACCGGTCGGGTCTACACCTCTAATTCCTGACCCAGGTCTTTTTCTCCACAATATTTCCCCACATGTGGGGTTATGGTGACCCGCAACGGGCTATGTCGCAATTAATCTATATACTTACCTAGCTACATAATCAGCCCCTTGTTAACTGCAATTGAACCATGGAGATCATCACCTTTCACTCATCACTCACTCACGAGATCATAAATATATTGCTGTTAATTTAAAAATTTAAAGAATAGAGTAATATAATGTGGAGTAACCGGTGTAAATACGTATGTAGATCAAGAACTAAAGTAAACGGTGCTCCCCGAGGCGTTGATGCTAGCTGCACTGGCATTAATGGATACTGCATCACTGCATGAAGCCTTATGAGAGCTTTTTCATATTAAACGATGACATGATGATCACCGGCGGTTCACCGCGCACCAAGTTCAGGGGTAAAATTCATTCTTAAGTACTACTTTACAGGTATAATGTACCCGTATGTAGTCGAGTTTAATTGGCAATTGGAACAGCTTCTCGTGGAACCAACTGTCCATCGGCAACTTTGAACATGAGTTGTTGCAACAGATGCCCCCCACAGCCTCATCCCACCCCCTTGCAGAAAACCCTTTACTCTCCATCATCCACATCCGCGGTGGTTGCACAACCCCACCCCTTTGCTTCCTCGTGTTTCCCCGACGTCGCCCCACAATTAAAGCGGACTCAAATATCCCTCAAAACTCTAAATCGATGGTTGGGACCGTATGTACACGCGTGACAAACTGCGCTAGCGTTGATGTCACGTACTTTACCGCGCGGGGACGAAGCAGTTACGCGAGCTACATGTAGGTATGTATCGTGCGGCCAGGTTTAAGTACCTTTATAGTACCTACATAACATATGCATAAGAGTAGGTATGTACTTAGAGTACCCGTACCCGACTTTGCCTCGGGAAGCTGATAATTCCCCACAAAGTGGACCTTTTGTGACCCATAAGTTGCTGCCCTGGGAAGATTTGATGAAGCAGAGTAAAGTAATAAGTGAGGCCTTATAGGTGGGGGCCTAGGGTGTGCGGGTTGGTTACAGGGAATAATTCTAGGCTGATGAGTTCCTCACCTACATAGCGTACGTAGCTTTGCTGGTGCTTTAGAGTACATACTTTATTTATGCTATGCAGTGACCTTCATCACCCCCGTGATAGTTATTTAGAGACTGAACATGTCTCAGCAGTCAATGCTAAAAATACTTCGGTAGAGTAGAGTAGAGGTGAAGTCTTGAGTTTGCTAGTTAGCCTTGGACTTTGATCGATCATGATTGTTGATGTGTCATCCAATAGTACTTATCTGATTGTTTAATATTTAACTAAATACGAACAGAACGTGGCCATAGTTGTGTAAGGCTGGACCCCTGCTCTTGCTGTTATTGGAAGGAATAACTGCCGGCGGCCAAGCTGTAGTACACGTGCGATGATCGCGTTAATTGAGAAATAAAACCACCAATTATTTATCCAGAAACAAGGCTTCAATTAACTGAAGCGAGTATAAGATGTTCATTGGAACAATTAAGCGGCCTCACATGCTGGTATAGTATATAAAAAGTTTCCCAGCCCCAAGACATTCCAAGAGCTTCAGTAATACGAGATGCTTCGTATTCCGTTTTAGTATGATGTCGAGTTCGATCGTATCGTTTGATAAAACCTACCGCGATGTTTACTATAGCTACCGAAAGGTGCCAATATATAACTAGATGTATTAATGACGAGACTCGTACTTAAAGAGTGTAGAAAACCGCGTACTACTCAAACTTCACTCCCTAGATCCAGTATTCTCTCAACAAGAGTTCACATCCTTGCCGGCTTCAAGTTAGCTATACATACTCCAAAGATGCATCTCAAGATATTGACCCTCTTTCTCATCGCCACGTTCATCGGTCTCTGTGTCGGGACACCCGTGGATATTACTGGTGCTAGTGAGCTTGTTTCACGAGATGGCATATATCTTCCTTCGTGCGGGTGTTTTAACGACTGCCTTATCAAGTGTTACAAAGAAGGAGGATATTGCGGCAATTGCCCCTACAATTGCGGTGAGCATTTCTATCCGTACTTAAGAAAACTCGAGTATTGAGAATCTGTTTAGACCCGAGATACGAGTGCAAGTGTGGATGTACGAACGATTGTATTAGAAATTGTCCTTATGGAAAAAGCTGTATCTGTACATTGGAATGTGGTAAGTGAAATTTGTTCTTGTTTAGACGGGTGACTATGGGGCGATATTGATATATTATTGGATACGGGTGTAGATCTGAAATATGCGTGCCCTACTTAGCCACTGCCACTTGTTAGTAGCCGTATACGTCATATATGCATTGTCGACAAGCGTATAAGGTTTGGAGACTGGGTCTGATGTCACTTGAGTTTTCCTCTTCTTTTTATTTCGAAACATTAACAAGCAAATTTCACCTTTGAGATTATGTTTCCATTATCGTTTTTTGTTCTTTTGAGTGCTTGTATTTGTTATGTATACAAATGCACCCGAGTTTCCTTGATAAGCTTTTGTTCGATATCGATCTTGCGTCTTATCTGTAGTAACGTTAATTGAGGACAGTCTGTCTGGAAAGTGCTAAAGGCAAAGCGAATTACTCAAGTATCTCATGTCGATCTCTCCCTGTATCCAAAAGCTTTCGTACGCGTAAGATAAGATAGGTTCAATCGATCTCCGTGGGAGTATGTACCTTATCTTGACTAAAGGCTGATCTAATGTAGACAAGGACATATATGGATGGATAGAAAAGAGGAAAGGTACATGTAGTTCTGAACCGGAACTTTTTAGCCAAGCTGTACATGTATTATAACTCGAGTGATAGAGCACGCAATATGATACTTCAAGTATATTACACTAGCAATGTAGAGTAGTGTGTGTAGTTTGTCACCCATGTATGTACTCAGCGAAAGCCACACGTACCCAGCAAAAGCTACGTACCCAGCAAAAGCTACATATACCTATGCGCAATATGTACTGCCCTTAATTCTTTCGCGGGTCGGAGGCCTCTCATTGTTCGAGAGCGGAAACCCTGACCCTGCATAGCAACCAGCCCACCACCCAAAATACCATCCAAAATGCCCCCCAACGGCATACCTAATGCCACCCCCAAATTTGAACGGTATGTCAAATTCGTGAAGGCCTTTCTTTCCTTTCACTGCGCAGACTGAATAGACCCCCTCAAATATACTGGGTTTTACTAAGATATCAACGAGGTATCAAAAGCTTTTTATTAACGGGGTACGAGGAGGTATATCATTAAGCTGTATTAACTCGGTGCACGTGGTAGAGAATGAACTATTTGCAGGAGGTCGTCAACGGGGTATCAACGGTGATGGCATGGAGGAATCATTGCCCCTCCCCCGGGGGAATCGAGATGGAAGGCCCCACGAAAGGCAGAATTAATTGTGTTAGTAGCACGTACCTTGCAGCGAATCTGTAGATCAGTTCGTGACTCGGGAACGCTAGTAAACCTTAATATTGAAGATCCCGCGCCACATCTTATCCTGAAAGGGAAATGATAGATTTCCCTTTCAACAGAATATGTACAGGGTGTTGAGGGTAAGTGATCAGAATCTGATAAGTGAATGTTGCGGTGAATACGTGTATTTGTCTTATCAGATTCTGATCACTTTTCGCTACACCCTAGTACATCTTTCCCCTTTCCTCATGATCCGCATCTTCTTTTCAAAACACTCTATCGCAAAAGAACCAGAATATGCAAGTGACGGAAACAGGGATTATTTGTATGAGAGAACGGCGCCACTCCATATAAACTATCCTTACACTGAGCAGCCGCATTTTCTGGTTCTTTTGCTGGTAAGAAAGTATATAGTGCCCGAAGTTGTGTGGGGGCGCTTGAAATTGGGCGCATTTGAAAAGTACCAATCCAAGCAATCAATACTACATATCTATAAAGGCGTATCTAAAAACTTAAAGAAAATATACTTATGAACACCTCTTATTTTTATCAGATACCATCAAATCGCAGCGTTGAAAAGGACAGTATCTCACACTATCTATACAAATACACAATAATGGAGTTCGAGGCCTCGCCGCTCATACTAACCATCGCCCTAGTCACAAAAATCCTCCAGAAATCCACTTATCTACCATTATTTTTCGCTATACTTTCATCCTGTCTTTTAGTCTATTGGCTCTTTATCTGCCCTGGTACTGTAGCCGTTATTTCAAATGTTCACAGCGGAAATCGAGAGAGACAGATGAGGCTGTATCAGGAATGGTTGAATGCACAGCAACAATATGAGTTTGAAGTGAGAAGGCTTGGCAGAGTCGGAGTGACGGTCTACATGTAATGAGCAATAACGGGCAATAGGGCTTAGGTGGAACTTAGCGAGAGAGCCAGTCTGTAGTTTAGCAAAGTGGCAACAAGACAGAGATGTGGCAACTACTACCGTAGTTGGATAGGGCGAAGGCTTTCTTTCCCCTCTTGGAATCATCACGAATAGAAGTAATATCAGTTATAAGATCATAAGATTATAGAGACAAGTATGAATGAGCTGCGGAAACAGTTGTAGATGAGTGTTGAAACTGAGACATTTACAGAGTTAGAGAAGCAGTGGCCTTTAGCTGATAATATGTTCCATAATCGTATGTTTATCGCTCCAGTGTTGCAGAATCGATCTAAAATTCTCAGAATCTGATAGAATACCAGCAGAATCGCGGTTCAGTTACCTTTCTTGGTGAACAATTTTGACTACGACTCATGGTGGTATTACTATCTTCGATCCTCTTCCTAGGAGTGATCTGGCATATGTATTTATACGTACATACATGTACTTACAGTTACTGTACTAATAACATAGCATGATAGCTACGATAGCCAGGCGTTTTGGTTTCTAATAAAACACCATTGATTTGGTATTACAATGTTCGCCGAGAAAACTGCACAAAATTTTCGGGCACGGCACTGGAGCTCTAGTTGAACCTCGTCCACAGGGGCAGTTGGGGGACAACCCTAGGGCGAGGGCTGATTTTCAGCGAAAAGTGAATGAGTGGATAACGATATGCACCAGTGCTGGAACTCAATTAGTATCACTAGCGTGATCACGCGAGTAACATTTGGAGGCTACTGGTTGACGCGCATCTGGTTGGCAATTCGTTATTCGCTATTGAACCAGCTTCAGCATGACCCCGGAAGTGCCGTACATGATCATGATACATGTACTTTGCTCAGGATATTTCGAAATTAATATTGACAGGAGTAGGTAAGAACCTCGATCGTGCTATCTCATATCGTCCGTATGGAATTAGAAAGTTTCCTTATTTGCAATTTGATTATCCTTTGTCTACTGCGATTTATTGCTATCAAAGAGTTGCTCTGTAATTACATAGTATTCGGGGTAGTAACGCCGAAAGGCACTCGAAATTTCAATTTTAACACAACACAATTCTTGAACAGGATGGATACAGTACCGGAAAGAGGTAGAAATCCACTACCGTATTCCAGTCAATACGCTACTAATGCTGTAAGAATACGGTATTGATACGGTATCGATATCACATTCTACTTACGATGCTGGTTTAAACTAGTATTCTTGACTCAATACCGGAGCCCCACGGTGGCAATTTTACCCTCATTTCCGTGACTGTATTTTAGTCATACGCATGATACATGAGTCTCTAGAATAGAGCCTGCATTTTTTCCCCCGGGTCATTGATTTGGAGTTATTAGCCTGCGCAGCTGCAAAAGGACAACTTGTGACAAGAGACAGTAATAAAAGGAGAGGCAATAGCTACATGTATTCATATTAACTCTTACCAGAGCTATGATCTCCAGCTTCCAAAGTACCATAGATTCACTCCACACCCTGTTAGCTAGTTTGGTTATTGAGAAATACATGTATGGACTACATATTTGATCGTTGCATCACTTTCCGGCGCGGCACCCCCAGGTACAGTGCGTGTATATAGCTGATACCTGTTCTTATCTACTTGTTTGTTATGGCCTGAGGACACACAATTAATTCCACTATTGAAAAACTAAAATACAATTTGTATCCTTGCAAATGTGAGGCCCTTCAACAGATCTAGTTTTTTTTTTAACTCATTCGCCATTGAACCGGAAGGGGCTATATATAACTCAGCTTTAATTGAATACTTAGATAATTATTACATATTTGCTCTCTCTCCAGAGGAAAAAAACGTTGCCAGCGTTGCGACCGGCTTCCCCTCACTTACCTCCTCTTCCTCTTTTCCTCTCCTTTCCTCCCCTCCATTCTTTTCCACTGGGATACTTACTCTACCTCTTAAGTTCTCAACGAAGCATGATGTGCCAAAAAACTCCAGCAAGCTGAATTGAATCTTGGACAATATGATTTGACTTGATGTTAGACGTTACGCCACAGTTATGATATCATGGGGCATTTAAACATCTTCAGCAAGGATTATTAGATTGACGTCGCTGTCTTCTACGCTTGGCAAGCGTGCCCGGATTACCTAAAGTGCTGGAGATCACCCTTCAGGGTATTTGTGTGCATGAGTTCGTTTTTGCATAAGCTTTTCCCCTAGCAGTTCTGAGTTTGAGGTTGAGAATTTGGGTTTCAACTTCGGTGGGTCTAACTAAGCAACGATGTGCGTCATGATGGTGTTCCCGCCACACTGCAATGACGTCGGGCATGCTTCACTGTGGCTCCTACTTAGCAAAGCAGCAAAAACCACGATAACCAGCTATTTTCCTTTCACGTGTGGAAGGTGGACCAAATAACCCCGCAAAAAAAATAGGTAGCCAGGAACTTAATCTTAACAACACCAACAATCACAGGACAGTTGTACAGTTATACAGTCGTACAGATCGATAGACCCCTCCTAACCTTCCGTCTACCGTTCATAATCCTAGCTCTCGGCCTCCTCTCCAGAATTTTGCTTCTTCTTCTGCCTATTCGGATTTTCATACACTCTATTCGAATTCTCTCAGTAAAATACCGTTACCCCACTGAGTAATATTTGCGGGAACTGATCCTAGTAGGCATCATGGAGATTGATCCAGGACTTAAACAGGAACCTCCTGGCTCAGATCACTCAGAACATAGCACTGTCGCCTCACCACCGCCGGCAATTAATCCTGGTCCCGCGAGCTTAATACCGCTCGAAGGAGACGATTCTCTTACACTGTTGCCAGAGGTCCAAGCAACCGGAAGGCCAGCTGGGTCAAGAAGACCATTTCAGAGAAGAAGGAGGAGTAGAGCATGTGATGCTTGTCGAGCTCGAAAAACGAAGGTAGGATAACTTTGTGAAAATAGTGTTGAGCTGTATTCTGATATGCGATATATTCTATAGTGCGATACTCCTGATCATGGTCCTTGTTCTGCGTGCGTGTCTGCCAGCTTGGTCTGTAAATTTTCGGGGGGCGAGGATCGAAGGCGGGCTGGACCTGCGAGGTTTGTACCTTTTTTTCCTAACTTGAATAAATAATTACTGACAATTTTCTTAAACCGACTTCCAGGCGTGTAAGAGCTCTAGAAACCACGGTCCAAGAGCTAACTCGCAAACTCGCCGAAGCCGAGAGTAAACTTCAACACATTGCTCTCTCTGGCAGTGAGGCGGGGTCTACAGAGAAGCCTCCACATTCACCTATAAACTCTGAATTTAGTATCACCAGCCCACGTTTTAGAGCCTCTTCATTAAACCATGAACGCCAACAATCCCGCAGCTCTCCGAAGAACGATGCCTATGGCGAACCAGGAAATTATGGTGGGGTACGCAAAAACACACAAGAGTTGTATCAAAATGATGGAACTTCGTGGGATCATCATATCTTCGGTCCGAGCTCATGTCCGAGCTTTTTGCACTCCTATAATGACTATCTTTCCCGTCTTGGTTACAGGCCGCCCCCGGCTTCAAATCCCACGATGAATACAGGAGGGCCGCCATCTCCAAACCCGAATACACGTATACCAAATCCATCGGTACCGAACAAATATCTTCCCTTCGACTTACGAGCCCTACTTCCTCCACTTAAATTGGCAAAGCAGATGTTTGAGGTATTTCGAACGACGGTGCAGAATTACACGCCGATATTTTATTGGCCATCTTTGGAAAAAAAGATTGAGAGGGCATGGAAACTTCCCATATGGGATGGGGATAATGAGGCGGTGAGAAGTGTTTTTTGTGTGATTATGATGTTGCTAGCGGTAGCAAATCAATTTATTGAACCCGGAGAGCTAGATGAGCCGGAGGGTGGAGATTGGGCACATGTGCAGGAAAGGTATGTAGGTTTCATGGTAATGATATGTTACCTGTATTGTCGGCTAATGGTAAGTGGTAGGAACGGATGGATGTTCTTTGAATTTGGACGGAAATATTCGAATCTGAACAACCCTGATTACACCATTGACGATGCCATATGTACCCACCCCTCTCTTTGTTTCTTTTTACTGTACTGGCCATCCTGAAAAATTTCCTAACAGGTGTTAAACAGATCTATTACTTATGGCATTCTACCTCGATAAAGCCTTTCTTCCATCTCCTTGCTGGATGATAACGGGTGCTATGGCTCGTGTGTGTCAGGATATTGGCATTTACCGCCGTACTCCATCTGGGCTCTATAATGACGTTGAAATTGAATGTCGAACTCGTCTTTTCTGGGTTGCATATATCCAAGACCGGAAAATTTCGATGAAACTTGGCCGACCTGTGATATTTCTCGATCAACATATCGATGTCGGTCTTCCGGGACTTCCTGGCAACAAGGGAGGAGATAATAACCAAGAGAATAATAACCAAGACACTCAAGACGGCCAAGAAGATCAAGGCCCACCAAGATCCCCTGGAGTAACCAATATGATTGATCGTCAAGACGATTTCAACGATAAAGAAACGGAAGTATCCTTGCAGGTGTTTAAGGCAACGATCTATATCGCTAAGGCCAGTGAAAATTTATTGAATATTGAATTGAAGCAAAATGGCGGCGAGGAGGATGTCAAACATTTGCAGAGCGTAGATGAAATGTTGAAGAAGGCGTGGGAGGTTTTTCCATCGGAAATGACAGATTTGAGAAGATCAGATGTTCTTGACCTTCCCGCAGTAAGACGTATAAGTCCCGTCATGATGTCCCACGAATATAGAAACCAATGACTAAATTTTAACAGCATTGTTCCATCTTCAACACTCACGTATCATTCTTTACCGCTATTTTACCGACTTTACCGGCACCCCCTCCCTTCTTCGTGAGTTCCGGACTTTCTGTCTCGCTCAATCAATTCAGGTCGCCAAAATTACAGCTCATATACTATCTCGAGTGATCAAAAACCCCGAGTTTGACCGCATTTTCGGTCTCCGCACCGATGAGCTCGTCCTTATCCATACATTCCGTGCAGCGACAGTTCTGCTTCTTGGTCATTACTGCAATGATCGCTCTCTACTTGATGTTACCGCTGACGAAGTAGGTGTTTGTGCAAGAGCATTAAAGAGTGCTGCAAGAAGCCACTCTTTGGGTCAGAAATTGCTGGAATTGTTCCAAAATTTCGCAAAAATGTTTGGCTATCAAACTGGAGTCACGGGGGAGCTTTCCCACCCAATCCCGGAAGCAAGTGAAAATACCATCGACGAAAAATCTGAAGATATTCATGGTGTATCAACACCAAAAAGTCCGTGGGATACCGTTGAATCCAGCAGCGCCATAGCGACTCCACAGTACAATAATGCTGTATACGGCGGATACCATACCCTCCAAGGCAACACACCCCGCTGGATACCGACCACCAATATTTCCCTCGTCCCGGCATATCAACAACTACTGCACCCAAGCCAACCTGTAACCCAGCCTCCTCCACTACCACTTCCACATCCACTTCCACATCCACTTCCACATCCACTTCCACATCCACTTCCACAATCACAATCACAAGAACATCATCAGACGCATTCCGGGCTGATATTCGTGGACCCGGGTATGGGAGGCGCAGGTTTACCGACTGCTGTTGAGGAAAACCCACAGGGATCCCTTCCAGATCAACAATCACCACATCAAATTGATTGGGATGTGTATCAGCAAATGTTGACTTTTGATCCAAATTTCGAGGTATATATGGGGGGACCTAGTCATAGGCACTTCTTATACGATAGAGGGGAGTGATCTTATAGTCGGTTCTCTATATTGAAGATTTTTCCCAAAAAATCAGGAGGGCGATATTTGTTGATCCCGGTTTCCCTCCCTTTATTGCAAGATTTTCTTCTTTGTAAAGATGGGATTCCCCGGTCCCAATCACACCCTATAAAGAGAGCCGACTATCCCTTATGCTGTTAAAGCTGCCAGCTTTTGCCAATATTATTTCTCAATTCTGTGGCTGGCGTGCGAGGCTCGCCTGATGTTACCATGTCTTATGTTGGTAGCATTTAAGTAACAGCTTAAATGATAGTGTATTTTTGAGTGCTGTATACAACGAGTATTGTTGTTTCTTTCTCTTTTGTTTCTTTTGTTTCTATAAAGATTTGAATTAGTGTAGTGGGGGAGGGGGTAACAAGCATTCAAAACATGTTTTATCACGATCCTTTCGTTGTAAATATTTCTAAGGAAATGCGCGACTTTATTTCGTGGGGGGAAAGGGGGGGGGAGAGGTTGAGTGAATCCTGTTCAAGCACCCTGAGCCAAATAAATCATGAGAAAATGTGCGAGCAATACATACGTTCCTTGCTTTTTTATAGGCAATCATCTGTTGTATGGACCAATATTCTTACTAGCTTCAACAATTGGTGTAGAGGGGAGATGGACTACATATAGTCGTCTACCCGGTACCCGGTGGTATGATTGCCGAGAACTAGCAAGTGATAAACGTTGCCCAAGTTGTATATTGATAGTCCAAGGTTCTGTATTCGTGTGGATCATCATACAGGGTCATATTGGCCCTGGAAGCTGTGACATGTTGTCAAAGCCGCGTACGTACGTATGTATGGACAGAGAAGAATTGACATGTGATATGGGCCGGCCATCTTCTCAGAGAGATAGCGGAGAAGATCGGTTGAGCAGATTCAAAAGTCCTCGCGCGGTCAGAGTATTCAAGCGGGGGAGGGGCTATTTCATGAAATCCGACAGCAAGGTGTGAAGCCAGACAACTAACCACCACCACCACCAGCAGCAGCCTAGGGAGGGCTCGAGAGGAGTTGCATAGCCGGCGAAATAGCTGTATAATTGTTTTTCGCTACCATTTCCCCAGCTGTAGTTGTTGGACCATATCATGATGCTGGCCAGTCCATGGCCGGGCACGTCGTCAGCCCCATCACAGCACGGTTGCGACAACTGAATTTCGGCTGTGTGAGTGGGGAGGGAAAGGAAGGGCATATATATGTATATATATATTTTTCTTTCATGTGGTTGGGTTGGGCTGACTTGTCACAGAAATCATTGATCACTAACCCGATTTGAGAGAAAAACCCCCACTACTGGCGGGCGCCACCGCCACCCAACTGCTAAGCACCTACCTATGCTATATTTGGAATTTTCCACCAGCTGAATGAAGACGCTCCGGGTGATTTTTGTGACGGAGGGTATTCTTTGTGGGCTTCCTGCGTGGGAAAGTAAAAAAACACAAAATCAGAGATTCTTAAATACCTATCTATGAGTGTGGCCTTGAGTCAGACTCCATGGCGCCCAGACTAGCCAAGTAATATCACCCTTGTTTTTTTGTTTTTCTGTTTAATTCATAATATCACCTTGGTCACTAACTACCCTCGAGTCAGAGTTCATGGCGCCGGCAGTCATATTGGCTTTGAGCGCTTAAGCCATGAAATTGGATATACTTCTTTTTCGTTTACCTTGGTAGTTCAGTCTACTGCAGCTCCAACATTAGCTTGCCCACCTAGACTTGACGTCGTTGGTAGTGGTTGACAAAATGATCATTACCCCTCCTGTAGTCCAGCTCAAGTACTGTAGAGATGTACGTACACACAAGGGTTAGGGTCTATTAAGGATATGTAATCAACTACAGTACCTTGTCGACAACGTCAGGACTCCAAGATTACATTAGCTAGCTACATATATATAGGAAAGGGGGGACCACTTCTATTGTCAATCAGGTTCACCCCATCTTCGCTATACAAAAGTCCATACACCTACCCGCCCCCTAACCATCCCCATCTTTCGCGGTATTACAAGGCAACGGTCTAATTTTTTCCTTTTAATGCAATGATGCGGCAAGATTATGGACTTATTTGGAGCCACTCATGGGGCCTGGTTGGCCCTCTTGGGACCGCTGGCCCTCTTGGGACCGCTGGGTGGGCCCGGCGCGAGCTAGCTGTACAACTCATAAAACCAAACCCACAGCTCCTCGCGGTACCTGATCTAAGTTTATGGCTTACTAGCGATAAGCCTATGCCCCTCATCACCATCAGGGCTAATTATGTATAGATAAAGCCAGCCCAAGTCCAACACCGCCGGGTATGCAGACCGCGATTTGCGGAAGTGTTTGCCACTGTGCTTTACAACAGCAACACCACCCGCCCACGCCAGAAAGATTCTTACCTAACCGCCGGGCTCCCCTAGTCGTCTAGGATCCGCCTGGTAAAATTCATCTCGTCTTGGTCCCATGTTAATACGCAGTCCCCAAGGTGAAGAGAGAAGCCCACTGACGAGAGGTATCTTTTACTTATATTAGTCCAGCTTCCAGAGTAAAACAGAGCATTTTGGGTGATTCATTAGACTGAGTAATGATGATATACTAGATTCGTTGACTGCTGGCATGCTGCGAGACAGCATGGACAGCGGGTGCGGATTTCTGGTGGGTAAGCGAATGTTGTTTGGGCAAGAGCCGAGTGCTCTTTTTTAAATGTGGTCTCGAGAGGTACACCTGAAGATGCCTCCTGACTTAGGAAGAGTCTATGAGTGAAGTGGCCTCTATAGGGATTTGTCTTGAAGGGGTGAAGAGAAATCGGCTGGCTGTGCATTGAAGGGGCTGTGTGTAGCTTGCATAGGGGCCCGGGGAGACAAATGGTATAATCTCCATTCAAACAAATGTATGATCTTTAAGAATTCAAAGATCCAACATAGTGCGGCCATCACCCCCTGTCCTCAACCTAGGCCAGCAGGAGTCGGGGATCGGTCAATCACAAGCCATCACTCGCCCCATCACGGCAGTGGGTAGCAGCATCTATTTATTATTCCCTTGAGTCCACACCCTTACACGCGTATCCCCAGCCCTCACAGATCTCGTACCAGTAGTACGGGCTGGTAATTCCGCAGTCTCGGATAAAATGTGCTTGGTTGAGGCATAATATTAATCACAGCTTATCACTCGAAACCGCTTATTCACTAGATAAGCAGGCTAGAAGCACGCCGGTAGGGACGTCGGGGTGTACTCGTCACACTAGTTACATCTCGATCACTTTGACAGGAGTAAGGTTGACAGCCTGCCTGCCTGACTCTCACATAAATACACCGCAATACTTGGCCGCGCGAGAAGGAGTGGATGGAGTCTATAGGCATATATGTCCTTAGGCCATCTAGCTGTGGTTTAGACACCCCCTCCCCAAATCCTCTAATATACTATACTCCCTCTGGGCAAAAACGAATCTTTACTTATCTAGAGATAATCTCCTTAATAACCAAGGAAACACATCCAGTCACCAGTCCCACCTACCACCTGAACCCATGGTCCAGTCCCACCCGTCACAACAGTATTAGAACCTAACCGCCACGGTGTATACCGCGACACCCCTACAACTACTACTATCCTACTTTCTCCTATAAATTAGAAATCAAAACCGGGTGATCGAGCGTTCATCCATGAAAGCAGTCGCGGGATCGGTCACATGCGGTCACTCGATTAGTTCAGCTCCGTGTAGAATTACATGTACTGAGGGGTATATGTGGCGATGGGGTAGTAACGGTATGTTCACGATCGTTATATATGTATTGTTTCTGTGTTTCTTACTGCACGGGATGTTTTAGATCTAGAGATATGAGACAGTCCGGGTTGTATTATGGACAGCTATCTATCTAGCTGTAGTCCCACTGACCTTCCATGCTACTTGCCAGAATCCCGTAAGTCAACCAATTCCCTACATCACAGCAGAACATTCAGAACACTTTTCCAGCCCCACAACCATCTATAAAAACATCCTATATACAACCTCCCGCGCCTCCACTAACGTCGCCTAATAACGTCCACGCCCCCCATAAACGGCCGCAGCACCTCCGGCACCCTCACCCCAACTCCCTCCTCATACCCATACTCCAACAACGCAATCAGCATCCTCGGCACCGCCACCGCCGTCCCATTCAGCGTCCACACAAACCCTCTTCCTCCACTGGAGTCCTTGACCCGGGTATCTAATCTGCGCGCCTGATAGTCCGTGCAGTTACTCAGACTCGACACCTCTCCCCACGGATCCTTGCCCAACCGTGAGGGCATGTACACCTCGATATCGATCTTGCGGCACGCACTCGCGCCTAGGTCCTGGGTCGGCATCTCGAGCACCCGCGCATACAGACCTAGGCTCGAAATGAGGTTTTTCTGGAACTCCAGCATCTCCGTAAACACCCGCTCCGCTGCCGAGCCAGGGGCGGGGACAACATTGCCGCCCTGGTCGTTAACCGCCGCGTCGTCGGCAGGCGTCCATGCGAACAGCTCCACCTTTGTGAACTCGTGAACGCGGTATAGACCCTTACTCTCCACGCCCCGGGCACCTGCCTCCGCACGGTATGCTCGCCCTGCGCCTACGACCTTTAGGGGGAGTTCAGCGGCCTCAAATACCCGGCCCGCGCCCAACCCCGCCAGCGGGATCTCAGCGGTGCCTGCGAGCGAATGCGGGATCTTGCCGTCGGCCGTCTCGAGGGCATACACCTGCTGCTCTCCATTCGCGTCGCGTGGCCGGAAGCCCGCTGCAGAGGCAATGTGCGAGTATACGATGCTGGGCGGCGAGACGAGGCGCCAGCCGGACGCGCGCGCGGTAGTGAGCGTATAGTTGATGAGCGCCTGCTCGAGGAGAACGAGGTCGTCGAGGAGGTAGTACCATCCCCACCCGCTGACGGTTGAGGCGGAGGCAAAGTCAAGGAGGCCCAACTCGGCGCCGATGTCGGTGTGGGACTTTTTGGCCGCCCAGTCGGTGGTATTGGCGAGACCCTCATTGATGTAGCTCAGGAGGCGTGGTTCAGTGCCGACGGGGGTCTCGACGTGTGTGCGGTTGGGCAGAGCGAGTGCGAGGGAGCGCAATTCCTCTTGCAGTCGCGATTCCGACTCGGTTAGGGTTGCGATGTGGTCCTTGAGATGTTTTGCGGAGGCGTGCAGATCTGCCGGGGGCGGGGCGTGGTGCTTTTGGGCGTACGATTTTATGCTGGAGAGGATGGCATTCTTTTCCTCACGGGCAGAGCGTGCGCTGTTTTCAAGCGCGGTGAGTTCGGAATGGAGGGCGACGATGCGCGCGGGGTTTGCGGAGAGGCTGGGGTAGTTCCTGTTGATGCAGTTTGCAGTGTGGTAGTCGGCAGCGTCACGGATAAGGCGGAGAGGGGGCGTCTGCTTGGGCGCTGTCGGCGGAGGCTGCGAAGAGGCTGCGTCGGCGGGGGTGGGAGTGGTGCTGGTCTCGGAGGAGAAAAGCCTATGCCCGCTCGTGATCCTGATAGAAGAGGAGGACGGGTAGAAGACCCTTGGGGGTTTCCGCAGTTGTCGGGGGAGTCGTGAGATCATGGTGGTGATCACCCGCGGATTTGGACGTCGCGAGGTGCGTTTGGCGGGGGTGGGGGATGTGAGTGTCGCTTTGGAGCCTCAATCACGAGATATCATTCGGAGTACAACTCCACAACGATCCAGGTTTCTAAGATAACTGAAACCCTTAGATTTCTGACTGGCCTCGACCCGAAGGACTAGTTCAAGACGCAGCTATCACGGTAAACGTCCCATCCAGCGATAAAGATAAAGTAATCGCTAATATCAAGTGACATCCTGGAGTTAGATAATGAAGCTAACAAGTGAATCTCCAGAATAATCTCATGTCAAAGATGGATTTGTACGTTCAAGGCATTAATTGTTTCGAAGGTACGCAGTCTTCGATGTAGCCTCTCGACACGCTAGCCGGATCTATCTCTTTAAGGCACGCGTAGGTATTCTCTAAACCTAGTTGATAAAACCATAAATCTAATACTCACAAGTCAAGGGTCCAGGTTTCAATTCTGTCTACTCCGTACTCTGCGTTCCTGGGAGACTTCATAACAGGCGTCCCAAAAAGCCTTTTTTCTACGAGGCGGTTTGAGTGTCAGTTGGGTTGAAGATAAGATACGACAGCCACATCATTAATATTGCGAGTATTTCTAGTATAAGCCGAGTGATGATCTATGAATGCGCACATCCGTGGGTATCAAAGAAACCCCTCCGATGCCCAAGTATATGAATACACTACACAATAGAGTTGCCAAGAAGAAACAGCACTAATACCTCGTTATAGTTTTCCGCAAAGATAATTGAGGAAACCACCATGATCAACCCAGAGCTAAAAAAAGAATAAGAAGAAATTATACTCAACAAAAGCCATATGTGCGACTAGGGCAACGCTTTAGCTAGGGCACTATACCACATTACAATGCGCGGTGAAGGGACGTAACACTTGAACATTAACCACTCCAGTTGCCGACAAACTAAATTTAATAAGCTTCTCTACGTACCAGATGTAGTGCTTGGCCCGTTCATTTGATTAACCCCACACTGACAGGCCAAGCTTCGGTTTCTATTAAGTTAGCTTGGCAACACTTAACGGATAACCATATCGACAACACTACCTAAGTAGTAGCACCACACCACACTTGATCAGTAAACTACGCTTGGATTCAGTCAAAGACAGAGATATCAAAACTCAGATGCCCCAGTATGTCCCAGCTGGATATCGCCAGAGTATCTATCAAAGACTATGTTTCACTCAAACCACAAACACTTGGATCAAAAGAAAGAACAAATTTCTCAATCAACTACTCGCTGCCAGCCTAATGCTAATTAAACATCTCAGCTAGCTCTAGCTAGTAGCTAGTGCTGTCTCCACCACCACCACCTAATCGGCCAATTGGCTAATCGATAACGGGGAAACAACTACTACCTAGTCACATACATAGAGAGCGATGAACCCATAGGCCCTCAATATGCCGAATTCAACTATCCAATTAGACCAATGATCAGATATACGGAGAACAAAAGTCAATATCCACAACGTCGACGATCGTAATATTAGAACCACATATGTAAAGATCAATTACCGGCCACAATCGTCCAGCCAACCCAAGTAACTACCGTGGTCCCCCTAATAGTGTAATTTCATACTAGAATACAGATCTAAACCGGTATCATATCATATTCTACTACCTACGCTACCTATCTATCCCACTACCTACAACTACAAGCCCCCACCTCCTACCTAGCAGGTACAATACAATCGGCCGAAACATCCACGTTCAGCCCACCGGGAATACTTCCGTTTTGCAATCCCAACATTGAAATCCCAACTAACTACTTGAGACGCGCAGACAGTTCAGCTGCCACGCCGAACAAAAGAGAGTTTCCATGACCCGGCCACCGGATTTTATTTTTTCTCTCTCTTTTCTATTCTCGCCAATGACATAGGTGAGGAAATGTAATTACAGGACGTAATCTAACGGGGATCCCATAGCTAGCTAGCTAGCTAGCAAGAATTCGAGGGGGCTAGGGAGGCTAGGTAGTGTGTGCGCCGAAAGAGCCAGTGATACACCGAGGAGGAGCCAGTCCAGTCCGGTCAAGCAGCGAGCTAGTGGGCAGGTTTACATAACCGTATCTGCATCATTTGCAGAATTAGAAATTCCACAAGGTGGTAATTAGATGTAGGGTGGGTTAGGTAGAAAGAGTAGTTTGCATGGGCCTAGAACTAGAATGTTTCATTTCCGGTTTTCTTGTCTCGGAGGCAGGGATTTACGGCTGAGGTGTAGCTGAAAAAACGTAGGTAACGGGATGGGGTGGGCATCTAGGTAGAGGGGCAGGTGGTTGGTGACTGTGGGGTCGGTGATGGGTTTTGGTTTATTCTACTCTACTCTACTGGTTTGTTTTATTGAGAGATTTCGAGAATGATTGATGCTGCGGATTAAAGGCAGAATTGATCATGATCACGATATCGATAACGATTAGTATGAACGTCTCATTCTCGACAGATACTCAAATCCAAGACACTGCAAGTAAAGATATAGCAGTTAGTGGTTAGCCACCTCGCCTCACCCCGATCCCACTCTACAAGCCTCGAGTTAGATGTAGAAGCACAGAACCTCACCAATCCCCACATGGAATTTCACGAACCCCATGCCATGGCATCCCTCCCATGCCATCCTGTCACAATCCCATCCTCATGAGATCTATGATATCACCAACCACAATCCACTGTACCGTAGCTATTCTACTCTAGGCAGCACTGTACCTGCCATGTACCAACCAGCCAACCAGCACCATACCGGTCCATTTTCCGACCCCAAACGTAATCTCACTAGCTAGAGCTAACCGAGCGGATAAACAGTACATGTATGTAACCCCCATCCTCTCCCATCCGATCCCTCCATCGATTAATCCTTCAGCCCTATGACACTCAGCTGAGTTTCCTATTACACTCTACGTACCCATTCCACTGCTCTCCTCTCCTCTACTTTGGCGAGTAGACGGATAGAATCAGTCCGCCCCCAACCACCGTGCATACACATATGCACCGGGTACTTCCAGGGCTGAAGTGCCTCTCCTCTCGCCCGTTTTGGCATAGTCTATGAGTAGTTCAGCCCTACCGCACACATGCACGGGCATGGGTGTGGCAGGTAGGCCAAGCCTCACTACTGTAGACGGTAGACTCGTAGAGTAAGTTACTACATGGAGAGAGGTTACTGGAGAGAGGATGCGGGCTCGCAGAGCGCAGACAAGGCGTAGCTATCGGACTGCCGGTGTGTGGATGGTGGATTGTGGATTGTGGTGGGGAGGCTTAATTGTAACCAGCGAGCGTCCCAACCCATCCATCCATCTTGGAAGTCTATCCTCTCGGAAAGGGCACTCGGTATGTGGAGATGGCGGCACGATTCTAGATACTCGCAGTTTTCTGACGTTTCCGGACGCGACCACTATTGCATGCCATACAAAAGATAGCCTTGGCGGGGTTTTTCTGTGTATGCAATAGCAGTTGCGTCCGGAAACGCTAGAAAATTGCGAGTAGGCAGGTCTGATCAGGTCGGCACCGTAGCAAGTAAAACTCACGAGCAGGCAGCCCAATCCGTCCGATAGAGTAGATTTTTTCGTTAACGGCGGCCGGTACAGTACGTACATACGGCAATGTAATGTAAGTGTGTGCGTGTCATCCATCTCAACCTATCGGCACCGCTGCCAATAAGCCATCACCGCTAGATAGAGTAACTGCCAGGAAACAGTACATTGCGGGGGAAGTCGGTGAGATCCGATCCGCACGGGTCTTAGAGCGGGTGGCATGGCAGCAGTATCGTATCGTGATTTACTATACGTCAGGTGCTGGGGAGGGTGGGTGCCGGTGATCTTGGATTCGGTGGCTTGCTCTACTCTTGCTTGGGCTTATGGCTGCGGTCTCGGGATTATCTGCAGAGAGCACTAGTTAGACGAAGAATTAAACCCGGGAGTTGGAGAGGCTTAGCGAGACTACTAAGATCTCTCTCTGGCTGGGCCTTGTTTCTGTTTCTCTGTTTCTCTCCTTTTGTTTTTTCCCTCGTTTACGTAGAGTTTCGGGGCACGAGATCTGATCCAGGGAGTATTACACTCATGATCGTGATGGGGAACAATATCGAATATCCAATTGGCCATGACGGGAAAAGCCACCACCGGAAATCTGTGAGAATGATCTTGGAAATCATGACCCATCATCTCTAGCTCTGGAGCTCGTGAAGTTTAGGCAAGATAGGAACACAGCAAGTGCTGCTACGTGACAGTGATATTGGTGATGATTGATTAGTTTTCCAAGTTGCGATTGCACTTGTAGAGTCATTTCGTGTCTTGAATTTCATGAAATCTGTCTAGTACGTACTACACACATATTTCTAGCAATCGATTCATGAAAAACGCAATCATGATATGAGATCCTCAGCAGCAGCAGGAGCAGCCTAGAGTAACTGCGTGAATTACCCACCGCCACTGTCCAATTGGTGCGTAAAATATGAATCAATCTTGTTTTCTCTCTATCTCTCTCACCGGAAAAGTTAGGTTTCTCGTGATGATGTCTCGATTTACTATAGCTCATGCAAAAAACAATTATGTGGATAGATAGATGATCTAGATCTTGATATACATAGCGAAAAGGCAGAATAAGAGTAGCTCGAGGCAGAATAGCTACTCACTGCATACATAGAGCATACTCAGAAGCTAGCACGTACAAGCCATGCATGTCAAACCATCTACTCTACTCTAGCTGTATGTCGAAGTAGTATCGTGTACATGTAGTTACATGACGATGCAGATGATATGATGTCGATGATAGTGCAATATCCCTAATCCTGTATATAGCCATCCAATCACGTATAGTAATTATACTCCCTAGTACTACTACTATCAGCCTACTCTAGAGTAGCTAGAACAGAGTAGGAGTAGGTACATGTAATCTATCTAAACGTATCTGCACACGCCATAGGGTCGGATATCCAGCAAGTACCTTACCTCCTCTACTCCACGTAGGACCAGATCAACCCCCATGGCCATACCCAGCCACCATCTCCAATCAATCCAGCCAGCCAGCCAGCCCTACAGTATCCCAGGAAGAACCTGGCTTCCGGAACATTCCCCTACCCTAGTTATCGACGGTCCTCCTAGATAGATGTACCTTCCCTACATGCTCTACATGCACACTACACGCAGAATCATTCGATACATGCACGGCACTCTCCCCTACCGGTGCGATGCCTATGTCTAACCTTTCCTACTTTGGTACAGTGCCTTCAGCCCTATGCTATCTATCGACCCCCCCCACCCCCCTAGATCCTGCCGGCCGAGTCAGAAGCTAGGGAATCGCCGGGGCGTAACCTTAATATCTGGAGTAATATTAGTATGTAACAAAATGTACAGGGGGAATGTACCCTTCCCTTCCCTTTCCGTAGATTGGATGGCATGATCAGTAGTGGGCCCGAGTGTTTTGGCTTTCGATTAAGCCTACTTGTCGTCGTCTGTTAGCTGGCTGTTGTGCTGGCAGTCAAGCTATCATGTATCATGTCCGTGGCCGGCGGGCAGGCGTGGCTACAGGGCCGGGCAATCTGCCAAAACGTTGTGCGGTATCGTGTACATGCCATGCCATAATTAAACAATGTACAAGTATTAAACCTCATGATACAACGAACTCACTGATACGCCATGATACGCCGTTACTGTAAACCCCCCTCTCACTAAAACACCTAAAGCAACAGACTCCTTATCCATTCCTATCCCGATCCCTATCTCTATCCCACTATCGCAACGCACCCACTCTCACTATCGCTCCTCTCCGACACTACTTACTCTACTCCCATGGCGAGCCACCCCAGCACCTCTCCAACAAGCCAAGTCTCACCGGCCACCCCCAACCCAACCCACTGCAGCCCTATCCGAATCCTGCATCTTGGTCATAAGGCTCCTCATCCCTATCCCTCCCTGTAACCCTCCCTTCCCTACCCAATCCTACCACCCTACATACACCCCTCCCACAGCCGCAGAGTCATCAACAAAAAAATCCCTCCTGTACCATTTCGTCATCTGCAGCACTAGCACGCATGTGGCGAGCTTCTAGAAAGAACAGAACGTGCAGGTGACCCCCCACTCGTTCGTGTGGAAAGGCAAGGTGCAGGTCCCTGCAGACGTATCTGCGCGGTTTTTTGTAGCCAGTGGGAGCGCATTTCAACTCTACATTCGAGACTGCAACTGCAACTGTGGCTATCTGGATAGGTAGAGTGGAAACCAGAGTAGAGTAGGGGCCAGAGTGTTACGCCCCCTTAATGCAAGTCTCACAATCCGGTTGTAGTTGTGGATGTGGCTATCCAGACCTGTCACTGTCTGTCGCTGTCGCTGTCGCTGTTGCTGTCACTGTCGCTGCCCAAGGTACTCTAATCTAGAGTAATTGTAAATGACGCTAGTTATTGGATCCGTGGATTACAGCTCAGCCATCAAGCCACTGTCCATCTTCCTTCCTGCCTCTGTCTCTGTCTGTGTCTCAGTCTCATAATCTAGGGAGCCAAGGTAGAACAGAGTAAGGTACGCCGTACCGTCGGTTCACCACCTCCACTGGGCCACTCTAGAGTTCAACGCCCGCCGACGGCGGCGGCCGGCGGCTCTAACCATCCAGCATGCAGGTACTAACCTACTCTACATGCCCCGGGGTCAATGAACGTCAAGAGGCTATTAAAGTTAGGGCTGAAAGGAATGTATGCACCTACTCTCCCAAACATACATCTGTATCGTGGGTATTTCGACATAGCCACGATCTCAGTCAAGATTCCCTGGGCCCCCAGGGCCCTGCACGGAGATAGCACCTAAACAGGAACAGGCTACACACATTTCTACCTAACCCTGGCTATATTTACCTGCATACATACATCACAGAGTAGCATAGAGTAGAGTACATAGGGTTGGCTAGGTAGAGTGCTCTACTCTACTCTGGGTACTATAATTAGTGAACACTACGAGTCTATTGCAATTGTGCTGTGCGACATGAATGGTTGGTTGGATATGTCTCGCTCGAGAGATCCCATCAATGCATTAAAGTATTTGGTCCCGGTCCCCCCTTAATTGAGCCCCAAACCGGAGCCTCATGGGGAAGCCAGAGCCTCAATTAAAACACCTGGTAATATATAATTATAATGTCTCGTCTTTTTTCCCCTCTCCCAATCTCGCGTGCGGGGGCGGCGGTGGAGATCAATTACCAATGCAAACGTAGAGTAGAATTAGAGCATAGAGTAATTGACCGTAATAACAACTACAGTAGAGTATTAACCAAAGAGAATGAGAATACCGGTTCCTCTGCATAAGCTTTCAATGCTGCAGAGTTTATAGAGCCATGCCCTATTGACCGAGCCTTGCGTGCGGCCTTAGCGAGGGCTGTAGATAATATCTCTAGCTACATGGAGATACGGGACGAACTTAACATTAGCGACAACCCAAGTGCAAAAAATAGCACTCGTATCGTGATATCTCTGAAGGTTCTCCAAGCAAGCCTCTACAACCTAATCTGCTTTTGTCTCCCTGGATACAGTACCGCCAAAACTCGAAAAATTGGCTATCTCCGTCCAGGGATTACCGCTTGGATGATTGGTTGAATGGCATCGATCTGCTTTAGAAATTTCCCATACAAGTAATTTTGATCTAGCCAATTTTTCGAGTTATGGCGGTAGTTTACCGTCGTCAATGGGGCGCACAGACGGTATCGTATCAACGATCCCGCTCCCTCGTGACGTTCATCCGGAAACGCAGGGCTAGGGTCCAACCCTGAAGAGGAATATGGAGATATTTCGGGACAGCTAGTACTACCAGCTATCCCCGAAACGGGCACAAATATAAAGGTACAGCCCTCTTTGTCATCACACAGCTGCCTTACGATGTCTCAATCCTGTCCGCGCTAGCCACTCTGGGGTGGTTACTGTTGTTAAAGAGAGCCTAGGGTGTAAGTACACTCTGAAAGTAGAGTAGGCCGGAACATGACATAGAGATGTAGAGATGCGGCGCGATAGACCCTTGAGCATCTTCTGCATTGATTTACGGAGCCTCCTCCGTGGCGGCTCTTTTGAGAGAGAGCTTGATCACCAACCCCCCCCCCCCCTTTTCCCCACCGTACCACACGCACGTTATTGTCGCATTCCTCCATGAAACACACGATGCTATGGTGCCTCATTCATTAGGCTGTGCCGGATCGGTCCGCAATAAGTTAATATCAGGGTAGCCAGAATCTAGTTTGGAGGTGCTACATATATCCACCGGTACCGGTTCGGCGTAGCGAGAGAGAATGAATGAATCTAGAGTAGGAAAGTAGGTTTGAAAGAAAATAAGGCAATTTCCAATATCGACCTGATTAGGGATCAAAAGCGAAAAACTGCCGTCAAGAGAAAAGAGTTATGGGTGAGGAAAAGAATGTTGGCACGATCTGTTTGGGTAGGAGTTTTAATTGCATTCCATTCCTGACACTCTGTAGACAAGAGTACTACCAAATTGATTGTTCCTCCCAGCAAGCTGCTCAAGCTTGACTATCATGGAAATGTTTTCCCCCCATACGACTCATGCATGCAATAAATGCGGGGATAGGGCTGCTGTAAAGGTTAGCTTGCTCTCTTGGGAACTTCCCTTTGAGCTCTATGCACTGGATTGAATATATGATATCTATGGGCGATCAATTCCATTGAGATTCAAGCACGCAGGGTACTCTAACCACCTAATAGAGTGGTATGTGCAGGGCAGCTTTGATGAAAGAGGACCCTTCCTCAATCTCTCCCCCTCCCCCCTCCCGGGGGGGGGGGGGGTAGAAACGATTCACTTCTCTTCCCCGCCCTTTCGGCAAAGGGCCACCATGGATCGAGTGCGCTTACACTTCCGATTTGGGTTGGAGGGTGATATCTTTATTTTGACAGGGGATGGTTTCCCGCTACATAAGGCTGATAGCCCGAGTGTGGTGGTAGCGGTGGTTGTGGTGATGCTGGTTGGCTGGAGCATGGTTGGTCAATTGGTTACTCCAACTAAACTGCTGTGCCCTATGCAATGCTGCTGTTGCTGGATAAATCGGAGAACAGTCATTCCTCAAGACCGGCAAGGATGGTTGCTCGCCGTAACAATGGGTTTTCTTGCGTAAAGCAGTGTGGGTGCGTGTGGGTGCATTAACTAGATTGTTTGCGCCGCAATCGAGATCGCTTGCAATGACGTCGGGATTGGAGGGCTCTTCTGGATCTCTGGCGCCTGTGGGATGGAGGATCGAATTCGAGATACACATTGGGAAATACAGCGTGGTCAAACAGAAACCATCGTGGCTACGCAGACGTTTCAAAGTCTAATGTTGAGTTGAGTCGACAAACATTGAGCAGCACAGAATCAACAACGCAGAGTGACATACGAGCGAGGGAGAGCAATTCCACCGGGAGAGTAGATAGGTACACAAAGAACAGCTTTCCAAAGTCAATATCGTTTTGCCGTTCCATGTGCCACATTCACTTTTGCGTTTCCCTAATGCTTGCGATGAACTGTTTCTCCGCCGGTTCTTCGTGCCACATCAGTTGAGCCGCTGTGGATCATTAACGAGCCCATCCAACCCCCCCCCCAAATCCCCTGTGTCTCTAGACTAGACCGCACCTACATAATAGGAAGTATTCTATTGCAAGGCATTTTCCGGACCCTCGTTTGATATTTCCTAAGATGATAGGGCATACAACTAATCGACAATGCAAATGCAACCGGCAATTATCTCGAGTAGTAGTATTTGTGGTGATGGTGGTGGTGTTACTTGTGGTTGCAACGTTGTTGTAGTTGTGGTTGGTGTGCCCAGGCGATGCATGCTTGACATGGGGGAGGCGCACTCGCTCTCGCTCAAAGTTTCCTGGTGGCTGTTACTATTCTTATCGCTGGATAGCTCGTGCGAGTCGCCGTAGCAGCAACGCCAGACAATCGCTTGATCGGATCCAATGCTTAACCAAAACCAAATTCGGGTCTAAGTAAAGAAAGGACCCTACCTAACCTAACCTACATATAGACACATAACCTAAAATTTATTTACGGAGGGGCGGCCATGCTGGAGAAGCTTTTTCTTTCTACACTTGGGCATATAACTGCATTCTCGTGTGCAATTCTGTTCGAATCTGCCCTACGACCAGATGCAGATGTAAAAATTTAAAATAGGTAAAACCAATTGTTTATTTCGGGAGCGCTTTCCTCTAACGATTGCCATGATGAATGTGATAAACATCGCTATCACGGAATTAAGAGCTAGAGAAGTTGAATTCTTCGCTCAAATCGCGCGTAATGGAAATGTGTTTATTCAGCTCGTGCTATTAGCTGAATTCAACTAAAGTCCGTACTCCCATACTGAAATCATGATGCATAGCGCCAGCAACCACCTTCTCTATCAGAGAGGAATTCGTACATATATCATATCTGTGAGTCGGAAAGGCTACTGGGGGTATAAACTACCTACCAGGTAGTTACAGAGATAATCCGATCGCCTTCTCCATGAATAATCAGGGTCCCATCGTCATCCAAGCGCGACCCGCGCTTTGTGAATTATAGGGCAGATGTGTAAGTCCCTTTTCGAGTTATGTAACGGCCGTGCACGGGCATTATAGTACCAACTGTCAATAATATAATATTAATATGCAAGTGATGTAGTATGTACCTACTCTACTCTAGAGTATGTAGGATACCCAAGCACTTACTGTAGATTATGTATGTACTTTAGAGCAGGCCTGTCGAGCAGCAGCATACTCTGGCGGGCGGCCCTACGTGCGTGTGGCTGTAAAAGCCTCCTACGTTTACTATTTTCCTCCTCTAAGGTCAAATAATCCCTACATAACATAACCTACATGGCAGCCGTTAACTCCGCCAGGCTCCAGAAATGGGATGCCACCCCCGCCTGGCCTTACGGCGATTCCAGTGGCCTGCAGTGAAATAAACACAGCAGCCTCAGCCAATGGAAGGCGCCCCACCACCCCCCCCAACCAAGGTCTAAAAATGAATTTTAAAAACAAGGGATGTAAGGTGCTTGGTCAGGAGCAAGAACATGGGTTGACCAGTCGATGCCCAAATGTGGCGACGTGCATGGCTGTGTCACCACCCCGGTGCTTTGGCAAAATTGAGGAATTCCTATCCGCAAAGAATGTTCTGTGCTTGTTCTATCGGGAGAGTAAGGCTGGACTGCAGAAGGGGAGAGCGAGAGGTGTGGATTGGGATTGGATTGGACGGGGTGTGTGAGTGGACGGGGTGTGTGGATGGAGGGGTGTGCTACATACTTACTTTCTGGGTGTGGTAAATCGAATCGTGAGTACTTAAGTTGTGGCCTTCTCACATTCTGGTCTGGCTATATCTCATTATTCCTCCCGTCCAAGCTTTACTACTACTACAACTAGCAGCATAGCATCTACTTATCCCCTCAGCATCATCCTACATCACTCAGAGCTCCCCGGAGAGATATATAAGTCAAAGGAATAAGGACGCCGACATTTAACTCGAATCTCACGACTTCTACAAATCTCACCATCACGCCTTTCTACAACACCATCTCAGAACATATTTCTCCACCCACTATGAACCATCAAGCTCATCACTATACCTTCCCCGCTCCCATAATGTCCTCGATGTCACAAGTCGACACAAGTCAGTACCCCGCCGCCAGACAGACCTCAAGAGTATCATCCAGCTCAACGACTGAGTTCAGAGGAAGCACAAACCCGGATGAGGACTGGACAAAGATCTCAGATCTTGCTGAGCGCAGACGGATACAGAACCGCATTGCTCAGCGCAACTACCGCAAGAAGTTGAAGCGCCGCCTTGAAGACCTTGAGCGCAGAGCTGCTTCCCGCTCCCTCTCGCCCAACGGTGAAGACACTGATGGCCGCTCAACCCGCGAGTCCTCAGCTGAGCAGGCGCTGGTGTCGTCTCCCCCACTTACAGGTCTTATGGACAACAGCGAGCACGACCACAGAGGCGTCTACCTCCCGCCTTTGAGCTCGTACACTACCTCCTCCTCCTCATCCGCATACCCAACTCAGTACAGGAGTGCCGCCAGCAGCAACAACTCAAATTCGTACTCATCTTCGTCGCCGGTACCTTACTACCCTTCTGCAGCTGGCATGTCGAGTGATTCATCACTAGACTACCACTCATCAAATAGCCAGTACATCTACTCTTCATACTCATCGCCTCCTACGATGTCCTCGGTCGTGGATTCAACTTGCAACGCGGATCAGTCATATCTTCCGCTGCCGTCAACAAAAATCCCGTCTACCTACCTCAGCGACTACATGACTCCCAAGTCAAGCTCAATGTGCTTTGATGAGACGACCATGAGCCCATTCTCTCTCAGTTACGCGGGTCTTGCTGGTAAGCATCATATCTCCGGTTTTTGATTGCTCATGGATTTTAGCTAACAAATGTTTCAGACTCTCCAGATCCATCATTCTTCTCTACCCAGTACTACTATGATGACCACTCAAGTCCTGCGCACTCACATGCCTCAAATTCGCCGCCGCTCATGATCAAGCAGGAGCATTTGTAATCATATCATTAGCATCATCGCCATTTCTTTTGTCATGTTTTACTACTACTCAACTTTATCTATAGAATATTTCATTATCAAGGGGATGTCGGTGTTTTTCCATAATTTTTATTGTTTTATGGTGTTTTGTCTTTCTTTGATTACGCAGCGCTATACAGGACGGGGAGTACGAATTTTTTTTTGTTTCATCTTTCTTTTTTTCTTTCCTTGTGGGTTGGTGGGTTTGGGGCACTAGTGGGAGGGATGGAGGTAGCATTAGAGAGATGGGGTACTGTATACCAGCTCGAACGAAGGATGATCGACATGCATGAATAGCAGTAGACTACGACTTTACAGCGATGGGAGTGGTGTGCTTTTATTTTATTTACTGGAGTATTTGGGATATTTTTTTTTATCATTCTCTACCTCATTTCTTTTTTTTTTTTGTATCATGATGGTTAATTTCTTCGTTTTTTTACGCTTCTTTTATGGTTTCTTCGTCTGTATTTTTTTTTTTTCGAACGCGCGGGGGAGGGATGCTGGAAGCTACATTGTAGCTATCCATGTACTCAACTTAGCTAGAAGCTAGCTAGGCAGGCGGGCATGTACGGTAGAAGCAGATCAGATCAGTACCCACAATATTTCAGGTGTGGAGAAAATGTGAAAACCTTTTTACAAAGAACGGGAATTTTAAAGCTATATTTGGAAGGGAAAGAGTGAAAAAATTGTTGCCTTGGGCCTATTGTGGGGAGGGGGTGGTGGATGTGGATATACAGTCGCACCTCGCTATGCCGGATGGCCAAGATTCACCAGATCTTGTACGGGATAGCAAATATTTCTATGAAATCCGGGATAACAAATTGATTTTGCAGTAGAAAAATAAAATTCTCAGAGAATTTCATACGGGACAGCAAGGGATCCGGCATATTGAGTTCCGCCATAGCGAGGTGCAACTGTATGTGCAAGTGTTGTGATATGATCCGCTCCCCCTCCCCCAGTGTAACTGTGTGATACATATTTCAGTGGTACAGAGAGCTGGTCAGTTAGAGCAGCTGGTGGGAACGGCCGGTCCCGATACGATACGATATGATGGCACGGTGAGGCCTAGGTGGGCTTTCGTTTCATCTCTTACTTATTTTTTTAATATGGGATTTGGGATACGTATATCATTCCTTTTCTTTTTTGAACTAATTGGGTTTTATTTCATTTTTTTTCTTGTTTATTATTTGGTGAAAGTGGATATCCGGATGTCGTCGGATCACACATGGGCCCGGCTGGGATATCGATACCATCCAATATGCTCTTTATGCTCGCTTGCTATGATGATAATTGGGCATTTGATATAGATACCCTCCCCACTCCCATATGGGCAACTGGCGGGTTTGATCTTTTGATCACAGATACCATAACCCCAGATTTCGTGGAGCCGTATAGTTGTAGCGGAAACATTTCCCCGTTTTGGCATTTCAATATACATACCCCAACCAGGCTAAATATCCAAATATGTATGTAGATAGAGCCTCCTCGTCGACCTCCACGTTGATCCATATAGTTAAGTAACGTTTTTCCAGATCACCCGCCATAGGCACAGATATGTGGAGAGAGATCTGGAATATCGAATAAAGTATGTAAAGTAATCGGGCGGAGAAACAATGATGCAAGCATGGGATCCCGGCCACCGTATATTGTTAGTGTGTTCCTCCGTTCCCGCGTAGATATACGAAAGAGCCGCGTGTTGGAATTTAGATATTAGTTATCGAACCTTGGTTCATGGGAAGAGTGGGCAGTTGGTTGTGCCGGTGGTTGAGTATGAGCTCATGAGATTAGGATCACCAGAGGCTTTCAAAAATTTCTTTCACATATACGAGACTGAAAGTAGCTAGCAGGTACGTAAGTTATACGGATTCAGACATGATGTATGTATATTTGGAATTGAATTTCGTGGAAAGAGGCTGCTAGGTTCCACAGAATTGCCTTGAGTTGTGCTTCGGAATCCAGCAGAGAACATGTATGGCCTGCCCTGCACTTTCCCTCTCCGTAGTTCTCCTCTCTCTGCTTTAACAGATCTGCAGCAGAGCTTAGTGCGCATGGTGGAAGAAGTTATGTAGGTAGCCCTAGGCATCACGTTAATAGTTAGGTACACATGTATGTAAGGTCGAGTAGCACCACAACCACGATCCTCCCCCCCCATCCCAGCAGCACAAATGAACCACCTGGCCTTCTCCCTGGATCCCCCAGAGTAAGTAATGAAAAAAGAGATCACTCCATCATCACTTAAATTTCTCAGCCCTATCGGGGAGCCGCAACGAACCCAGTACATATGTGATGTACTCGCGACTAGCAACAAGAACCCGAAAATGCACGCCCTAATCTGCAATTTCCATTGGAGTAGAAGTTAAAAATACACCAAAGACTTGCAGCTGCATATTCGGGTTCTTGTTGCTGGTCGCGAGTAAGTACTCTACTCTTTTCAGAGCAGTACTAAAGTGATTGAGGCTTAGACATCCCCCTCGATACCTCCTACTTGCATACATAGAGTACGTAACCACCCAATTCGTCGCTGGCTGCAGAACGCAATGCAGGATGGGTTCGTTTCGTTACTCAAATCAGAGTCGCGTGTTGGGGTTTGCACCAATCGCCGGGCACAATCCACTTGCACCCAATCGTTGCGGCTGGGGGGGGGGGAGAGTGAGTGGTAATGACTCATAGGGGAACAAATGGGGTGTGCATGTATGTAGGTCCTTCGTATATACCGTATTCACTGGACCCTCCCTCCCTGTCTACACACTGACTGACAAACACACATCCGAGAATACCGGCCTTCGACTTCTAGCTAGCTCCAACTAGAATAGAGTACGCACGCACACACGACCGATACGACCGAGTTTGCGAAGGATCTAGTTATTTGCACTACATAACCAGTCTACCGAGATGATTACAAGTTACTCAAGAAGGGGAATTTTTTCCATCCGAGATCCAACAGCAATTTGTCAAACGTTGCTGTTGCCGAGGATCCGCCAGACAGGACAGGCCCAACGGGATGGATTTCAAGCAACGGCACTCTGGGAGGATTAGGTATTGATATTGATGCGTCCTTCCCGGCCTTTTGGCATTTACGGTTTGTTTGTGCACATTCATCCTCCCTCCACCTCCTCCGTAACTATGTATGTAACATACCTATGTAGCTGAGAATTAGTTGGCGCAGAATCAATCGAAGTGTACAGAACCCATTTTCGACTGCCAGCCCATACACATTCTCCCATTGCAATTACCTATCTATGCTGTTGCTGCCGAGGGATTAATTAAGGCTACAAGAACAAAGTTTGTTTCGTTGATGTGGCCGCCTAACATCAATCATAACATCAAATACACGGGTCTGTTTGAGCTTCTGAGCCAAATGCGCGGTTGATTGGTCGTGGCCGATATGGTGCAATATCAATTTCAAGTCACGGGGATTGCATCTAAGGCCTGTGCTTGTGCTGTGTGTGTCAATTATCGACTCCCACATATACACCACCACAAACGGCCATCGCCATAACCTACCCATTCCCCGTGCACACCATATCTGTTGCACATGCCTCTACGTTACCAATTACTCTCCTGGGTGTCCCGGCGAGTAATCATCCCAAATAATTGGCGTACGGAGAAGGCGATTTTCGCTGGGAAATTTCGATTCCCCCAGACCTGGACATCGGATCCGATTTTTGATCTACGCGCGGCTTTAATAATTCACGATATTAACATGTATGCCTGTAGTTATGCATTATACATATATGTTAACATAGTACATACGTACGTGTGTACCCTCGTAGAAAACCTTGGAATCCGGTTACAGAAATGATATGGATCAACAGGGCTGGCATAGGTATCGGGCAATCTCCGGTTTTGGTTCAACACATAAACCGAGTGACTTCTAGTGATTCAGGATGTGAGGTTCTCAATTGGAGATGTTCGTTAGTAAGATCCATATAAACAGAGAACCTAATTTTTGAAACATCCTAAGTGGTATTGTGAAACCAATATGCTCATAATATTGCCTTGTGTATTGGTTTCGGGAACTCCCAAATTCTACATTTTTGTAACACATGCTTAGTGGTGAATGTTTGGCAGAAAGCGTACTGCTCGCTATTGCTTTTTCATTCTTCAGCTAGTCAATAGGGCAATGGCAATACCCATCAGTATTACAAGTCAATTTGTCTTATCACAGTGCGACATTGGTGCCCGATCCCATATCAGACTTTGGAACCTGGATCATTCCAGGGGTTCAATTACCATGAGTATTAAGGATATTAGATATGCCGAATAGCATCCTACATATGCCTGTTTCTTCTCGCTAATTGAAACATACTGATCAACCCCACAATCTTCTTCCTTGGCTGCAGATTACAGTCAGTGGCCTGATAAGGCGGGATTTAACACCAGTCGAGAGCGGCACAGCACAGGAAGGTTAATCGAAGTCATTACCAATGGGTTACGTGATCAGGTGGCAATTATATATAAGGTTCCACCACTTAGAAGTCCATGCATGAAACCCGGTAAACGATAGGTGCAAATAAACAGTAAAACAGGGGCAGATTTCTGGTGGGCTGTTTCGAGTGATAATGAATGACCGACATGACCGGCCCAAAATTGACTAGGGCTACCAAAAAGAGTTTCTCAAGCATTTACTAAAGTCTCTCTCTATCGTGGTATTTTTTTGGTAAGTATGATTCTGATGAATTTCTCCGAGTGATATCATATGATCGAATGGAATTACCTACAGCGGTACGTTCTGTAAATTTGAATAATCCGTCCCAAGAATGATCTGCCCTAGTAACACTATTTTTAAGAGTATGATTAATATTGTTGCATGTGTCAATCATGAGAGATCGCAGGCTAGTTGCTACCAACGATCGACCACAATGTTTTGAAAGAGTGTCTCTAGACATATGCATGCTCCTACCCACTTTAGAACTAGTATGCTCCTAGTCGAGTAGATAACCCAATAGAACTCAAATTCATAGTTTGGGGGCGTAGTTATAAGTTGACCGGTAAATTCTTTAAACCATATAATCCTTGTACGCATAAGAAATGCTATGCACACGGCACAGACTATTGGAAAATCGTATGTAACGGCCGGCAATATATAAACCGCACGTGGTTAACTAATCTCGGCAGTACTGCAGTACTTTGTATCTGTATCACGGGTTCTCTTAGATAATTGGCAGTATCTTTTAACAAATTTCTTAGATAGGGCACTCTTTGGTGGTGGTGGGTTCCCCTGTTTAGGTTCCGTGCAACATGTATCATTCTTAGATCTCGATTATGGATATAAAAATTGACCATATAGAACTTCAAAGCGTCAAGAGCTGTGCAAGGAATACTCAAAGGCTTAGAGGGGTGATGCATTGACCGTACAACTAGATATCATTTGGAAGTCAGTGCACAAGCTTAAGACGCATATCGTTTGAAAAAGAATTCACCGGAAAGTAGCCGAAAAGTCGCCCACATTAATTGGCTCGGTCGGAAGTTCCAAATGTGCCACACTTGCAAGCTGAGATCCCTAACCTACTTTCCTTGAACATCTATAATATAATATCATGTTGGTCGAGACATAGTAGATGATCCCGCTGAACTACTTTTGCAACATGAGCTAGCCAGGTACAGAAGGCCGGGGCATCGGAGTTCCCAGCATTTGGAATACTCTTCCTGAACCGACTGGGGCTACTTGGCAACATTTCTTATTCTTTGGCTGTGGTAGATGTTGATCACGCTGATGGCCGGCCAAGTTGGCCAGGATTGTATTAACGCCGGTGCCTTCGTAGCCGCCCACCGATTAACACCGTCGGTGCATCGTGGACCCATGAATGGATTAATCACCTTGTAAGTACTAGAATATAGGATGGAGTCACATAAATATATTGCTCTATCTCGTTGGGGTTTTATAATTTAGGGCACTTATACGTTTACTCGACTATCAATTCAACTAGATACAGTAGCTGCCAAATTGAAAATGTGATGGTAATCACATCTATGTACTCCTGAAGAAGCAATAATTGTGCCCCCTTAATACTACTTAATTCTTATAAGTTTTATTCGCCGTAACTATATGCACTTCAGCCCTAACTAGGGGTCGTGGTGTGGTTGGTGATTAATTGAGAGATATACCGGTATTCATCATACCGGCGAGGAACATCCTTCCTCATTGAGATACATATGTATGCAAAATATTAGTGGATTCTAGGGTTTTCATAAAGCAGGGATGCACAGAGAAAATCAATGGCTTGCCGTCCATGGCAGTCAAGGAGAATGTTTGCCTTGTGACCACATATACATACATGTGTTTCAAGGGACCCCTGTGGATGAATAATTAAGTGACGGTGGTAACACGAAAGTACTGCTTCACCATGAGTATTGTTTAGTAAAGCTACATGAATTTCATGTAATCACCCGTACGATGCAAAGAGCATGTACGTTTTCGCTTTGGTTTATGCAAACATATTACACAATGAACGCAAGAGCAATGTTCTGAAATAAACTTCTTGGTACATACACATATTGTAGCTATATAACATTTTGAACATATTCATAATATACATATTTAATTCAAATAAAAACAAAAGAAATGGAAGGTGGGCAAAATAATCGATAAAGAAATAAACAAGGGAATATTTCGAGCCAGGCACGGCATGGTGTCTATGTATGTTGTGTAGGCTTTAGGAGGGGAAAAACTCTATTATACTGAGAATATTTGGGAACGAAATGCCCTCGCGCTTAAATTTGAGTGATAGAAAGAAATCGGTTTCCCTGATATGTCCTTGAAATATCGAAAATAGAATTTCCAATAGCATCTGTATGAAAAAAGAAGAATTAGATATTGATTGACCTGAAAAAGAATGTTTCCCTACAATATGATAGCACTTACCATCTCTCAAACCACTCATAAATTCTTCCGAATAATTCCAATCTGGATTATCAAGCCACTCGCCACTCGGTCTTGGGAGTCGTGGCCAGAATTGAAGATTCGACACCGGCACAGATGCAGAATACTGCGCTAACCGTTTGGATATCCGGTCGCCCCAAACTAGATTAGAATCAAATCTATACCATGACTTTGTTTGGCTAGCCCAAGTGACGATAGCTACGTCCAATGTCCCCGAGCCTTTTGCTACCGTTGAAACTGCATCTGAAAGTTCAAACTGCCATGTTTTCTTCGTATTCAAACACAGGAGCTTAAGTTTTGGTGTGAAAGAAATCAATTCCCGTAATTCGTTCACGTAAGGTCTTGCCTTTTGTGTCGAAGGCGTGTGTAAAAAGGGTTCTTCGAGCGACTCTAACATTATTGGTAGCCAGAGGCCTTGAAGCTGGGGGTGCTGTTTCGCAATTGATATCGCAAATTCCCATGATACTGGAAGCCCAACAAACTGAAGAAACTCGAGTTTTGGCAATTGTTTTAAAGCATCAATAAATGGTCTCGCGCAAGAATTGATGGCAGCACATTCAAGAACGTTTCCAGGAAACAGGGAATGGTTGAAAACAATTTTAACAGATCGGATTCCGGGGTGACGTTCGAGAAATGCACCAAGAAACCTCTTGCCATTGCGAAATGTTGATAAAGAGTTCTGGGACGAATCATTTAAACCCGTGTTTTTTCTGTCGAATCTGCTCGGGTTGTAGACCTCCCAAACTAAGGTCTCGAGTTTCGGAAAAGTCAAATTTTCATACTTTTCGGGGTAGTCGAGACCATTAGTCGAACGGAATGCCAAGTGTCTAAGGGTGTTCTGGGATTTCTCAAGAAGCGCGTGAACATAGCTGTTGCCATTATACTCCTGAACACTGATATCCAAAGATGTTAATGGGCCGAAAACATTATCCTTCCTTATAACAGTTTCTGGTTCCCATTCATAGATCCCAGCACCTGGTGCTTGCAAATGTACCTCAGCCTTTGTATCCAGAGGCTTGAGGATCGCAGCTTCCCACCATGGCATATTCAAGCATAGCCTCTTGAGATTTGGGAGCGCGGCCACGTTTTTGTAAAGCTCAACAATGGTCTTAGGCCGAGATAGCCAGAAGCCTTCAGGTTGTAGTCGCGTGTGTGCCTGTACTTTTTCTTGGTCGCAATTCTCGCTCGTGAGCCGAGATCCTTCCACAGTCAGATCCCAATTGAGATAGTCAAGCCTTTCCATCTTACTAAGAACCTTTCTCAGAAGGGCGGGTCTAAGCATGTCAGAACTTAATCGAACCCCGCCTACTGGTTGAATTTAAACTTACACTTCAGTAAAGTCGTCTCCAGTTGAGATAAATCCCCTCAAAGTCAATTTCCTAATCATTTGTGTAATTCGTGGATTCGCGTCTAGGAAACGCAGGGATTCGACTGATTTTGAAAGCGTGTTTTTGCTATTTATATTACATCCGAAGGTGATGGATTGCGTCTTGAAAAGAAGTCCCGAGGCAAACCTGCTGTAGATGCTGTTGACGAGCCGCCATTTGGATAATGTAGATTTTCCGTTGATGTTGCAATCAGCCTCGAGGATCAGGAAGAGGACATCGTCCGGAAGCAATTGATATGAAGCCATGGCCATATGGTGTTTGAGGATTCAAAGAGAAAGATGAAAAGATTTTGGTTACTGTGCCGTGATTTATGGAAGATAGCGGGGTCGTGTGTGGTAGTGATGATACAATGCTTCGATGCTGAGAGATTATAAGATGTAGAGCTGATCGTGGTTAGCGCTCAGGGGTAACTTGGTAACTTGTGTAGCTTCGGGAGAGCTGCTTGCAACTGCAAACTTTAAAAGAACTACAGCTCATGAGAGAGATGTTGGTTTTATACACCAATTCCATCAAGCGCCACCAGCTTCAGCACGAAAAGTCACAAAAAAAGAGGGCTTGTAAAAGATCGGTCTGGCACCACTGCGGGCCACCGCCTAACGCCCATCATCATAAAATCAGCAAGCCGTGCGGCTACCCAGCAGATGGGGGAAGACCGCAGCCTGCAAAGCGCACGCGTATGTGCATTTCATCCGGATAGGATCGCTACTCCATTGTTGAAGAAACCCGTCTACATGCGATATGTCCGCCGTGGCAGGCAAATCTTTAGCAATGCCCTCTTGAGCAAACTTGGCGGCAAGTGACCAAAGTAGTCTCTGCAACGTCAAATTGCTTGAAGGCGGCTAGGTTTGAGAGTTCACTGGAGACGAAAATGACCTCTGCATGTACTTTGGTTAAGCTTTGGGACAGACCCCAGTGCATTACGGTCGTTAACATCCTTATTCTGTCCATTTTTACAAATGCAGGCATACCTATCTACCAGCGGGAGTTGAGAAACATACACTCACTCCCGGAATTCGCTGTTCTGGCTCGAATATGGGGTATTGTGGGTTTCATAGATGTACCTCTGAGCCGCCGTGCCCCCTCAAAGGTCTAGACACGCGCGGAGCCGTACACGTTGCAACCAGGCTTGTCTCTACATAGTTAGTTGGGGGGGGCAAAAAGTAATAATAATCCCTAACGTGGCAAAGGCAGTGTGCTCAATCCGGACACGAATATTTTATTCAGTTACGAAAGTTATCAGAAGTTCTCAATAGCACCATCCGCTTGTGGATTTGAGAAACTGTGAGAGATTTGCAACATGTGCTCAGCCAATTAAAAATGTTTCGGACTTTACACGTCTCTGTCATGGCCAACTCTAAGTCCGGTTCGATATTTGGATATTCCACTCCAAATTGATTCAAATGGTAACGCAGGTACTTACATGTATCTGTCATAAACTCCACCAAGCTAACTTGGTGATCGTAGCCAATTTCTGGATTGACATAAACGATCAAATAAACATTAGAAAAGTCGTTAGGAATTTTTTTACACACAGCGGTCATGTTGTGTGATAGATATGCTCACATACTGCGCATATCACCACGAGTCAGGGCGGATAGGCTCGCAGAATCTCCAACGTACCTGAAACAAGATCGCAAATTTTCACCTAAAGACAAAGTTCCCAACAATAACGCGTCCATTCCAAGACAAGACTCACCATGCGTACCTTACAGCTTTCTGGTATTATTTTTTTTCGGCCGAGTTATGTCCGCATCATGAGACATCACTCTTCGCTGTGGCATGCAGCATGGGATCAACCATACCCCCACACGCGTACGCACTTAAGGTTCGGCCGACATTCGACAATAACTGCTCCCAAGAGGAAACTTTATGATCTACATGTATGTACGTATTTTAGACGATCAAATCAGGATTTCTAGAAATAGAGATCCTCGATTTCGGTACGTACGTTGAGATTCCCGACTCAGTAGAGGAGCGAACCAAAAGGCATCACTGACATTAGCATAGCCATGATCATATGAATATTTGAATCTGAGAACTCTGGGGGCGCTAAAGAAAAAAGAGGGAAAGCAGGCCTTGGCCAATAAGTTTACTCAATTCTTTAAATATGTATGTACATGCTAATATAAAACAAGAAACCTATCGCTACTCTACACCCTGTCTAAATTCACAACTCTGATTCGAATACTTTCTTATGCCTTCTTTGACTGCAGCCGTTGGATGATCGCTGGATGATATTGTTTTTTCCTCTCTCTTTTTAGGGAGTTACTCGCGCGCATCTATGTGCATCGTGGGGAGACGTCATCTACTTGTAAGTGAATTTCTAGAAACACTGTGTGTACCGTAAAAGTTGGAGCGTTGCACCCGGGTGTTAAATAAGATCCTGGTAAGTTTCTCTCACCAAAAACTGAAGGATTCGCCACAGTTCGAGCAATAATTGGTGCTTTTTACATACCAGGATCTTCTCTAACGCCCGGGCTTTACGCTCCAAATCTTGCGGTAATCACATGCACTTCAATTTACTCAAGTGTGAACCTGGGGGTTCAATCATTTCCATTAGTCAGGTCTATCGGAGAATTTGTCAGAAGGCGATTGCTCATCAAATATAAAGGCCATTATATTATAGTATGGCAATTATATCCCAATATATATCATTACTTTGGTTTTGGTATGAACTGCTTGAATATATAAAAACTTACAAGAATATCGGAGCAATTATACCAAAGGATCTACTTAATTGGTGGGAAAATTGACAGCCACAGAGCAAATGGTGCAATACCGAACCCAGCACTGTGGCTACTCCCTCAATGATCATGCCTGCAAGACCCTCTTATTGGTCTTTGATTTCAGTGAGAGGTGTTTTCTCTTGCTTCCACAAGCCTCCACGCCGAAATATGAAAAAATATAACGCTTGGCAGAGCAAAAGTATACGTATTATTTTCCATGTTATAACCAATTTCTTTTTACCAATCATGATACATGTCTTTATACTTCTGTCCGAGCACCTCTACAGCCCCGTCGACCCTCACTATCTCCAATACATCTATCTGTGGTTCCTACTATTCAGATACCAAATCCGGCCCGGACTTAAGGCTTTTTGATGATCAATGACATCAACTATAAGGAGATATACGTAAGCAATAGTGCTTGTGATTCGATTGATAAGGGCATACGTAACAATAGTGTTGAATACAGCGGGGCTATGGTAAAGTCAAGGGAGCTTAGATTCTCATCAAAACAGAGTACCTTGGCTAAACTGAACTTAAGTGGTATATCCGCCTCGGAGAACCATCCTTCACTTTTCAATGGCATAAAACAGCTTACCGCTATCAAAGGTTCGTACGCAAGCGACCAAATCTCCAGTTTCCAGTGGTCTGTGTTGTCAAGAGCATGAAGCGGAGTGTGACCAGCGATTTCGTGGAATGACACCATACAAATGCATGCAGTAAAGCAAGGCGATTATGGAAGTGCAAATAATACAAGATTAGAGGTCTGTTCGGTGTCATGGGATTCTGAGTTTGTAGTAACAAGTGAATTTATCACAGACCTTGTAAAAATACATGCAAGTATCGGAAAAACTATGGAATGCATGATTAGCGTGATCAGCTGTAGGGGATCCCCGGGACCCTTGAATCTCAAGACGCAACACAATCTTAGAGTTGAGGATAAACAGAATATGCCTCACGATATATGGCCGGTCCTGGTCTTCTAAGGCGACGATGATGGCCGCGCTAAGCAGCTTACGTAACTTCATGTAAGTGAACTCCTCTCTACTGGCCCTTGGAATAATTCATTACCCAGCAACCACCTCACAAAAAAGTCAAAGCAGTATGTCAATAATGCCCTTCCTATTTCCTCTGGTCCTCTACGAAGTTAATTTAACGTACGTGTAACTACAATACCGCCAATTTTATAAGTTAGCCACAACCTTGGGCTTGCTGCTATAATCATGAGTTTTAGTCTTAAATAGAACGAGTTCAACGTCACACAATCAGTGCTATAGCTAGTTCCTCGAACTCCTAAACTATGATGAACATCTCTAGCTCGAAGCTACACACTTCAACTACTCTAAACTTGTGTTGAAGATATTTTATCAACCCCCCAGAAGACCTCCTCGTCTTCCTGTAACAGAGAATCTGTAGTGCTCAGCATCATATTAACAGAACAGAGCGGTGTGAGGTGGGATGGGTAGTAAAAGACCGACATGATGATGGAAAGTGTTCTTAAGGGAGCGGGGTATACCGATATCCATCACTTCTCACACCGCCAGCTGTATTGAGCCGGCGATATCTCTAGCTCAGGATACCCCGCCGAAGTTTAGGCATATGTCTATGTTGGTGTACAGCATGTTCTGGCTCGGGGTCCTCCTCATGAAGTGTTAAGTCAGTGTAAACTGAGAAGTCAATAGTACCAAAGCAACTGTGAGCGTGGGTTGGGTTAATCTGTACTGGAGCTGCGAGCATTCAACCCCTCTGGACGTAGACAAAAGATGTAGCATCTTCAGCTCCCAGGTAGAGACTCCTTAGTGAAAGCTTTGGCCTTTTTTTCTCTTTTTTTGGTCGGCGGGCATACATGTACGTACATGTATTTATATAGGGAGCATGGTGCTAGCTGGTGTTTCTGTATTCTGGGAGGGTTAAAACCCCTAATCATCAAATAAACCACTGGCACATAATAATAATTACGGATATTCTCTCTGTGAAAGCAGGACGTCGACTTCGAAATAATGGCCGGGTCCATTACAAGTACTAGCAGTGATTGTCGTTGCCTAGGATACTTCTTAACCATATATAAAAAGGAGCCTCAGAGATATATGTGGTGATGTTGGTAACTGTTTTACTTCAACCAGCGATATTCATGATCGTGTATGGCTTTTTGAGGCTGCATAGCCATCAAAGAGAACTTTGGATGAGCTTGAGATAAGATGTACACTCTATTATGAACCTTAAACCTCTATATACTCGGGTAAAACAACACAGAAAAGAGAAGAGTCACGCTCTAGAAATTTGACTTGACCACATATATATACCAACCATTGGTGCATCGTAGCACTGACCAGACCTTGAAATGTTGCACACGTGTATCGTACCGGAGCTCGAGGTCGATCTTCGAATTTAAGACATCAAATCGGGGTCCCTTAACTAGTGTGTTATGCCACTGGTGAGAGGGCTAGGTTTTTCCCTTGATTTGTAAGAGTTGTGGTGGGGGATAGGAAGGATTACGAGACGGCCTCGGTTTGTGTGGATCACAAGATATCACTCGGGAGGAACAAACCGTGGTTTTTTACACTGATGCCCTGATTGGCTTAGATGAACGTACAATCAAATATTACTGTAGGGACATGCTTAGATATGACTTAACTAAGGAGATTATAACTATATGTATGTGTGGTTACGATAGTGGCATTGCTGTGATTAGTGATCAAGAACAAATCACTACTATGTATATAACGATATGATATAGACTCCCCCCCCCCCCAACACATGGTAGTAAAAGTCTCGTGCATTATACTTTAACTTGGCGCTTCCGCGCGCCTACAAGCGACGGATCAGGCTATATATAGTGCTTCGCCCCCTTTATCCTCCCAAGTGTAGTGCAAAAACTAACATAGAACAAAATAGTGAAAAGAGTTTGCCTCGGGTTCTCGGCGGCCGGAAGAGCTTCTCAGTGGCTAGACATACCGTCTGCCACAGAGAGCCACAACAACTAAGCACACACGTCACACTGTCCGGAATCAGAGGAAGGGGTAACGATAAATTCGTTTCAAAATGACTACAACGATACATCCCACGCAGCCTACCTACAGAATATTACTTTTGGTAAAATATATAGTTACACCGAAAGTTTTTCTATAAGGGTACCTATAAGGATACCTAGAAGAATGGTTTCTTTATAAGAGCGGTACTTCTTAGCCCTTTTTTCTCAGCTTTCAGCACTAGCACACCTTATATAAGGGTAATCTCTCTCCAAAGGTACCAAATTCCGGTCCCGAGCGTACCCTTATAACAAGCCTTCGCTGTACCTAATTAGGTAGTTAAAGAGTTTATACCATATTAATCTCTCTCAAACTCTTAATCTAAGGTGAAACCTGCTAACACTAACAAGAACCGACTATTATTTAAAAACGGGACGACAACCTCATATCGAGTGATATTCTATGATCCAACAGGGGGGAAAAAAATTGCTCTGGTCCATTCAGGAACTCGATCAATTCAAGATTCCTCAATGGGTACGGTAAATCAATGGTTTAGGAACTTTAAATTAATTACATATTCGGGGCAGTCTGCATACGCATACAGTGCCAAAAAAAGCGAGTGGATCCAGTACTAAACCTATAAGCAGAATACTGCAAGGCTACGGTATGAGCTCCAGTATTACGTACCAAGGTCAGTTAAGTATGATTCCGATTTAATTCGCAAGTTTTGCACAATTCCGTATTGGTATAGTAAGTACCTATCACATCCCCCTTTTCAGTACTGTACTTATCGATCGACTAGGCTGTTCTACACAGTGCACAGCCACGACTCGCGACAATCCAACACAACCATACCACACGCAGTGAGCTCAGATCCAAATATCAAAGCAATACTCTCATCCCCATGCCAGCCCATCCATCATCATATACAGGTGGTTTGATTAGAACCATCCTTAATCACATAAGTAACCGACCCGATGAGCAGTGTTCCTAGATAGACTAGGTAGCTATAGCTCGATCGAGCAGGTCTCAACCTTCATATATCTAATAAGTATATAGATATACCGATATGCAATGTGTTATTTAAAGGTTTTGATTGGCCAGGTTTGAGGGGTTTTCTTTTTCTCTATCAAATATGTTGGAGTTGGTAGATATTCTATCAAATATGTTGGAGTCAGTCAGTAGATATTTGTTCCAACATACCTTGAGTCAACCAAATAGTATATCAGATATGTGCACAGGGCATCTTGGGGGTTCAGTGATCTTAAGCGTTGGTAAACTGATATTGTTTAAGCCATAACAGTTCCTACTCCGGCCAAAGGCCGGAAAACTCTTGTATATATACATTCTCGAACCCCAACTACAGCCGGTCTAAACCAAGGCGTCGGCCCTTAGCTCAGTGCTGCATGCTTCTAATCCCCAATACCTTCGTTACCCCCCCGCCATAACAGCTCTGGGAGACTAGCTTCAAAGAACAACTTCCACAGCGTGGGTCATCGATGAGCCTCCCATACATTTGCCTCTCTCTCGCAGGACATATAAGATATACCGTGCAACTGGCTGGCCGATAGACACCATATAATAGCACTCACCTCCCCCGTCGGCGCCAACCACAAACCCATATATCGTCTCTCCACAACGCCTATAAAGGGCCGAAAAGAAACGACGAACAGTATCTATACACACCGGCTCAACCCCCACCATACCATACCATACCCTACGTTGCGCTGCCCGCCCTTAATTTCTGCAATCCACATATGTACTCCACATAATGCTCCCAAACAGGCGCATTACCCATGCAAGGAAACAAGAACATAAGTATAAGTATAACTATGATAGAATTATGTTACTCCCACCGCCCCCACCCCTCCCCGTCCCCGCGCGCCCCGCACCCCAATCATTAACCGCATCGAATCCCACATGCATAACAGATCCCAAGCCATCCAGCCAGACAGACAGACAAACAGAGCCAGCTGCGTGCAACAAACCCACACCCACATTCTCATACCACACCATATCCCTTAGTACATGACCATAAAAAGGAAGGACATAGACATACAAAAAAACACAAGAAACCCTAGTTATTTTTTTCTAGAAAAAAACGCCGAAACAGGAAAACCAGTACAATGGTTTATATTAAAACAAGCAATAAAGATCAGAAGAAGAAGTAGAAAGGAAAGAAGCCGGCATCGTTTTTAGTCAACGCAAATAAGAAAGAAGAATGAAGTGAATAAAAAAAGATGAGTAAAAAAAAAAGAATTTATGTAAACAGTCCAGAAAAAAAATGGAAAAAAATGAAGAGGTTGTGTTAATACGAAGTCGAGGTAAATGCTCCGGGAATAAAAATAAACAAATAAAGAATCAAGAAAAATTAACTTGAAAGACCTAGCTTATCAAGACCCATAAGAGGAAGAATATCATCAAAACTAAAAAAAAATACGTATTTACGTCAGCAACTATCATTACCAAAAAAAACCATTAATGTGGGGGGCGAGTATGCGGGAGGGAGGGATCAAGCCATCCCCGAACCCCGAACCCCAGACCCCAGACCCAGCGGCACAGAAAAAACAGAAAGACGAAAACCTACCTCCAAACATCTTAACCACCAACCACCGATTACTACTAACCCTCGCCCAGTATTTCAACAGCTCCCGCTGGCCCCCCTCCACATTGGCCACCACATCCTCCGTCTCATGATCAATCCTCTGTATCATCTCACTCTGCTCCCCCACCATCTGCGCCAACTGGCTAAATATCCCGCCCAGCTCCGTGATGGTCTTCTCAATCGCCTCGATCGCCTCCGACCGCGCCGAGATGTACGAATTCGCCGCGGACCCCTCCTCCATGAGCGCTAGCTGCTGCGCATTCATCGCCGACGACGCCGCCGCGGCGGGCGTGGGGTCGAGGGAGAGCAGGTCTGGCTGCGTCGCCGGCCGCGGCGTGCTCGAGGGCGTGGCGTAGAGCGGCGAGTGGTAGGACGGCATGTTGTTCGCTGTGGCAGGATGATGATAAGCGGATGAAGACGAGAAGCCCATACTGGACGCAGACGAGGAGGACGGGAGGAGGGGGGCAGAAGCAGGGGTTCGGGGGGTGTTCCTACGGTCTGCGGAGTTGGAGCGCACGTTCGAGACAAACTGGTCGGTGCGGTGGCGCGAGGCTTGGATGTTCTTGGTGCGCACTTCGAGAACCTCCTTGAAGCCGACCGAAACGTCGGCGAGCTTGCCCTGCAGCATGACGACGACGTTCTTGGAGTGCTCGCCTTCTTCGGATTTGCCGCTTGTGGCCTTGGAGCGGGTGAGGGCTTGCAGCGAGGAGATTTGGGCGTTGATGGACGAGAGGTCTTGCTTGATGACATAGGTGAGCTCGGCGATCTCTACGGGCTTATCGTCGAAGAGGGCTTTGCGTTTGGCCACTGTTTTTTTTGTGTCAGTCAAGGTCATTCTTGAATTCTGTAATAGCCAGCTCGTTTATTTCCGGCATCGTCGTCACCACAATCGCTAAAACCCGAAAAATTGAAACAACAGGAACAGCAACGAACGGGGGGGGGGAGAAAACATACACATCGCCAACCTCTCCAACTTCCCCATAGTGTCCGTAATCGCCCTCCCGATATCCATGGCCTTCCTCGCAAACTCTCCTCTTCCTCCCTGCCGCCGTGATTTCTCCTCTCCCTTGCCGTTGCTGAGTAACCGCGCATGCGCAGAGCTCGGATTGTTCCTGCTCAGCTTCTTGCTCGCCGACGTTGTCAGGGCGTGGAACTCTGTGGTGCGGTCCTGGATAGACATATTAAATATAAATGAGTGGGTTATTTTTATTTTCTTTCGTTTCGTTCGGTGTCTCTTTTTTTTTTTTGGTGTTTTAGTTTTGGAAGTGAGAGAGAGAGAGTTTGTTGGTATTATGGGTTATGGGCTCGATAAAAAATGATGTATGTTGAAAACTTGATTCTGAAAGTCCTTCTTCCTTCTTCCTTCCTTCAGGGGCATCCGAGCGAGCGAGACCAGCAAAGGGCAGCTGCCCTTTGAAATGTACGTGTTGCGAAGCGGTCCCCAGCCTACGCCGGCCGGGATTGTGGAGACCGACCCTAACCCTGCTTTTTTTTGTGTGCGGGGGGCTAAATATAGAAAGGCTGATATAGCTGCGCTGAGAATGAGATGCAGGGCCGGGTCTGCCGTTAGCCAGAAGGGAAGGGATAGAATTGGGCGCCTCTTTTTTTTTTTTTTTTTTGCTTCCCAACAATTAATTGCACTCGGTGTGTGGGAGCAGCAGCAGCAGCAGCAGGGCCGGCGGTGGTGGCAATGTAGCCGGAGGCTTCGGGGCAATTGTCGCTGTGTAGCCGCGCAGCGGAGGGCGGTTGTGTTTCGATTTTTTTCTCTTCTTTTAAATCCGATCGACTCGTAGAGTAATCAAGCAACTCGGAGGAGGGCTTGTGAGATGGGGAGCATCTTATGAGATCATAGCAGGATATCATAGGTCTCGTGATCGGCCAATCGGGAAGGTGAGGCGTGATTGGCTAGCTGGAGAAGGAGGCGTCCCGGGCCCTCTTTGACAGTTTCAATAATGGGTGTATGTAGTGCAACAACGCCAGGGAGAAGAATATATCTGGAACGTTTGAATGGTGAATGGGGAGGGGGGGTTTCAGAATGCGGGGAAGATTAGGAATCAGATCAAAGCAGGCAAAAAGTCTATGTAGAATATTTCAAAATCACAAACTCTCGCACCCACACGCTAGGTTTGCGAGTGATAACCTATGATTGGCTGCTGGCCGAGATGACGAACCGTGCTGTCCAGCTTTGGTCCAGCATACCTATTGCCCCATCCATGATATACTGAACCACCCAGTCGTACCACACTAGGGCTTTGTTCGGTTTAAGTAAATGGGTTGCTGGGTTTACAATTAACATTTACTCCAGCCAACATTTGCCGGTACTCATTAACGATCATTGACATCGGAGCGCGACCTAATGATATTGATAGTATATACTTAAGAGTCAATGCTCTGTAAGAGCCCATCATCTGCTAGGTAGGGTGTGTACCTCACATTCCCAACCATAGGAGCTCCAGAAAAGCGCATTGTCTATAATTATTACTACCTCTATAGTACTACTAGCGACTGAGGATCTGTGTGTGCATGCTATCTAAGAAGTACCTCCTCTAACACATATAACAATAGAATAGAGTACAAGCACATATACGCCCAAGAACCCCACCAGCAGAAGCTGCTCAGGCACCACGTAAATTATAAAGCAAACCCGCCAAACCACCCCTACGACCATCCTTCTCTCGTAACGTCTCCATAACCAGCACCCTCCTCTATCGCCCAACCCCCCCTAAAAACACAACCACCAACCCCACCACCACCCCCAGCACCCCCACACGCCACCCCAAATGCCTACCAACCCACTCCACCCACTCCACCTCCTCCTCCATTCTCATCCCCGCAGCCACCAACGCGCCCCAATGCGCAGCCAGCATAAAATATAGCTCCCACTCCATACCTATCACCGTAAGCAGCATCCACCCGCCCACCGCCACCGCCGCCAGCACCCACCTGTGGCCGACGCCGCGGGGACGCCACCACTGCAACGTGGCAAGGATGCGGATGAGCGCGCGGAGTAGCAGGAGCATGACGGAAGCTGTGAAGAGGGTGCAGACGGTGTGCAGGATGGTCCGCGGGATGAGGACGGCGAGGTGTGGGAGGAGGAAGAGGAGGAGGATGAAGAGGGCGGTGGAGAGGGCGCGGGGGAGGGCCATCGGTTTGTAGTGTATTGTATTGTGTGGGGTTTTGGGGTTTTTTGGTGAGTTGTTTTTCTTTCTTTGATGGTGGTGGTAGTAGTAGTAGTAGTAGTAGTAGTAGCAGTAGTAGTAGTAGTAGTTGTAGTAGTTGATGGTAGTTGTAGTAGTTATGGTAGAAGAGAAGGTCGAGTGATGGTGAGTGAACGTGTGATTGTGCGCAAGATGGTGATGACGCTTTCAAACTAGAGCTATCTCGCTGCATGAACCCGTTTGCACAGGTCATCCAATGCATTCTTTGGATCATGTGGTCACTCTTCAATAGCAAAATGCCACCCTCCCCCAATTGACATAAGAGTGGTCGAAACCACCAGAAAGATCTTAAAAAAAGGGGGGGGGAAGGCCAATGAGTAGATACGTCATTCCCCACAACAAAAGACTTACGTGCCCTCCGAGTATGGACACTGCTTTGGCGATATATTTTTTTGTTGTTACTGGGGGGTTTGAACGATGGCCGGCCCCATGTTGAATGACCTCTACTAGGAGTGGTATACAAGCAGTTTTGGACTGAACTCCTTCCCACTAGGCGATCGCTAACCCCCACAATTCTAAAATTCACCTCTTGTGGATTTAACCTAGGGCAACGTATAACGTGTGTATGTGGGTCGACTTTTGAACTTGACGGGGGGACGTTCATCCTACACGCATTATGGCTGGATTTCACCAGAGAAGGGAGAGGAATGCTAGAGATACGCGCATAAGCAAACTAAGAATCCCGCATGTCTACTTTAGCTTAAATGTAGGTAGATTTCATTAAAGTGTGGGATTGTGGAAGCTTGAAACTCCTAAGAGGGTCAGGGTCGGGCGTCATGGTGTATCACTCGGGTTTATTACTCGCCAGATATCATGGCTAAACCATCGATGGAGCACACCATTGAATACATAGATAGTTTCCTGCACTTTACGCAACTCAGCTTGTATCCACGCCGTGGAAAAGACCTCTCGCTCTGATACAAGCTCTTCCTGCTCTTGCCTCGTTATCGACAAGCTAAGCTAACACTAACCCTAACCCTAACCCTAACCCGCCCATCCGCACCGCCGCACCGCCACACCGAGCTCCCCCAGGCCACCGCCACAGGTACGCAGCCCACCATTTCCAGGCCGCGCAACGGCTGTGCATTAACCGCATTCACTGCACCAACGCCCAAACACTCAAACAATCTCACGATACCCAGCACCTCTGCTCTGCTCTCACCCTCATCTCCCCCACCTCCGATATATCTCCCCACTCACTCACTCACTCACTCCCTCCCTCCCTCCCTCCCTCCCTCCCTCACTCGCCCACACGCTCTCTCTCTCCCGCACCCATGGCCGTCCCCACCGCAAGCAGCTGGGCCCAGCTCCGGCAGCAGGCCCGTTCCCTAGAGTCACAGGTACGTAGGAAGGAAGGAACCTCCCCTCCCATCCCCCCCCGCTAACAAACCCCCCCGCGCAGACCGAGAGCCTCTTCCACACATACTCCGCCTTCGCCTCCTCCCCGCCCGCAAAGCCCACCGAAGAAGAGCTCCAAACCGAGCGCAAGCTCCAGGACATCCTCTCCAAGGTATGCACCCCCCCCCAGACACCACCTACCCTGCAGTGCATGCACCCCCACTAACCCGCGCCCCTGCCCGCCAGCGCGACACCACCGTCGTCTCGCTCTCGCGCCTCCTCGACTCCGAATCCGCCCTCACCTCCAGCGCCACAAAGCTGCAGAACCTCTCGCTGCACCGCAGCACGCTCGCCGACCACCGCCGCGAACACGCCCGCCTGCGCAGCACCATCGCCGAGGCGCGCAGCCGCGCAAACCTCCTCTCGACCGTGCGCGACGACATCTCGGCCTTCCGCTCCGCCAGCCGCGTCGAGGAGGGCCGCTCCGAGGCCGACTACATGCTCGACGAGCGCGAGCGCATCGACCGCAGCCATAGTGTGGCGGACGGCGTGCTCAGCCAGGCGTATGCCGTCAACGAGGACTTTATGGGCCAGCGCCAGATGCTGCAGAATATCAATAGGAGAATTGCAAACAGCGCGAGTAAGGTGCCGGGGATCAATACGATTGTGGCGAAGATTAATACGAGGAAGAAGAGGGATAGTGTCATTTTGGCGGCGCTGATTACGGTCTGCTTTTTGGGCGTGTTGTGGTTTCGGTAGTGGCGTCTGTGGGTTTTCGGTTTTTTACTGTTTGGGTGCGGGCGATCTTTGATTGGAGTGGAATGGATTGGATTGGATTGTGTAGTCCCCCCCCTTCCTCCCTCTCTTCCCCCGTTAGTTGGGGACTTTGTGTGTTTGAATCTGCTTTAAGTTTCTGCTTGAAAGTGTATTTTTCTTCCTTTATTTCTGTCTGGGTGTCTTTTTTTTTTTTTCTTTTCTCGCACTGGCGCTTGTTTTGCTATTGCTATTTCTATTTGCTGTTGCTGTTGCTCTTTTGCTACTGTGTATGTACATGACCTTGGAGCGGTCCGTCCGTAGGAAAATCAATATCCTAATCACTTGCAGATCAGATGTGTTGCATTCCACCAGAGAATATCGTCATTTACCTACATGTATGATGGCTGTATAGCTCGAAACTAGGCTAGCTTCCTCTTACCTAGAGTAACTGCGGGCAGCAGCAGCAGCAGCAGCAGCAGTGGGGGAGAGCTTATTATGAACGCACATCATCGTCGAGGAAAGATCAAAAATCTGATATATCGAGGCCCCTCAATCCATTGCTTCTTTTCGTTATTTCCCTACGCAAGTTGCACGTCGGGGGGTAAGTAATGGTGGAAAGTTGCAAAGCCTCTAATATGATTATTGTTTTTTTTTTTTTGCCATGTTGCCGTATCGGGGTCATGGTCAATGATCTTTCATCAAGTGGAAACGATAAGATAATTTACCTCACCAAAACTCACCCGTCTGATTAGCTCAGATCTCGGAGTCCGGCCGGATGTCAGGTACATACGGGACTTGTGTGCCATGAAAGTAGACGGGTTGGGGACGAGCCTACTCTAGGCCATATGTATGCTCTGGATATCGCAGAATACGAGCATACAATGGCTGCGGAACAGATACGAAAAAATATGAGCGGAAACCTTGTATGATATTTACGTCTAAAAAAAAAGCCAATGATTATTTACAGAACACGTCCATTTTATTTTCCCTTTCAAATCTCATCCATCTCCTCCAACACCCTCCTCTTCTCCCTCTCCCCCCTCTCCCCCTCCTCCCTCTCCACCCTAGCCTTCTCCCTCTCCCCCTCCAACCTTTTCCAGTCCTCCCTCAACTTCACCACCCCCCTCCTCAGCGCCACCTTCTCCTCCTCCCCCGCCCTCCCGCTCCCCGCCCACCGGATGCGACAGTCCCAGTCCACAAGATACACATACCCCACCTTCTCATTCACATACGCCATCCTCTCCCTCACCTCCTCCTCCAGCCCCCTCTGCACCAAAAAATACCTCCCCCACGCCCCCTCCTCCACGCCCGCCCTGATGCGCGGCACAAACACCCGCACCAGCCACGCCTTGAGCGGGTTTGTCTCCACGTTCACGTCAACCCGCTGCACGCCCTCACGCAGCTCGTCCTCGAGGCCAGAGGTAAACGTGCGCACCTGCGCCTCGGCCCACGCGCTGCTAAACACGCTGACGACGCTGACATGGCCCTCCAGCACGTCGGTGGTGCTCTGCAGCGGGTCGCTGGCGTGCAGGAGGGTGCGGCCGACGAGGTTGGGGAAGAAGAGGGCCTTGTCGGCGCGGAAGAGGAGGGGCGGCGCCATAAACGATTTCCCCTTGTATGTTGCCGAGAGGCGCGAGAAGTCGCGGAAGTAGGGCTTGAAAATCTGTTTTGTCCTGCCATCACCCCCCACTGTTAGCTAGGGAAGAGAAGCGGAAGAGAGAGAAAGAGGAGGGGGGGTAAACATCTTAGCCCGCCTCTCCAAATGCTTATCCCAATTCCGAAAGTCGTCGCGCCGCTCCGCCCACGTGCGCGTGTCGATGCCCGTGTTCTCGTCCGGGCGCGGCGGGTGGTCGAGCCCGATGGGGCGGGCGAGGCGCGGGGGCGTCGGGTCTTTCTCTTTCTCCTTGAGGCCCGAGTCGAGCTCTGTGAAGGGCTCTTCATCTTCTTCATTCGGCTTCTTGTTTGGCGGCGGCGGGGGGGATGTTGCGAGGTTGCGGTGGTGCTGTAGTAGTAGTAGGAGATGGGGGGGCGGGTGGATGGAGGTGCGGAGGGGGAGGGAGAGGCGGAGGGGGAGGGAGAGGGGGAGAGGGAGACGGTGGTGCCGCAGGAGGGTGTGTGGTAATGACATTTTGGGCGGGTTTGGTGGGGTGTGGAGGGGCTGGTGTGGAGGGGTTTGTGTAATTGATCTCTTGCCCTGCAGCAGCGGTTTGGCGGGGTTGCACGGGGAGGGCAAGGCAGGGCAAGGCAGGGCGGTTGTTGAGCCGCTGATACAACGAGTAGAGGTGTTTGGGTACATGGCATGTCACGAGGAAGGGAGGAACAACAGGTGCACATGCAGACATCTCGTGTGTCAAGCAAGGCCTTGTGCTCTGCTCTGTCTGGTTTGTATGTATGTATCTCTACCGCTCACTCGGATGTACATGGGTATGTGAACAAAGTACATATATCTTCTACCTCCAACAGCTACCAATACAGCAAGAATTCAGAGAGAGAGAGAGATGCAGGAGAGAAAAGATTATAACGGAGAAGAAAGCCTCGCTCGCTATATGAGAAAAAGTTGTAGAGAAATAACAAGCTGACAGAGATCACCTTGCGGATCGAGGGGGCACACTATGAAGTACATAAAACTCAAGCAAAAACTATAGTAATAGAAATAAGAATAGTGAAAAGAAAAAAAAGGGAACAATGAAGAAACCCCATGCATGAGAAGCCTAGAAAGTGAAGAGAAAGAAGAAGAGTCTCCATCACAGAGAAAAGCAGTTATACACCGACTACACCAAGCCAACCAACCAACAAGACAAGAAAGGATGAAAAAGAAAGAAGAAAAACTCCATCTAGATCATCTAGATACCCATCGTATAGTCCAATTCAACCCCAGGCACAACACCAGCAATCACCTTCACAAAGACCACCAAGTACTGGTCCACCCTGAGGCCTCCGTCATCAGCGCTCTCCTGCTCCTCGGTCTCGCCCGCCGCAGGAACCTCCTCCCACTCCTCGCGCTCGCGTCTTCGCGCCATGCTTTCAAAGATGCGCTTCATGACCTCGGCGTGGCGGCATGGATGCACGCTCGCCATCTGCACGCTGCCATCCATGGGCGGGAACTCCTCGATCGTCACAGTCTTCTCGCGATAGTCGGGCGCAATGTCCTCAAACATGACGGTGGGGGGGTTGAGGGGCATGCGGGTGGCACCGTCATAGCCGGAGAGGTAAAAGCGTGGGACGCGGTAGTAGACAGAGTAGGTAATGTACAGGTTGTACGAGCGGAGAGGTCTGTAGGAGGGGGGGTGGGGGTTAGCTATCATAGCTTGAAAGTGGGGGGTAGATATGTCTCAGATAGCTAGAGCTAGCTATCTAGCTCTTTCCCTCGGCTATACAGCTCCAAGGGAGCTCCTTAACCCGGAGTGGGGGGGGGGGGGGGGGATAAACAAACGGATAGTGTACTCACGCCTTAACACCTCTACCTCCTGTCCTAGCCTTCGGGGTCTCCTTGATGATCGCCTCATCATCATCCTCCTCCTCATCTGGAATATCGTCGTCCTCCTCCTCCTCTTCCTCCTCACCAGCCTCATCCACCGTTTTTACTTTTGCCACCTCGGGAGACTCCTCGCCGTTCGGATTAGTGGTGGTAGCGAACGTGGGCGGTGCGTTATCCTCCCACTCGTCCTCGCCCTCCTTTGCCTCGCCCGGGTTCCACGACGAGAAGCTGTCGTCGACACGGCTGTGGCAGGGCGCGTTGCGCAGAACGAGATACTGCTTGTCGTCGGGCAGATGCGTGACACGTTTGGCGGCGTCCGCTGGGGCCCAGGACCAGGTGGGGAACTTGTAGACGAGGTAGTCGCCGGCGGCGACGAACTCTTCGGGGGTGACCTGGCCGGTCTTTGTGAATGTTGAGGCGTTGGAGGGGGTGGAGAGATACTCCCGGAGGGTGGATAGGGTGGAGTAGAAGGGATTCATGTTTTTTGTAGTATTTGGAGCTGTTGGATACGATACTGTAGCTAGCTAGCTTGTAGGTAATTGTAGCAGTTGATTATAGGTACGTAGAGGGTCTGTGATAGCAGAGGGGGGGGGGCGAGTGAGATAGAAGATGAGGTTTGGGGGCTGAGGTGTAACTGCGTTGGCTGGCGGTGTATTGGGTGAATAGTAGCAGAGAGAGAGAGATGTAGATGGGAGAGGAAGTACCACACAGAGCACCAGTCATGGCGGGGGAGGGGAACTATGTACAAGTAACAAGGCTATACCCAGAGGTACTGTGCATGTGCGTAGCTCTCGGGACGGAACTGAGAGGGTAGTCACATGATCTATATTGAAATCGGCGTCCATCCACCTCGCCACCACGAGGTTGAACATCGAGCTTCGGCCCCATCCATCCCTCTCCCTCTAAGCTTTTGCCCCCTCTACCTCATGGGGTGCTGGTTGCCATGTGGGTTAGGGTCTCTCCCTCTCAACCAGTCAGCTTTCGAGAGTCTAGTACATCTTAGATTACCCTGCCTGCCTCGTGATTTCACTTCAGCCTTTCTCGTTCCGTCACCCGACCTTGCAATCTTTGACTGCAACTTCTACTACAACAACCAACCAACAACCAACCAACAACCAATACAATTCCCCCCATTCAATCATCGCAACCATGGCCGAAGCTGGAATCAACAGGAAGGAGGATGCCAAACTCGAGTTCAAGACCTCTACGGAGATCACTGTGTAAATTCCCCTACCTATCCTACTGCCTACTGCTCGCCACTGCGCGTGTCCTGCCTGCCTGTGCTAACAATTCAAACAGCGCGCCTACCTGTATGTACCCTAAACCTTACTTTTTCAACCCCCCCCCAATTCATGAATACTAATATATATCTCCTCTCCAGTCGAGTCTATGCAACTGAAGGGTACGGATTCCTTCTCGTAAAGTTTGTGTGTGTGTGCTTTCCCTCGTACTGACTGACATTGGTTGTGCACAGAGGCCCTTCTCCGTGGAATCTATGCCTACGGTTATGAATCCCCCTCCGCCGTGCAATCGCGTGCCATCGTCCAGATCTGCAAAGGTCGCGACACGATTGCGCAGGCACAATCCGGTACCGGTAAAACCGCCACGTTCTCCATTTCGATCCTCCAGGTCATCGACACCGCCGTGCTCGAGGCACAAGGTTCGTCGTCCCCCCAGTCTTGGCAGTGGCATAAAACATTGTTCCCCTACTGACTGACTGACTGACTGATTGGAATATTAGCGCTCGTTCTTTCCCCCACCCGCGAACTCGCAACCCAGATCCAATCCGTCATCATGGCTCTGGGGGACTACATGAACGTGCAATGCCACTCCTGCATCGGCGGCACCAGCATCGGCCTGGACATCCAAGCGCTCGAGCGCGGCCCCCACGTCGTCTCTGGCTCTCCCGGCCGGGTCGCCGACATGATCCGCCGCAAGAGCCTCCGCACGCGCCACATCAAGATGCTCGTCCTCGACGAGGCCGACGAGCTCCTCAACATGGGCTTCCGCGAGCAGATCTACGACGTATACCGCTATCTGCCCCCCAGCACGCAGGTTGTCGTTGTGTCGGCCACCCTGCCGTACGACGTGCTCGACATGACACGCAAGTTCATGACGGACCCCGTGCACATCCTCGTCAAGCGTGACGAGCTGACGCTCGACGGCCTGAAGCAGTACTTCATTGCCGTCGACAAGGAGGACTGGAAGTTTGACACTCTGTGTGATTTGTACGACACCCTGACCATCACGCAGGCCGTCATCTTCTGCAACACCAGGAAGAAGGTCGACTGGCTGGCGGACAAGATGAGGGAGGCCAACTTTACCGTCTCGAGCATGCACGGGGAGATGCTGCAGAAGGAGCGCGATAGCATCATGGAGGAGTTTAGGAACGGCAACAGCAGGGTGCTCATCTCGACGGATGTCTGGGCGAGAGGTATCGATGTCCAGCAGGTCTCGTTGGTCATCAATTACGACTTGCCGAATAACCGTGAGAACTACATTCACAGGATTGGTCGAAGTGGTAGATTTGGGCGCAAGGGGTATGTTCCCCCCCTCTTTCGGGTTAGGGTTGTATGAGTAGTGGAAGTGCTAACAGAATGGTAGTGTTGCTATCAACTTTGTTACCAGTGAGGACGTTAGGATCCTCCGCGATATCGAACTTTATTACAGTAGGCCTACCCCCTCCCCTCCTGGTACCCCCAATGACCTTAACCGCTAACACTGTCTATAGGTACACAAATCGATGAGATGCCAATGAATGTCTCTGACCTCTTGTCATAAAGCACGCTTGCAACCAAATTGACATTTCTTTCGTTTTTTTCTTTATATCTATAAAAAAAAAAAGGAAGCCCATCTGCTACAGATAGAAGGAGGAGGAGGAGGCTTCTAGGGAAGAAGAAGAAGAAGAAAAGGGGAAAAGGACAATGCATTAAAAGGGCAAAAAGTGAGGAGGAAATGGGGCTGTATGGCTAAAGGTTTGTAACAATTTGCTCCTTCTTGCGCTTTATGGAATAGGGTTGCTAATGTAAGACTGGCTTAGATTGAAATGAAACATGATGCGAGAATTGGTTTTTTTTTTTTTCTGTGTTTTTCTTTTTATTGTATTTTCCTTTTTGGGGTTACAAGAATTTCTTTTTCTTTTTTCTTACTTTCTTTTTTTTTTTATGTGGATGCGCATGCGCATGGCACTGAGCATGAAATCATTGTGATGGAGTACGTAGGGGAAAAGGGGGGGGGGGGGCTGCCTAGGGGAACGAGCGAGTGGAGCGATATATGGTAGTTAATCTGCGACTAAAATTGATAGTGGAGTTTGTCTTTTTTTCTCTTTTCCCGGAGAGGGGGGTGTTTTTGGAATGAGGGCTGTGTACTTACTCTCTAGACGTGATCGCGTACTCTATGTTCAAGGAGGGATATTAAAAAGGAAAGACTTGCGTTGTTTTTTGTAGGAGTGTGGAGAACTCTTAAATTTGAGAATGTCGATTATTGAGAGTGTGGTTTCAATTGATGTGATTTTTGAGATTGCGAGTTGATTGGGACCTGAGCCAGGGTGCTCTAGAGTATGTTAGTCGTATGTATATACGTACATTGTAGGGTCTGCCGCAAATATTTAGAAAAAGGAAAAGAAAAAAGAAAAAAAAGTCGGATAAGACCTACCCCACCCAAAAGTAGAACAGGGCTCTTAATGTGTGGGTTGGTTGGTTTGAGCGTTATTCTATAGAACTATCTCGCTTTTCTCGATGCGACCTGGTTTTTCGAGATCTGCCTTGAGACCGTGCATGATTCACCATTTTTTACTTGCCGGAAAATCTTCTGTGATCGCTCTCTTCTTACCATATACTCCTTGTTTGTAGGAGGGTATGGTACTAATCTGGTAGCTATAATTATCTATAGTACAAAAAGGTTCTTTTGAAACAAATAGATATTACCCATAACTGGAAATATATAACTTTTATAGACTCCGAATCAATCTCATCTGGTGAAAAAAAAAAAAAAAAAAAAAAAAAAAACTCCGTCGATTAAAACAAAGAGATGGTAATCAAATACTGTCATTAAATGTCGCCCTTCATATTATATCAAGAAAATGTTTTATCCCAGTATTTCATAAACGTATTTCTGTGGAACGTATCGTATCAGTCAGTATAAAGAAAGGTCGGGTTCCGACGATAATACCAAGCTTGGGGGACGGATAGCGGCATACCTAGGGGGAGCAGGAACAAATTGGCGTTCGTATTCATCGATATCGGCCTTGTCAGAGAAAAGATCAACCTCTTCCGGCGCTCGCCATTTGGTTTTGTGGATAAACTTCCACGAGACGAATAGAACCGGGAAGAGGAAGATCATGAGGTATCTATTTTTACCCTTAAAGTCAATCTTCTTTTTTTCTCTCTCTTTTTTCTCGGGGCAGTAGGAGTGGGATGAGAGGACTCACGAGAAAAGGAACGTGGGGACATCCCAGTTCCCGGGTACAAAGACGCTGTAGCCACCGACAAAGCACATGATGGATGTGGCCGTAAAGGCATACCATGCCGTAGCTGGCTGCCAAAAACCCTTGTGTGGTAGGGTGTCCCGTGAGATTCCTTGGGCGGCAAGAGCCTTCCTGAACTTGATGTAGGTGAAGGTGATTACCGAGAAGTTTATCAATTGTGAGGCTGTGACCTAATAAAGGTTTAGAAACGTTAGGTTTTACATGGTGGAGGTGGAGAGGGGGGGACAAACCAGGTTGATAAACCACTGTAAAACCACTGCTGCGTTGTTGGAGACTTGGAGGAATGAAAGAAGCGCTATTGCAAGGACTACGGCGATCGAGTAGAGGGGAATACCGCCCTTGGTGCACTTTGCTAGTATTTTCGGAGCTTTGCCTTCAAGAGCTAGATACACATATATGCTGTTAAATGCTTGTCTCAGTGGAGATATGAAGAGACACTAACCAAGACCATATAAACTTCTGCTTGCACAGTAGACGTACGAATTACCAGCCGATAACGCCGATGTGAAAATCAAAGCATTCACAATATGAGGCAGATATGGGATCCCCATCCTATCCATAGCAACAACATAAGGAGATGCAGCGGCACCCGGCCGTCCCTCAGAGAATGCGGCCGCCATTGTTGGGTCGTTGTGGGGAACGACAATTCCCACGCAAAGAGATCCCAAAACAAAGAATGTAGTGAGACGGTAGAAGACGGCATTGAACGCTCGTGGTAAGGCTTTTCGTGGGTTTTCTGCCTCCCCAGCTGCCATACTGACATAGTCTGGTCCTGCAATAGTAAAACTAGCTTGAATAAGACACGCAATGAACCCGATAAACCTTCCAACATCACCTGTTTTGGTGGATTCTGCAAATGGGCCCTATGATATATATATATATATATATATATTAGCTCTTGCACTAGCACGGAAATATGAGCGTTTGAGATGGATGGAGGGTTACCGGATCTTTCCAATATCTAAATCCGTACCTATCACCTTGCGGGTTTCCTCCTAACATTGTGACAAAGGTGAAGCAAATTAAGCCAACGATCAAGATAACCTTTCCCAGGGCCATCCAAAATTCACTCTCCCCATACCATTTTACGGCAGTCAGATTCACAAGTCTAAAACAAAGCATTAGTTATGAACAAGGTGGGGGTATCACACATAATGACTTACGCGTAGCATGCGATAATTACAGCAATCACAATGGCTACATGAATCTTATCGGTCCAGTAATGTAAAATAACATTGCAGGCAACAATTTCGAAAGGTACGAGAGCTGCTTCAAAGATGAAGAAGTTGTATCCAGCGGCAAAACCAAGAGCATCATCTACGTAACGACCTGCGAATCGGATAAATGGTGAAGATACAGGGAGGTAGGTCACCATCTCTGCCATACTATTGTTGATTGCCAAAATGACGGTACACCTAAGTTTTTTGCACAAATATGAGTATCTTAACGCCTAGACTTCAACTTCCTCCTGCAAGCAGAGCTCTTGGTACTAAGTATTCCATAATCTCTCTCGAGCTCTCAGCTATTGGGGTTAATTCAAGTGATGAAATATCATACCATAATGAGAAAGCAATAAATAAACTGGCAGGTCCTCCCTGCATCAACCCTCTTCCAATATTAACATAAAGCGCAGTCCCGATTGTGCCACCAATACCGATCAATTGAATGTGTCTGGGCTTCAGTTTCCGGTGGGTATGGTCGTAGCTTGGAGGCAACGAGCCCGCCTCGCCGTCATCTGCAGAAATTCTGGCTCCACTCAAAGAAACCGAGTCCACTGGTGGTTTCTCGGCATCCGAACGATTATAGATATTTGACGAGACATCCTGCTTGATACCTGTGGAGGCCATCTTTCGAATTAATATAGACTGAAGGTCGCGGGGTCGAGTAGGTTAATCATTGGCGTGGGAGCTGCTGTGTACTTATAAGTACTTCACCTACAGATGCCTCTGGACTATTTTTCCATCCATCTAGCTAAGTTTGCGTTGCATGTTTTTTTTCCTGGGATAGCTATCCATGCATGATAATGTAGTTGCCCAAATTTCTGGGCCCAAAGAAAGCCTGTTTCGGGACTAATCAGCAGGTGATACGCCTTGTCTACCCCACTAGAAGGCAAAAGTGAGAAGTATGTAAGATGATGGAATTGGATCCGGGCGTCGTCATTCCCATAATGCTGTAATGTGCGCGCTGCGCGTGTCCCTTCAATTCTACAAAAATACTTCAGTGATTGGTACTCTACTGCGATCCGGCTTATTTTCACATGTCTTTGGCCTGAGCTTCACTATTTTTCTCACCCTCACCGCAGTCTACTCCCCTGGTCCCTTCTATGAACACCCCTACGGACGTAAGGAAATAACGGCCGCGCAAAGACAAGGTACCAACAAACCCTGCGTTAATAACGCAATTAGTTTGAAAATTCCGATTGATCATCCTTTACCAATCCCAGATTGGATACGCCACTGGTTTGGCGATATCTTATCAGTTAGACACCCGCACTTTATTTGGGCATGCCTCAGAAGTTGATTGATTAATTCATTAGCAACACGAAGGCTAAGATGGCTCAGGCAAGCGCATAGCACGGGTGAATCTTGGTGCCACATCCGTTGCAACAAGTGATCAAACTTGAGAAAGTTGATAGGCTGGGGGAATCTTAACCGAGTGACAATATATGATCATGAGTATCTCTATAGATTTACCTGGACTACCAGATTTTTAAGAAACAAACTTCATTTAAAAACACACGCATTTGAATAGTTTCTTGATTAACTATCCTTTATTAAGGTGTGAACAGTACTGGGTCGAAAACGTTATCGGGTTCGGTGTTACATGTATTTACATGTAGGTACCTACATGTAAGGTCCACTCTTTTCATCGCGCTAGCGATGCCCTGCAAGTGAAGTGAGTGTCTGCTTGCAGTCGAACATGTGCAACCCTGTGCCGATACCACGGCGAGTGATACTATATGATCAATATTCTGGGGTGCTTAAGCGCGCGTGGGTGAAAACAATCTAATCGAGAAATTTACCCACATTGGAGTGCGGGACGCCCCAGACGACCCGTGTCTAGGCGAGAACATGAACCATGCACTATCACATGTTTAATGTGCAAGTTTTAATGTACATACTAGTAGGCCAACACGAAATGATTTAGGAAAGGTCAGAAAGTACATGTGCTCTGCACCGTACACGTTTGAAATAAAAGGACCCGACATGAGTGTCAAGAGCTGCATGTACCGTAAACTGATGAATACTTGGTGCGTGGCTAATACCAACTGAGAGTAAGTTGCGCCGGGAATATAGACTACGTCTCTAGAATGAGCGAGCTAAAATCTTAAAGTTCCCAACAATGAGGTCAGTCCTGGCGCCAGATATGAGTTGAACTGAGTTGACAAGAGCACCCAACAGTTTTATAAGACATGTGTTTCTACGCTTCAGGAGTCGTGGTGCTAACTCCAGTCTGATCTTACTAAAACCTGTGCTTGCACACTTGAATCTTTAAGAGTCAGCTACGTATCATAACCCAAAATGTCCTTGAAAGAAAAAAACTCAGTCTCGAACTTAGTCGCCAATTATGCTCGTTCTACGGTTGAGTTCAGCAAAGGCTCTACTATCTCCTCAAATACAGCCATTCAAGGGTCTACCCCCCACTTTAACAAGCCGGATTACGGTATTGTGAAAGATCAAGACGGCTCGAGTACACCTTTAAACCTACGGCATTACCACGGATTACCGGCGATTTCTACCGAGTTTAACAAAGGTAAGGACATAAACAACGTTTAAAATTCAAGAATCAAGTTGACAAGTAGCTGTTTTTTTCTTCAGCGAATGTCATCCCGAATGCAAAAGTACAAACCCACCATGAGAAGACCATTCACCTAGAGGATTGTAAACACACAAATTACTGTGAAACTAACGATGAAAAGCGGCCTATACATCAAAATCAATACCGCCCCGAGAACTATGAATGTCAGAAAGTCCGTGAAGCGCGGCGAGTCAATTCAAATATTATTAACTCTGGTAGTCGTGAGATTAACGAAGACCGAGAGAGCTGTGTTGAATCTTTTGGGAAACATGAGAATCAAGGGATTGATCTGGAATGTAAGGATTCTGTGGATCAAAAAACCGACGGGAACTCCGGTGACCACAAGGATATGAAGGGCCAGATGCCTACATATACAAATCATGGTTTTGATGAGAATGAGTTAGATTATGGATACGATGAGGAATATCTAAAGAGTAGTCATTATGTCGAAGACCCATATGTTGATTGTGAACATGGCCCTGGCGAGGACTGTTGGAACTGTGAATATCAGGGTTCTGAATATTTTGAGTGTTATGGTGATGATGGAGGTGAAGATGACGAAAACCCGTTCGTCAATTGTGAACATGGCCCCGGTGAGGAATGTTGGAATTGTGAAAATCAGGATCTTGAGTATTTTGAGTGTTATGGAGGCAATAGTGGGGGAAGTAAGTGATAGGAATGATAATTCATCACGATGGTATCTCCCCGGGCCCTATCACTGCAATTAAGAGAAAGAAATCAGGATTTGACATTGTCAAGTGGTCTATTATTACGCAGTTAATTATATCAGTCTGCTTTCATGACTGAGGGGTATCCTTAAAAAAAAAACATACACAGATATGCATGTTTGGTACGCTGATGTAAACACAGAGGAGAAATATACTTCATATGGACTCTCCACTAATGTATCGTTTGTGGTGTATATGTCGAGAAGGCCCAAATGAATTGTCGTTTGTAGGACAATATCATGTCCAAGGCTTCGGCGGTCAACGTGAACCTGTGTAGCAGTACATCAGTGCACAAGCCTACATATATGTATCTAACGTTATCGTTTATTGCATGTATTAATACAAAAAAACGAATTAACAACAAAAACAAAACTGCATATTCAGTTAACACTCATTCCATATCAATAGGCTACATTATTGCATCCTCAAATTCACGCTCTTAAAACCATCGCCGAGCTTACAAATATGGCTTCAAAGAGTAGCTACCTCGACCGAGAATTCCACGTATAAAATCGTTAAAGATTGTGGGTAAAGATATATTTGATATCTATCCTGGGAGGGTTGGGGGGATGCAAGAGGAATATATACATATCTACTATCATAATAATTTGCCATAATCTAGAGTTGACAACGTGCGTAATCTAGGGAATTCCATGTTGAAAGCCATGAAGCAATCTGATCATAATCATAAAGCTGGGGGGTTTGATTACATGTTCGATCTATTAGCTTCAATAGAGTGGTTTTTAGCCAGTAAAGTCCGAGGCGTATCTAGAGTGCCTTTCGCCGAACCGAAACCAAGAGTGATGTTTTCTAATAGGTGGTAATTTTTATAAGGAGTAAGAAGCATTAATTCAATTCGGGCTAAGCTTTTAATCAAATCCGATAACCAAATGACCTAAGCACGGAGGATCATCATGGAAAATCACTCGTCACATCTTATCTCAACGATTGAGGAAGCCCCCAAGAAGGAAGGCATGATTGAAGGTGTCAGGCGCTTTTTTGAGATCTCGGCAAGTGGAAGACAAAAACATCTTGTTTCGGTTTCTTGGGTCTCCAAAATTAGCATTATTGGGTTTAAATTCTCTTCAATGAGCGACAGCGAATCAGGTTATCTCTTTTTACCGTACCGTAGACTCGCTGTAAGTACACGGTTAGTGCTATGACGCCAAAAGTGGACCACCGAGGTTTTGGAAGACGTCCCTAAAGATGGTTGTTCATGCGATAAGATAAGGGCAATAGCCCCCTCATGATCGCCAAGGCCACAAGACTGCTGCCCACAAATTCTGCAATACCAAATTCCACTCCACCATAGCAACACGCAGGATACGCCGACATCGCAAATTCACGACTCGACAAATCCCGACGCCAAAATACCACCGACCCCACGAACCCGCAAAATCTAATCAAGATGGTACGCCGAACCTCTCTCCCTTTTCCCGATGGTCATTTCGATGGATCAATTCTGCAAATTTGGAGGGTGGAGTTCGGTGGACGGACAAAAAGTACTAATGGAACTCTATTTTTCCCTTGCAATTTAGCCCGGTGTCAAGACAGGAACCCTCTGGAAGAAGTCCAAGACCGACTTGCAGAAGCAGCTCGATGAGCTGAAGCTGGAGCTTTCCAACCTCCGTGTCCAGAAAATCACCAGTGGTGCTTCCTCCAAGCTCACCAAGATGTACATACCCCCCTTCAACCAACGGCTCCGATATTCGACTAGGAAAGGAGAACATGGGAGGATATAAGTAACTAATATATGGGTTTACAGTCACGATGTCCGCAAGTCTGTCGCCCGTGTCCTGACTGTCATCAATGCCACTCAGCGCCAGCAGCTCCGCATCTTCTACAAAAACAAGAAGTACCTGCCTCTCGACCTCCGCACCAAGAAGACCCGCGCTATCAGGAGGCGGTTGACCAAGCACGAGTCTAGACTCAAGACTGTCAAGGAGAGCAAGAAGGCTCTGCACTTCCCTAAGAGGAAGTATGCTATCAAGGTGGGTCAACTCTAAGAACTTGTTTGGAAGAAGGGGATTTGAAGGGGAATAAACGGGATTATATTTGGAGAATAAAGGGAATACGCGGGTGGAGGGTGAACACGGTTTTTGGGGTGGAGATTTCGATTTTGATGAATGGAATGGAGTGCTAACGGCTTAATTTTCGGATACAGGCGTAAGCGGTGATCCTTTTTCTTTTCTTCTGGGATATCAAAACGGGGTAAAAATAAATAAAATCTTGTGCTCGGTTTGTGGGGCGGGTGTACCTTACTGGAATTGCTTGCATGGGTAATTTTTCTTTCCGCCCACAGAACCGAAATATACATGAAGCTTTTCTCCGGGTGTGAAATAATATTTTCCTCCTTTGGTCTCAATTTTTTTTTTCGGTGTTGGGATGGGTCTATAGCGTGTAAAATTGTCCACATTTATCAGATTTCCTTCCAGCATCCATTGCACCTTTGAAAAGTGCGTAACGACTTACGATTCAAGTCATCATTAAGACTGCAGATATTATTGTCCTTTAGTGTGTTTTGCCAATACTCGAAATATTGTTTAATGTCGTCAATTGCATCGAGTGATAGTACATGAGGATTCCCAAGAGGGGGTTGTGGTCCCCGAATCATCAAGTTTATTTCTATAGAGTATCTATGGGCGGACAGGGGTATGTGTTCAGGTTACTTACACATGGTTTTGCGCGATCCAGTATGTAAAGATCGCTGGAAGTGACTTTTATCCTCAAATATAATCCACCTTATTTACCTGCGATCGAGAGCTTTGCGATTTTCGCTAGCTCTTTCGCTTCCTCCTCTTCCTCTATAGTACATCGTGTACAGCTGCATCTACCACCTAGGGGGCCCCAAGCATGTTCCTGTCGCTCGCGATAGTCCAGACTAATATCGCAGTAATGACTAAAACACTCTTCTCCCTTTTTCACAGCCACGACCTGTGTGTTGAGCTCTGCCTCTCTTCCAAGCGCGCGGGAAAACCCAGTGAAATTCACTTCACCACCGCACTCCCAACTGATATTAGGTTCGCATGAGTGGTTGAACATCGAGTAAAGCATGTGGACCTATACATAAAAACATGTCAGCACCTTCAATTCCTAAGGGAAGAAAAAATGCCTCGAGTGACGAACCGCCGCAATCTCGGTCCTCCCCGTCCGTTTGTGCACTCTCGCACTCGCAACACCGATAAACTTTGCCCATAGGGTCTGAATCACCCATAGATCAAAAAAGTCAACTGCATTTGGCTGGAATATGTCCACATCCATCTCCATTAGCATTTGAATTGGACGAGTGACCTGGTTCGTGAAATTGAATGGGAGAGCTTGCTGCTCGAGGGCAGTTGGCTTGTAGTCTGGAAAGGTTCTCACACGGTTAACACCGTAAAGATATTTAACCTCAGGTAGCTCGAGAGGATGTGTATCCAATGTTATCGCAGTTGCATAAGTTTTTAGCAACAGAAGCGAGTGTGCGGAGCTTGTGGAGATACTAGCATTGATGGATCGGTAAACCCAGCCGAAATCTCTACCACAAAGGGCAGGATGGTATCTTTGAATTTAAGGTTAGTACTTCAAAGAGCTTGGAAACTTCAGGAATAAGTTTTATTCACTTCTCCATTGCGTTCTCTTTGCATTTTTCAGAACACCACATGATTCCACTTTCTTCATCGCCCTCCCAGCAGTCTTCACATGTTTCATATGTGTCTCCAAGGTCTGCCGCGCAAAACTCGCACAACCTAGAATACTCAGGATCCGAAAGCACAGTCAAAGGCGACATTTCCCTGAAGAATGTTTCCCCAATATAGATATCGTCTTTCGCATAGACACCGAGTTGCTTCTCTGAGCCTGAAACTTTGTCCGATAGCTCTAATTTGTTCAGAGGATCCTGTCTCTTTTGCAAAATAGGTAGGTCCACAACCCTGATTTCCACCTTATCGGAGCACTTGGCCATTGTTTTATTTAACGATGCCACTGTCTCCGGGGCGTACCTGTCAGGCTCGTGGTGGTTCCAAGGGTAGACTTCCCTCCTACAGCCACCGTGCCTAAAGAGTATGTCTGGATTGAGTTTGAATCTAGGATCTTCTGTCTTCTTTTGCTCCATCAGTTGATGGATTTCATCTGTTTCGGCTTGGAAATTGATTGGTGCGGGCAAAGCTGCGGCATCTGGATATCGTTCGAGTCCCATTTTACAATATGTCAGAGCATCCATAAAGCATCTTGCCTCTTTCAATGCCCGAGCCAGAGTGAACAAAGCCGTAGCCTCCATTCCGTCCACGGAGGTCTTCAGAAGCTTCTTGATCTGGTCTTCGGGGAGAACCCGCTCGGATAAAAGGCGAATATGAGAATATGTTGTAACGAATGCCTGCTCGCCCATCCCCCACTCACTATCGTCTTCCTCGTCGTCATATTCGCCACACTCTTTCCGTGATATTATCGATCTATCTTGCACCGTTTCTCGAATAGCATCGCCGAGTAGTAGAGCTCGATACGCATCACCAGCAGCAAGATCGGGATAACCAAGTTTTAGATGTACCTGCGAACGGTCTACATAGGCGAGGATATTATAGGGAGTGTGTGAGAGGACCTCGGTGTAGATTTCTCGAGCGACGAGAAGGTCGTTTCGAGAGAGAGCTGCTGCAGCCTTGTGGATAAGTGACTGTGAAGCAAGCAAATCAGGGTCGTCGAGGATTGAAGATCCGGAATTTGTACCCATTTTGGATCGAGGAGATAAACCGCGAGGTTATATTTAAGATGTTGGATTTCTTTGTTGTATTTTATTGAGGTTCTTTTTATGGAGGGGTTTCCTAGACTTTTTTTCTTAGCACGTGCGCCCCACGAACCAGTGATTTTTAGGCACTTGCCATGTGGTCCGAGCGTCATCGTCAAATCTGTAAAATAGTGCCGTAAATAAAGATACGTTTGTTCCAAATATTTGCTTATCGTCGCTACCGTTTATCTTGTACTACGTACTTAAGTGGAGGTTATCTCGTATCGATGAAATCAAAAACAGCAGGAAACATTCCTTTAGACAAATTTCCAACAAACGAAAAACACACTGAGAAAGAACTTTTAGTGCATATTTCTTTACATTAAAACAAAAATAAAAGTGTGAATGAGGACCGGGACACCCATTAATCAAAAAGTTTGTTTACTGTTTTTTACCCACTTCATTCTCCGATCGTGAGAATATGAGTGGTGTCTTGACTTCCGATTTGGGGTGATACATTAGTCTCGTTCCCAGACTGTTGTGCGCTGAACCAAAGCAAACACAGGCTGGGCGCGAAACTAGGTACATGTAGTGATACATGTACCTCCAATCCTATCAACCTATGGAATCTGGATATGTAGCCCTTCCCTGTCAAGTCTTGGGACCAGCATTATCCCATCGCTAAAACTTCTGCGGGTATCTAGGTAAATACGACGCACCTCTATAGGTATTTTAGGATACACCATGTTAAAGCCCGCTTCTAAGAAAATCGATGACAGCTCAAAAACGAGATTATAATTGAAGCATTGAAGTCATTATATCTCACTCGTTTGTAATGTGACCACACCGATAAGGACAAGTGTAATGTAGCAGTATGTATGGTTCTGTCCCTTTGAACCCTTTGAACCAAGATATTGAGGAAAGTCCCTTACCGATTCTGCCAGTGATCTACATGTAGGCGTCACTTTACGTGCTCATATCATGTGCGTTGAGTGCTACTTAACATGATGTCAAGCGCCAGTAAAACCTTTACCATTGTAGATTCTGAAGCCTGATGAACAAACACTCTATATCATTACTACATGTATAGATATTGACCGCCGAAAAATAGAAACAATATGAATATGTTGAATGATACTTAGCCACCAAACCAAATATAGTGTATATACATCAACCCGAATTAGAAGCAAGAAAAAACATAGATCAAAAGAAAGGTCATATCTCTAACACTAACTAAGTACCTCGTTATATCAACACTATTGATTTTTTACTGAAGTTTTGCATTTTATCCCTCAGCGCACCCTCGCCTTCTCTTTACCAGCCCTCATGATGATGAATAAATCTGCGCGTACGCTTCTAGTTGATCATCATACGCTAAACCATCGCAACAAAGCCACAAAAGAAAACAAGTACAGGGGAAAAAGAAAAGAGGAGGATCAAATAAGAAGAATAGAATGATGCACTACATCTGATGCCTCCCCTCTGTCTCCTGGGCGTAATCCAAATGCCACGCAAACTATTGCAATCGCCCTTAATATCTTTAGTTTCTTCCTCGTTCATCTCGCACCACCTCTACCTTTTGGGTTTGCACCCCCTTCCCTACCCGGAGTCGGTCATCCACCAACAGCATTGATATCGTCGTCGCCTACGCTTCCCTCATCGCCGTCGCTTTCTTCCGGCCCTTCACCATCACTGCTATATCCTGTATCTACCGTAGCCTCTGCATGCCGGGTGGTTTCATCGAGGTCGCTCATTTGTTCGGGTTTGGCTCGCAACCATCCCATCCTGGGGCCGCTTCTCGCACGTTCTGAAACCCGGAAACCGTATATTCGCATCTCATACTGCTTGCCTTTCCCAAGACCTGGTGCGAGGTTCGATGCCAATACTCCGTTAATTAATGGGGCATTGGCACTGCTTGTGCCTTTTCTGCCGCCTACAGAGTTGAGGGACGAGCCTGATATTATTTCCTTGCGGCCGTTGCCAGATACATCGAGTTCCGGGAAGGTCATTAGAAAAAGCGATGCAAATGTTGTGCCGAAATATGCCCCATCAACAGTTTGGAAACGCGAATTGGGTGGTACATAGATGTCACAGCAGGATGGACAGAAAAGCTTTACTGTTTCCACACCGGGAGTGTCGGAATATCCACAAGGAAGGACACGCGCATTATTGCAGAATACTCGCTGACAGAAGCCGAAATGGTTTGAAAGGTATTTTTCGTACATGACCTGGATACCTTGTCGCGAGGTGATGAATCTTTGATGAATGAGGCCATAGAGAAGTTCTGCGGAGTTCTCGATCATGGAGACATCCGAGGCGACTCGCATATGACCGGCGCGGCGACGGTAGGTAGGCGGAGCGCCAGGCTGTTCAGACAGTGACTCAGATGCCGATGCAGCGGAGTCAGAGTCGTCTTCAGGCTCTACATCAAGAATCATTTCAAGAGCTTCCTTATACCTGTAAGAGCAGGAGCTTAGCTTAATTCATGGGGAGGGTGGATATAGGCAATGGATGGAAACAACTAGTCGGGTAAAAGATGTAGCGGGTAGATCTGGTAAAGACAAGTCTTCGAGAGGATATTTTACACGGAGAAATGAATATAGAGAGCAACTCACATAGGGACCATAGCACCGAGTCCTGTCAGATTGAAATCATCTTCGATGAACTCTTCGCTGACTTCAGCAAAATATTCGTGTCCAACCATGTTGCAAAAGCCGCTGATCCAAGACTCTTCATCCTCCATATCGTCTTCTTCTTCCTCCTCTTCTTCTTCCTCTTCGGAGTGCTCTTCCTCCTCTTCGGAGGCCGACTGATCCGAGGAGTGTTGTGAGTGAGAATGTATGGGAGAGACCGGCGGTGGTGGAGCGTTAGAAGAAGTCGGGGGGTTCTGGGAGGAGAGAGGAGGGGAACGGGGTTGGGCTACAGCCAGATTAAGATAAGCACACACGGGCGATACATGTCAGCCTTGATATGGCGAAAGCCTAGCGGGAAAGCTCATAACCACACGCGAAAAGGGGGGGTATAGAGATGTGGGGGACGGTGAGGGGGGGGATAGGATACATGTATATGTATGGATAGATGGGGCAAGGAGGGGCAGCTAGGTAGCAGGGTAGCAACCAGGATAACGCACCGTATCTTCCCGCCAATTCGTCCTCCTTCAGTCTTCCACTACCGGGGGTAGCAGAAGTAGCAGCAATGCCGGCCCGACTACTTTCTCCTTTTACTCCCGGCAGCGCGGTTCGATCTCTCTTGACAATCCCAATTCCTCGATGAACGAGGGGTCCGCGAGCGGCAGCTGCTCCACTACGTCTATAAACTGTGCTTTTTAGTAGTTCAAGATCGTATTCTGGTTCGTCGGCCTTGCACTCGCCGACTTCGAGCGGCGGCTCTACAACTTCACTAGGCTGTTCTGATAGTGGCAGTATCTTTGCGGAGGGCTCGGCGACGGCTGTGGCAGTATTAACGATGTTGACAGCAGTAGCAGCAGCACTAGTAGAGGCTGCTGATATTTGGGGTGACAGTGAATGTGGTTGTGGAGGCAAGGTGATGGAGATGGGAGCCTTCTTGAGAGGCTCTTGGTTGTTTTCGTCGTCGTTGTCGACGAGCGCTGCCTTGCAGTCAATTTTCTGGCGGGAATCCAGCGTCTGTTGCGTGTCAGTCGCCCTGGCGCGTGGCGGCAAGGGGAAGTCGAAGCGCGAGTTTTCTACGTCGTCGTTTTTCTTCTGTGGCTGAGTCGTCGTTGTCGGGTATGTGGGCGAGTCGGGCAGCGGTTGAAGATTGCGGGCGTCGGGGTAGTTCACGTCGGGCAACCGCTGCTCCTGCTGATGTTGCTCAGTGTTGCCTTCAATAGTCGGCGGGGTTGGTGGCATAGGTTTGTGGGTGTGAGAATCGTTCCTACTTGGTAACAACTGTGGCTTTGCTCTAGGCTGCTGTCCGGCTAGTGAAGTGGACTGCAAGGGGTTGTAACTTCTTGGTGTCAAGGGTGTGGTTCAGCGTGTGTATGGCCTTTTTTCTTGCGTCGACAGCAAATAGATCCAGCTTTAGTTATTATTTGAAATTAGAGACTTGTAAGGAAGATAAAGGGGAGGAATACTATGTTAGCTGATCGACATATCAACATCATCTAACTACCTACATGAATCAACCTTTTTGATTCTTGTCACTACATGGTATATTCCTGACTATTGGGTCACAGATGGAAAATGTGGCGCTAGATCCTCCTATCAGGTTCCTTTGTCGCGTTGTGCCTTTCTGCTTTCTGCGCACTTGTGTGGCGCACGAATGAAACCTCAACCTCATCTTGACGTGCACGTACCATTCTTATCGATGTTGCGGTCGGCGATCGTAAGTCGTAAAGACATGGACAGATGTTATTACAGGTACATACTTTCATTGGACTGACTGCCCTCCGATCTCAGCTATAATCAAGAATTTATACCTCGCGGACCACTGTCACCGTCACGCAGTGTGTTGGGCCGTTCCGATTCTTTGTCCATTCACTCAGGGCAGAACTAGGTATCTCGCCAAAAACCAAGGGCACATTACCGTGATATATACCTCCGCACAAAATCAATATCAAACCCGAAAATGCCACCTAAAGGCTCCAGTCAAAAGCAAAGGTCCCAGAAATCTACAAAACAACAGAATCAGAATCAACGCCGATCCGTTTCCCCCCCAAAAGTGCCCTCAAACTGGCCCTCTGAGATATTATATATATATCGCCCAAAACTATCAAGATCTTTACCTACATCAACGATCTCACAATTAGGCCTCTTCCCCACATCAGCTACTTCAATATCACGGCCCAGTCCACTTGTCAAAATCAAGAAGATCGATGCTCCTACGCACCCGGCCAATGGCCAATTTGGCCTCTTTGCTGCTTCAAATATGCCCGCAAAATCATTCATCCTCGACTACCTAGGCTATGTCCACGATTCAACGGATACGAACGAGGAGTCTGATTATGATCTCTGTCTTGACCGGGAGTTAGGTGTTGGCGTAGATGCCCAAAATGTGGGAAATGAGGCAAGAATGGTCAATGACTATCGAGGTGTTCCAGGTTTTGAGAGGCCAAATGTGGTATTTGAGACCAGGCGAGTTGGTGGCGGTGAGAACGGGGAGCTGAGGATGGCATTGTGGGTCGGTAGTAAGGATATCAAGAAGGGGGTTGAGCTGTGCGTAAGCTATGGGAAGGGGTTTTGGCAAGGGAGAATGAAAGAGGAGGAAAGCGCCGAAAACAAAATTGACAAGGAATAGCGGTCTAGCATTGGGATCTTATCATCCATATTCTCTGGTCAACTGACTTATATCCATCACTAGAATACAGGTATGTTCAGTTAAGGCTGTCAAGATTAAATATCCAATAGGTCTTACTAATAGGTACGAATCAGACCCTCTACTCAATTAGCATATACATACAGTACATAAGCGTAGATATACAAGCTTGGTATATTTATGTAACTATACGACGCATATATGCCTATTGCTAATACGATAAATCTTGATGTAGTATGGCTCAAAAAAATACCAAAGAAAGCCCCAGCCATCACTTGAACTGGCTTAGTATGTTTATAGAAATTACTTACAAGAAGGCAAAGGCTTAGCCAATCAGTACGTACAGGGCCCCCAACCTGTTCGCGAGCCATGCGAAAGACTAGTACTCTGATAGTGAACCGAAAGAGTGCTGATAAATACACATACCTTTTTACTAATACTCTACCTTCAAATTATACGCCAAATATCTGATTTAAATATTTACGTCCAAATCGAACTGGGCATGGGATTCAATCATATCAAGGCCAGCCCTATAGCCAATATATAACGGCCAATTAATTAGTAATTATGCAGATATATCCCGATGCGTATTGGCACGTTTATGACTCAAATTATAAAGTTCAGTCTAGGTCTTCCTTGGTGAAACATATCATATCAGCTAGATCACCCACCAGGTAGTAGATAAGCTAGAGGGGACGTTTTTGTGTGGAGGCTTTCCCCACCATTAATTACATAAGATTTGTCACGTAAGTAGTGTGGCTTTGAGCTGCAGTAGGTACTCTACTCCGATTACCCGGCTTTGACAGATATCCTCAAATTCCTCCCTACCAAATCTATTCCCCTGAAGTTTGTAATATATCAACACTCGCTCAAACACCCAAACCTTCGCATTCACTCGAGTTGGTAGAATCAAGCTCTCCATAGAGTAGAATACTATCCTAAAACTTTTACACCTTCCACAGCTCACTCACAACTCTCAATACCTGTACCAACGATAATGGCTAGCTTCTTCTCAGATATTTGGCTTTCCGTATTTGAGCCCGGTACCAATAAGTCTCTTGTCATCGCAACCCATATATCCTTTGCACTACTTCAAGTGGTATTACTTGCCCTTCTTGTAGCCACGGAAAGCGGACACTTCGTATTTTTAAGCCTCATCTGCGGGGGGCTATGGGCGGCGATTACGTGGTTTATCAAAGAGGTTGAGGCAATAAAAAAAGCTGAGGCACTGGAGAAGGAGAAGGGAGGGGAAGGGAAGAAGATAAATGACAGCGAGGAGGTCAAGAAGGTTAAATAGAGATTGTTTGAGATCTGGGAGGTGATTGTAATAGTTAATATTACAATCGCTATGGGCACAGCTTCTTCTTCTTCATCATCATAAACACGGAAATTAATTGAGAGCTTTTTAGCAAAAAATACTCGAAGTATAAATTTTATCAAGGCTTGATTCTCGGCATACTATCTATTCAACGTTAAGATTTATAGCATAGATTTAGATTGCCGAATCATAGACACCATTAATCTCACTTTCGTTCCTTATAAATGGGACGGGTCAAGTCCTGTAAAAGCTGGAGTTCACATTGAGCCCATTTCTTAAAGCATAATTGACGGTGGGTTCTAATATATACATGTGCATACATCCTATATGCAAACTCGATTGGTGAACTCCAATTTGTCATGATGGAGCATGGCTTGCTCTTTACAGTGTATATACATAATATACATTTATTCCACTTTAGGATACAACCACTAGTAGAATGTCATGGAAAATATATCGCTCAAGACCACATGTACATGTAGATTGGCGGGGTTTTCTTCTGATACACTTTCAGATTTCACAAAACGTTACCTAGGGATTTAATCCCACAATACCCTGCCAAAAAAGAAAGAAAGAAAGAAAGAAAGAAAAGTAAAAGACAAAAACAAGCGTAAACAAGCCAAAACTCCCAACTACCTCTAAATAGCCTATAAGATTATGAGTTTAATCATCACCCGTCAGGTCTACAACGTCCACATCCTTCCACAGCGTCTTTCCTTCACGGATGCTCCAATCATCTTCGATGAACTCCCAATGACCATCCAGACTTTCTCTCAATGCAATCCTTTTAGTAGTCTTGCCATTAACCACAACAGGCCCTTTTTCCAATTTCGTGGATGCAGTAGCACCTTCGCTACGTGTTGTTTTGCTTGCCACGCTTTGTCTGGCTTCTTTCATTATCTTCTTATCAGCAATGGGGGCGGCGGTGATGTCCAACTCATCGTCTGTTATTTCCACTTGAATATCTTGCGTTATTTCTATGGAAACATCAGTACCTGCGATGATATCCGAGTTCCTGTTTACAATATCCGTCCTAGTTCGCGTTGTTACCTCTTTAGAAGGAGGATAAAAACTAGCATGCTCATCTTGAACTTCCACTGGGGGGCCATCCACAGTCTCTATGGGAGAAGTTACGATACCTGCGGTATCAGAAACAGAAAAAACCCTCCTCAAAGGTGAGGTAGGACGATGACGACGTGCAACAGGAATCGGAAATGGAACGGGGGAAGTTAGGATGTATTTCTTCTTCTTCTCTTTGAGAATTTCTGGTGACTGTTGCTCAGGATCTTTCGTTTTCACTTTCCTTCCTTTCCGCTTTGTAGTGATATTTGGGCTTAAGTGGGCGGACGGCGAAAAGTCGAGAGTACTGTCTATGGTTTTCTCGCCGACATCATATTCATCATCTCCAACTAAGTCCACTACCTGGAGACGCCCGAACGCAGCCGTTGGCGGCGTATGTGGCGGAGATAATTCTATGTTAGGAAATCTATCTGGTGAAGGCGTCCTTATCTCGGGCGTTTCATATTCTTGAGTTTGCGTGCTTGATCGTGGGGCCTCTGGGATACCAGATGATCTATATATCTTGGTGGGTGTATTGGGTGGTGAATTATTGGTACATAAATCATCAACGTCAGGAGCAGGAGCTGGTGATGATTCAATCGTTATTGTCTCGTATATTGGGCGGGTTCGAGGTCCCAATGATGATGGTGGTGAATAAGAACGTGATGGACAAGGCAAATCATACAAAGACTCCGGCAATGAGTCCTCAAGTATATGTATAGAAGAATGGTGATCTAGAAGTGGTTGCGCATCTTCAATGGCGGAAGGCGTACTGTAAGTTTTTCGGAGATTTGAGTAATCTCCATCAGATCCCTCAGAACTCTCCCCTCGCTGGCATCCTGCAGGCTTCTTTGGGGGCTTTGAAGTTTTAGAGCTGGAATTCTCAGCCGTTTTCCTCAGCCCCAGCCCTTCGATAACACATTTCCGAGTGATTGAACGACTACGCCTGCGTTCAGCAAAGAGTTCCTCTGGTTCAGGCGCATCACAAGACCTTTGTGATTCAGCGAATGTAAGGGCATCCAAATCCTCGCAGATTCTAATTTCCGACTTTTTTCCTCTGGGCTTTTCCGCGTCGTTGGATTTTGAAACACTCATATATCTCAGAATAGACCCTGATGCAGTCCCCTCCTTAGGTTTAGCTTTGGTCTTTGTCGGAACTTTCTTAGATGCTTTTGGATTAGAAATCTTAGGAGTTTCCCATTCTTCAATCCGCTCACTGAGACTTTGCCGAACAAATAACTCCTGAATCCATATTCTCTCTGTGGCGAAAATATCGTAATCCTTTCGCTTTCTCACGCCGTCCTCATCTGGATCTTCGTCTTCCTCCTGCTCTGATACTTCATCTTCCTCCTCTGCATCCATGTCGATTTTAATGACTTCCCCTGGTATGAAAGAGATTCGTAATTCCTTCAACCCACCAGTTGAAGAATGCTCCCGCCTTCCATGAAAGCCTTTTACAATAGTGTTGAGCTCGGCTCCGTCCTCCCCATCAGCAAGTCTCCTGGACAGTATTGCTGGTGCAAGCGTCCTGACAAACGCAGCAGCGCCACCTTTTCCTTTCCACTCAAATGCATATCTGACTGACTCCCGCAGTCGAAATAAATCCACGTTTCCGTCCCATACGATTTTTCTTCTTAACTTCTCCACAGCATCCTCGCTTGAGACCGCAGGATTCGTGTAATAACCTAGCACCATTCTATCCGGGAAATCTTCCGGAATTTTGATCACTTTATTCTTCCTCCGGAATAATCCACTTTTATTCGTCTCGAGTTCGAATGATAACCGCTCTCTCCATTCTCTGAAGCCATCTTCGTCATCTTCTTCGAGGTTGCAAAGCTCCTCCCCGAACCCTGCCTTTGCGGCCTCCACTGCGGTCCTGATTCCACATTTTGGTACGCCTTCAGGTATATAATCCCCACCGCTCATCAGTGCGACCAGTATCATCCCCTTCGGCGTGAGACCGCTCTCCAACTGGACAGTTTCACTATTATACACAGTGATATGTGTGGGTGTCGACTTACCCGCCTTTCCCTCGCCTGACCAGTTTCGGAAGGTAATTCCACAACCAAACATCAACGTATCCACATCTTCGCTCATAACGGCGTCAACAACGCCATGTCGTTGTAGGAGTGCACATTCTGCTTCTGCTTCTCCTGGAGCGTCATGATATGGGAATCCAAATAGCTTTAAATATGATTTGGTATTTTTCTGCAAGGACGGTATCACTTGTGTATTTGTCTTGTGGTTCCGTTTGAAAACAGGGCGTTTGCGGCCATCGAACACAAAAAGAGGAGTTATGTTTAGTTGATAGAGGCGAAGGAGGCGGTAGTAAAGCGTTCTAAGAGCTGGGTTTGTTCCGCCTTATTGGTTGCTCTTATGTCAGTTTTTACGCTTTTTCGGGGAGATGCATTGCATGCCGAACAAATGTACCTTTTCCAGACTGAACTTGAAAGGACCAGATTGACGCATCAACCGCAAGTCGTAAACGTCTACCCGTAGCTTCGAAGTGGTCTGAAGCGACTTTTGCTAATGAAATGCGTTCTCCAGGCCCGAGCTCGCTATAAAGTCTGTTGTTTTGGGGGATCAGTATGCGGCCTTTCTTTCGGAGGATGCATAAGAATTGCTATGGCATACCCTGTAATACCCATTGATTCCTGGTTCCAAAAATATCGACCAAAATTTACTCCTGTTTGAATCGTGTGGACACTCGAGGTTCAACGTTGTTCCTTACACAATTGTTGTATGTGGAAGACGCATTTGTTTGCTATGGCAACGAGAGAGTTACGGGAGGCAACCACAATCTTATCAGATTTGATCAAGTATATTCACAAAGATCACAAGCCAGCACTCGCGATAAACATACATGTGCCTTACGAGATCGTTTCCGGTGAAGTTAAATTTCTCCATACATTTTCTTTGATACAATTTAGACACACGGCTGGAGAAATGAAATTTAACGCGAGGTAGGCTACATGTAGTTACTGTATGTACATACGTATTACGTATGGTCCTAGGGCACACATAAACAACTATGTACATACATGTACATGGCTCTAGGTGTATTAATACGTCTCCAGAAAAGTGCGTGTACTCTACTCTCCATACATGTACATGTAGTGAGCAACCCATCTATTTGTGATTTACATGTAGTTTCTTGATTCGCCCAAACTATGCCCATCAGCTTAGTAGACATTATCAATACATGTAGTACTAAGGTATGTGCGTGTAGTGAGGGTGTATCTAAGCACACGCCCTCAATGAAGGCTTTTAGGGGGGTAATGCGATTTTAACTGCAGTTGTACAATAGGAAACATTAATATTGGTATTTGTAGACATCCGAGTCCCTTGTGCCTAAGTTGGATAAGTGGGCTTAGGCCACAGCTTCTGCAGTCTATGCTCATTACTGTGTGTGAACCATCGAGTACATGTACCTGCTACACACATTTATGTAGTTATCCAGTCTCATCAAATTTAGGCATGACAAGCTAATCTCACCAGATCAGTAGCCTTAGATATTGGACTATTCTGTTTAGTCTAATTCCGTGGGGAATTTCAATATTCTCTCGTTAGGTCGGCGGAACACCGTAGATAGGGAGGACATAATTTACGGTAGTGGACACGGGGAAGAGAATCGAAGCAGAAGCAAAAGAAGAAGAAGCAAAGATCTTTCCGCGGCAACAGCCACCTTCTTGAAACATTGCCAAATCTAACGGAGTATACCGAAATTTATAATGTTGAGGCTGACCGGTGAACAATACAAGTAGCATGGGAAAGCTCTGCAGATGCCTCATGCCCAGCTGGCATTGCCGAGCATGATGTTATACGGCGTTAACATTGCGATTCCACATCAATTTATTGCTCAATATATCAGGCAACATATTAGAACCAATACAGTGAGACGATTCTCAAGGGAGATTTCGGTTGATAATTCACGGTATTTAGTGCTACAATGCGTCTATGGGGGGAGGGTGGTGTGGCTGAATCAGCTGCTTTATGGTGCTCGGTCACGCCACAGCAAATTTCATAATCCTCCCCCTAACCCACCCCTTTCTCTGCTGATGCTGGCTGCGATAAATACTTTTATCTCCACCCATAGCCCTCTTCTAAGCTATCCCTTTCCCTCTATCTATCTGTCATCCACCACCCCCGAACTTTCCCCCAACCATGTCCTACTCAAGTCTTCCCGTTATCTCGATCGCCGAGCTTGAGAAACACAAATCCTCAAAGTCATGCTACGTTACAATTGGAAACAGGGTCTACGACATTACCCCATTCTTAAGCGACCATCCAGGTGGTGAAGACTTGATTATTGAGTAGGTCTACCTCAACAAGGCTTCGCCAACGGGACTCCTTTGAATCTGTCCATCCCAACTGACAATTGCGATTGTAGTTATGCGGGCAAAGATATCGCGGCGATCCTGGCGGACGAAGTTTCCCACACTCATTCAGAAGCCGCCTACGAAATATTGGATGATTACCTTATTGGTCTCCTCCCAACAGAGACAAACAGAATGCCCCCATCTCCCCCTGGCACTCCTCTCAGAGGCGCAACACCAAGGGCTGGATCACCAAGTCCCTTAACTGGCATGTCCAGCGAAGAGGAACTCTCAATACCAACCGACATTTCTGCTGATTATAAAAAGCATAAATTCCTCGACTTAAATCGGCCGCTGCTGATGCAAGTATGGTCTGGTGGGTTTTCTAAGGAATTTTACCTCCAGCAGGTGCATAGACCACGTCATTACAAAGGTGGAGAGTCAGCGCCTATCTTTGGAAATGTGTTAGAACCACTCAGCAAAACTCCGTGGTGGGTTGTGCCGATGGTTTGGTTACCTTGTATCTGTTATGGAGTTTTTGAGGCGCATAAGGGATTGCCAAATTACGGTGTCCAGGCTGCGTTTTTTTCGGTTGGGCTTGCGCTGTGGACATTGATCGAATATGTGCTACATCGATGTCTATTTCACTTGGATGAGTATGCTTATCCTATAATCTTTGCAATTCCCGCTTTACCAAGGACTCTACTAACAATTATTTTTCCATATAGAAAAATGCCAGATAACCGTGTATGCATTACAATGCATTTCCTGCTTCATGGAGTTCATCACTTTCTTCCGATGGACAAACTTCGTCTTGTGATGCCTCCAACATTGTTTGTTGTACTCGCGACACCATTTTGGCATTTGGCGCACTTTGTGTTCTACTGGGACTGGAACGTGGCCGTCAGTGTTTTCTGTGGTGGTATCTTCGGATATGTTTGTTACGATCTGACCCATTACTTTTTGCACCACAAATCGTAAGTAAACGTCTACATACGGAAATATCATTATTACAACTATAGCTAACATACTCTCCTAGCCTCCCGTCATACTACAAGGAACTGAAAAAGTACCATCTCCAACATCACTTTGCCGACTACCAGAAGGGATTTGGCGTCACTTCGAAAATTTGGGACAAAGTCTTCGGAACGGAGTTGATGTATGGTGGCCCCGCTCCTTTGAAGGAGGAGTAAAAAAGTGCGTTCCAAAACTCAGTAATGGATTCGGCGTACCTGCACCCGGGTGACATGCCAAGCACATGGTGGGAGTAATGGACATAATGCGACGGCAGTTGCGGCGTCTGCTTTTTTGTGGTTTTGTACTAATGACGAACACGGCTTTTTGTAATCGTTTCTGCACTTGTTTTTCTTCTCTGTCTATATGATTTTCAGTTTAATGCCTAGAGTATAACATTAGAAATTGCCGACCTCCCATAATAATGGATCGAGGCAATTATTGTGCACTTTAATTTTCTTGTGGGATGCGAAGATTAGGGACTTAACAGTAATTGGTCAAAAAATATTACGTTTTTGTATGTATCTAGAACCGGAAGGAATAGAGGACTCCTATTACCCAGATATCCACTCTGATAAAATTCATCCCTTTCCCTAGGAATATTTTCTGTTATGGAAAGTTTATAAATCAATAGGAACGGAATCGGAATGTTAAGGACTTCTCCGTGGACCCATGGAAGTGGAGTGGAATTAGTTGTCAACATCCTCTTTCAGACGTTGCGTCATGTGTTTTCATTTACTCGGCCGGAAGAAACGGAAATACAACATTCCGAAGAAGTGGGGTGTGCGAGCTTCCTGTCGGACCTAAAGCAATCCGAAATTCTTTTAAAGAATGTTATTTGTTTGGAGAACCGAATTGTTACTGACTGGTAAGACTGAAGCCAGGTTACTACGGCTAGACATATGTAGGCATGTCCTGTTGAAAGAAAACTTGGTATTTCGTATTTTCATGTATTGATTTTTGTGGTGACAACAGGTAACATGCATCACTGGGTATCACTCACGCCGGAGTAGGCACATGCATGTCATCCGGAGGTAGGAGTCACGGTCTAAAAGCCACGCCACCCCAACTATATAAATGTGGCTGTCAAAAAGTGCTGGTTACAAGGATTTGTTATTGTGGGTGTGCGTAAGGATACGAGAACTGCGTCTTCCTCGTCCTAGGCGTCGTCATACAAAGTAGGTATCTCTGTGAATGACACGTGTCGTGGTTCATAAGAGGTAAGTCAAAGATGCTTTCCCCGGTGGGTTTAAGGAAGTACTCCGGTTGGGGAGACGTATATGAAACTTCAAGCATGACACTGTCGTCAAAAGTGGTACTAGACAATGAGGATGTCTCAAGTTATCCTGGTTTTTAGATATATAGATTAGCCGGTTACACATACTTGAGGGTATTTTCCAACAGACTATACGTATACTTGTACGTATTTACTACATGTAGGTACAATTACATATAACTACATGTACTACGTAAAACCATTGAGCGCGCTGTATTAAGCACTACAGAGCTTCTCTCTAGATCGGACGAACAGGTCCCCACAGAGATGGAGTAGAATATGGCAGTTTGTTGAATTAGGTCCCCGGCCCCTGAATTCAACAGCCAGAAATGCCGAAACATCCGATAAAGTTTGCGGATCCGGGAGAACGTTTTCAGAAATGAATGCTTCATCGAACAACGTGTATATATAAACTTTCTTGGTCCGATCCCAGGGATGGTCTTCATTAAGCCGCATCCAGTCAACAATTCGTAATTATCACGATTTAGATATTCACTTGCTAGCTACTAGATGTAAATTTTTCTTGGTTCTGAGAACACGAGGCGAGATCTCACGTATCGCTAACTGCGTTAACATTTTTTTTTTTTTTAATTCACTAATTGCATGCAACCTTACAGTTCTGGCAATGCGTTAACATGTGATTGTAGACAGAATCCAGACATGTATTCATTTTTCTCCACAAGGTAAATGATATTAATAAAGTTAACAGCAAATGTTTCCCACTGAGAGAAGTCACCCCCGGCTCCGATTCCTGGATTATCATTTCCGATGTCGCTTCAAAATCTTGATGCGAGTGATAACGGGTGATTATATGTCATGTAGAGTAGCTCTCCCGCTGTCTAGCATTTTGTATCATGGTGGTCCGTGCGCGCCAATTAACTAACACCAACCCCACCAAAGAGCCTCATCCACACACCCCCCCCACTTCCGCTCTCCAACACCCCATAAAGCCACGATGGATCGACGCATGGTACTTATCCCTCCCGCTCTACCTCGTGTCTTCTTGCTCCAAGCTGACGACCGCGCTCCGCCAGCTTTCCCGAGAAGATGAGGCCCAGACGGACACAGTCGTGACCCGGGAGGATCAAAACAACATCAACAAGTTTTCCACTCTCCACCAGAAACAAGGAATATTGAAGGAGGAGCTTGAGAAGAAGAATGTAAATTCCTTTCCCGCCTGTGCTATTCGGTTTGTATCCCTGTGTCTAATGGGTGTGGTTGTGTATAGCAAGAGAAAGAATACATCGACGACGTGACCAGTGAGCTCGAACTTGCCGATGAAGATGATATGATACCGTACGTAGACTATCTACCTTTATGATTTTCCGGTTTTATAGTGTGATACTAATCTGAACTAAATAGCTACAAAATCGGCGATTCATTCCTACACCTCCCACTTGAGGAAGTTCAGCAGCTACTCGAGAAGTCGGCACAGGATATCTCTAAGGAGATTGAGGCACTAGAGGAAAAAATTGAGAGGAACGATGAAATCATGGGGGAATTGAAAGTGAAGCTATATGCGAAATTCGGCAAGGCCATCAATCTAGAAGTTTAGGGCCATACAGCGCGGAATGTACGATTGAACTTGGGCTCGTCACAGACCGTGAACACACACATCGTGTTCCTATTCATACGCTAGCTAGCTAGGGAGTCACCTTTAGGATTGTGGATATCTTTTTTCAGATATTTCAACTTGGGCACGTGGGTATGGTAATTAGGAAGAACGGTCCCACAAGGGAAACTAGTCGAATATACATCAAATGATTTGATGGACCATGTCCCTGTTTGTATGATGGCCAGCCGTCACGCACCTCCCTACTGCCGGCTTTTCGTTCTGCAATGGCCTCTATATATTTTCGATTATCGAGCCGGATACTTTGCACTTTGCACCTCCCTATATATGTGTGTGATGAATGCTTTCCATTGTGAAATATCTATCTAGCGCATCCGGATCATATTTAGATGTAATTGCATGTAGGATGGCCGGGCAATTAATCTACGTAATACAACCCTCATTGAACTTGTGTATTGCAACTACATGCACCAGCTTTTAATAAGTCTTGGAATTATAATATTTACTATAAAAGAAGTTAGATGGTCATCCTATTACGAGGAAAGGGTTTTTGGTTTACCGGGTCTGTACCCGAATTCGTATTAAAGAGACCCAGAGCTACGCGACAAACAAAGAGGAACAGTCGATCACAGTGATCAGTTTTGGGCAGGGCTACTATAGTCGAAGGAACGTAAATTATGATCAATAAGTTTACAATCATATCGTTTTCGAAAGTTACGGATCCATCATTGGTGCCAGTATATCTAGACCGTTAGTCACTCTTCGCGGTGGTAAAACCAGGCCAGCCCCTAGACTTGTATATAATCCAACGATAGGAACACACTCTTTAACAGATGGGTTAGTGCGGTTCTTCCGGATTTGACTGGCCAATAAACTGCGTTTTTCACCATTGAACTAAGGCCGCTTGAGATTAGGGGCTGGGGGATGATGTTTCTCTACGAGCAATAGGGACTAGAGCTACTTCATACTGTAATCATGGAATCTGACTCGGCGGCGCCGGAGGTCATTCAATTCTTGATGTATGAGTTGCCAAGATCAAGAACCTGACCTCAGTTGCACGGACCACTCTCCAACGGTCAACCCCGCGCTGCATCTAACAATCGAACAACCAATTCCGAGCCTCAACTTTGCTATTCGCAAACACCAAATCTATATCACTCCATAGGCCCAAGAAACCCAGAAAATCCGGAAACCCCTTTCCGAATAATAGCACGAGCTTATACTCACAATGGGTGTCAGCGAAAAGATTAAAGAAATTGAGGAGGAGATGCGGCGGACTCAGTAATTAAGACACACCATTGCACACTTCGATTATCGTAAAACTACGAAAGGGTAGGCTAACGACCTGCACTTTCTCCCTTGCAGAAAAAACAAAGCCACCGAATACCATCTCGGTCTCCTCAAGGGAAAGCTTGCGCGTCTACGTGCGCAACTTCTCGAGCCCGCTCCCGGAGCTGGCGCGGGAGCGGGAACGGGTTTCGACGTTTCTAAGAGCGGAGGTATGTTCACCGTATTCTTTATATGCAGATAGAGTTGTAACTTACCATATACGAGAGTTTAGATGCACGTATTGCGCTCGTTGGATTCCCTTCCGTCGGAAAGTCAACCCTACTATCGAAGATCACGAAGACGAAATCTGAAGTTGCGGCATACTCTTTTACGACCCTTACGGCTATCCCGGGAGTTTTGGAATATGGGGGCGCAGAGATACAGATTCTAGATTTACCGGGTATCATCGAGGGGGCCTCCGAAGGCAAGGGTAGAGGGCGACAAGTTATCTCGGCGGCGAAGACTAGTGACTTGATCATGATGGTCTTGGATGCGACGAAGAAGGCAGAGCAAAGAGCCCTGTTGGAGGCCGAACTAGAGGCGGTGGGTATTAGGCTTAACAGGCAAAGACCAAATATCTACCTGAAGCAAAAGAAAGCTGGAGGTATGAAGATTAATTTTATGAGCACGCCAAAGAATTTGGATGAGAAGGTGAGTGGAATCTTATGCGCTAGAAGGGAAGTCTTGCTAATGAATCGGCAGATGATTTACAATATCCTGAGGGATTACAAAATGCTCAATTGTGAGGTCTTAGTTAGAGATGAAGATGGTACGTACATCCACCCACTACTGGCTGATATTTCGAGAAAAGAAAAAAAAATACTAACGCATAAAAGCCACTGTTGACGACTTTATTGATGTGATCATGGAGGCCAATCGAAAATACATTAAATGGTAATACTACTAAAATTTCCTAGAATACCAATACTAATTTCCTTAGCCTTTATGTATACAACAAGATCGACTGTATCAGCATGGAATTCCTCGATCAGCTCGCTCACGAAGACCATACCGTCGTCATGTCCTGTGAGCTTGATCTCGGTATCAGCGACGTTGTTGAACGCGCCTGGAAGGAGCTGAACCTGATGCGGATATACACCAAACGCAAAGGTGTAGAACCCGATTTTTCCGAGGCCCTCATTGTGAGGCAGGATTCTACCGTCGAGGATGTCTGCGACCAGGTGCATAGGACATTGAAAGAGAGCTTCAAGTACGCTCTTGTTTGGGGCGCAAGTGCAAGACATGTCCCACAGAGAGTAGGTTTGGGGCATGTCGTTGCTGACGAGGATGTCATCACTATTGTTACAAAGTAGGGGGGCAATCTTAAATAGTAATAAAATAAAATTAGGATATTTATGCGCCAAGTTCTGTACATTTCAACTTACAATTCCATCGATCTACATGTTTCTCAGCAAACAAACAATCCAATTTCACCCTGCATGACCTCAATCTTGATAGGTCGTAAGCAAGTTGGCTGCTTATTCATGAACTGTGGCTAGGGTTAGGGAATGGCATTACCCTATGGAGCTGTTGATTCAATAGAGTGCCTATCAGTCAAATCTCCATCCATAATAAGCTCGAGAGCTTCAGGGCGCACTGTGATTCAGTTTCGGGATGGCATTGGAATCAGAATCCAATCTTGAAGGATCACTTACTGTCCTGGACCATGGATGTTGATCAGGGTCTAATCGTGCAGCTGTAAGTTTATTATCATTGTGTCCATGGGCCTAACCGCGTAGGTATCGTAGATCGGCAAATGGCCCTGCTTTACTCAGGACACCTAACAACCAACGGTCTCTCGTATAAGCACCTAGACTTAGACAACTGAATACCAGCTAAGGACACTAAGACTCCACGATATTTCTTCTTTGCACTCCGGTTCGCAACTCCGGTTGCGACATTTGGGGCCCATCATGATCATGATTTCACCCTTCATATTGCTCACTATAGCTTCTTTCGCTTCAGCGTGGAAGGATCTATCAGATAACACCTTAAACTTCCTGCCAAACCCCTCAAACGCAGATTTTGATATTAACACGGGAAAGCTTCTCTCTCCAATCTTAATCCCTCGCGTCCCCGGTACTGAGGGATCACTCAAAGTCCTGAATCATTTCCATAACTTTTTCACCTCAGAGCTTCCATCATGGACTCTTGCCACTCAGAACTCCTCCTCCGTAACGCCTACCTCAAATGGAAAAGAGATTCCCTTTGTCAACTTTATGGCAACACGTGATCCCCCATGGGCACAGCCGGGGGATGTTGGTCGGCTAGTTCTTGTCGCTCATTACGACTCGAAATTGACGCCAAAGGACTTTATTGGCGCAACTGACTCAGCTGTCCCGTGCGCTTTGCTTCTACACATAGCACAAAGCATTGATGCAGCTCTCACTAGGAAGTGGGCAGATCTTGAAGCGAAGGGGGAAACAGGGGACGGTCTCGATGATGATGACGACATTGCTAGGAAGGGAATTATGTTATTATTTCTAGATGGAGAGGAAGCCTTTCATAACTGGTCGGACGATGATTCGCTTTACGGAGCTAGGTGTGTTTTGGCCTCATAGCAAAATCGGTAACATGTACTAATATCTAACAAATAGGAGTTTAGCAGAGACCTGGGAAGCTTCGCACCATCCTGCCCTATCCAGCCGCCATAACGAGATTTCTAACGTTGACCTCTTCCTTCTCCTCGATCTTCTCGGCTCTCAAAACCCTAGAATCCCATCTTACTTTAAAACCACTCATTGGGCATACAATCTCATGTCCGATCTTGAAACTCGCATGCGCGAATCCAACCTTTTTCTCTCACACGAAGCTTCTCCTGGAAAATGGTTCTATGACCCACCTATGAAACCTGCGAGTGCCGACTGGCACGCGGTATTGGACGATCACATCCCGTTCCAAGCGCGTGGTGTGGAGATTTTCCACGTTATCCCAATTCCATTTCCGAATGTGTGGCACACCATGAATGATGATGGCAAACATCTGGATATGCAGACGGTTAAGGACTGGGCATCTCTTACTACTGCGTTCACTGCAGCGTGGCTAGAGCTCGAAGGTCATGTGGAGGCTCCGCTGGATACAGCGGGGAAAATTATCGATGATATTGGGATTAAAAAGAGGGAATACAAGAGTGAGCTGTAGCAATTATAGAACCGGGGTCGGTTGTAGTGGCGCAGGAGTGGATTGAAGAGATGTAGGCGGAGGAAGGTATATTTTGACCATTGTCATGTTATATCTCTTTTGGCGCATTTTTTGTGTATTTTTATACTTCTCGCTTGATCCAATCATCGGGTCCTTGAATGAGTATTTTTCAAAAAGAATTATATTGCGCCTAACTTCTTTATTTAAGGTTGAGAGGCCTGAAGATAAGATTCTATACATTGTTCCCCAAAAATTCCACTATAGCCAACGAAATTTCCTTCAGATGTGTCTCCAGGGCAAAATGCCCTGTTTCAAAGAACTTGATCTCTACCTTCTTCACGTCTTTTTTAAAGGCTTCCGCGCCTGCTGGCACAAAAATCACATCATTCTTTCCCCACAAAGCAAGTACAGGCGGCTGTTGCTCATTAAGATACTCTTGGAATCTAGGGTATAACGCAACGTTATTCTCATAGTCCTTGAATAGCCCTACTTGAATATCCTTATTTCCTGACCGCTCCATCAAAGCCTGATCAAGATAATAACCTTCTGGCTCGATAGCGCTCAATCTAGCAGGATCGGTAACGCCAAACTTATACTGCCATTTCGTTGCATCAAAAGTGAGCAATGCCTTGCTGAGCTCTTCCCTCTTCTGCGGCGTATCTTCGACCCAGAACTCCTTGATCTGGTTCCAAAATTCTCCAAGGCCTTCTGTATATGCGTTTCCGTTTTGGGTGATTATCGCGGTGATACTCTCGGGTCGTTCAAGTGCAATACGGAGGCCGGTTGGGGCGCCGTAGTCGAAGATGTAGACCGAAAACTTTGTGAGCTTCAGTGCGTCTATGAAGGCTATAATTGAAGTTGCGATATTGGCAAACGTGTATTGGTAGTTTCTTGATGCGGGAACTTGGGTGAAACCGAAACCGGGGAGGTCTGGGGCTATCACATGATAGTTATGGGAGAGGAGAGGGATGAGATGACGGAATTGGTGAGAGGAGGTCGGGAAGCCATGGAGAAGGAGGATCACGGGTGATGTAGGAGAGCCGGCCGTACGATAGAAAATGGAGAGTCCGTCAGCGACAATTGTGTTTATTCCGACACTGGACATGATGGGATAGTGGTGAGTGGTATCAGGGTGTTTGGCTTAATGATCGTCTTGTATGTGTAATAAATTTTATTTATGATCAGCTTAGAAAGGCCCTTGGTGAGTATGAGATTTTAGATACGGCCCTGTAGAAGATGCTGTTTATATAATTTAAGAATATTGGAGAGTTAACCCCAATAGTTTAAGTTATTACAAATCAGAATATTGATTATAAAAACAGATTGACTATATACCGCAATCGTCGTTACGTAATTACGTAGAGATCAATATTCATATACATCTATCTCTAAATAAACCTACAGCCATTTCCACATACAAGGCATTTCTCTGTTTGTCAGAATTTAGCGGTGCTATGCAAGTGCTGCTGGCTGCCATGGTTCAAACGCAGATTAAACTGGATTTTGTCCAATCCGGAGAGAAATGCGGTATAAAACGGCATTGAATTCCAAATCTTTTGCTGATATATCCGCCTAAATACTTACAGGTAGTAGGTAGCACATAGAACAGTACCTTACCGTCGAAACGCATACAATTTTGAGCCTTATTCAGTCGGCTTATCCAGAACGTAGGCTCACAATAGCCTTATGAACCCAATAAGGTTCAAATAAGTATTATTTAAGCGTGTTTTAAGGATGAAATAAGGCTTAAAAAAGGAATTTTGTACTGATAAAGCTATTGTAAGCCTACGTTCTGGATAAGCCGACTGAATAAGGCTCAAAATTGTATGAGTTTCGACGGTAAGGTATTAACTAATCGACTATGCACTGTCAGCAAGATATGATCCTTGTACCGAAAGCATCCGACATCTGACATTTACAATACAACTACTTCTTATATGATATATCCAGTTATCAGTATAACACTCCAGCCTATATTCTCTTCCCGCATTCTCAAAGTTCTGCTGTGTCACTGCGGCCGAACAAGTGATGATTTTGCCGAATTGTACTAGTCCGCGTGTAACCATGGCTAGATTACTCACAAATGTAGGGAATTTATCATTGATATCAAGCACTTTAAGCAAATACAGCTACATCTAACTATAGCTGATTTTCAAAAATATTATCCATGGCGTGCCCCCTTCATTTACTGCCTACTTACACAGTGGATAGCAACGAGTGATACGTCATGAAGCTATGGATTTATGTAGAACTTTAACGGTACTTCTTATCGCTTCTTAATATTTAAGGCTTAAGCTTGAAAGCTTTTCATTTTTTCTAGCGGAGTTTTGATGAGAAACTCAAGAATCAGTATAGTCAGTAATCTTTAATCTTCATATATCACTCGTTTATCTGGGTATGTTGAGATTCCACTACATGTAGCCAGTTTTAGCACGTTATGCTTGTATTTATTATCACCAAGTTATGTCGACCTTCAGTTATTTGCAGTCGTGTTGTCGTCTGTGACTGGGAAAATAGTTTCCCGCTGGCAACTCCGTCGTTGTGTCACATTGGCGTCACTTGGGTCTCTAATATTAGCTAGCTGAGTCTCATCGATATCTGTGGCCTAGTGGATCCGCCCAGAGTGCTCGCGATACGTAGTTCCCATAATTACTGCGCCTCATAATTTTGTATTTGTCAACAGCCAGCCACGGATCAACAGTGGCGTGGTAGCCTAAATATTAAGTTTTTTTTTTTTTTTCTCCTCTGTACTGTTTTATATACCGTGATATTGCACCTAAGCTATATAAGTAAAATTGCGAAAAAAAAATTGCAGGGCAACATTTCTTTACAAAATACTTCGCTTAACGATGTATGCTTGTAGAACGTCATATATCCCCTACCGCCATCCAAACGAAAGTGGCGATAAGTTCGGAATTCTAGCTGTCATAGACTCAGCTGCATTGGAAGCATTGACCTGATTTTGTTTTGTAATTCTTTTTAGCCATATCTCCCCTGCATAAGCCACACGCCACGGATTTTATAGAATTAAATAACATACACCTAACTAAGACTGACACTCGTTGTTGTGGTTCTGAAGCTTGATAATATATGTAAAGCAACTTGAATAGGGTTATATGAGTTGAAATTTACAGAAATTTACAGAAATTTACGCAATTCAAACGACTAGTAGCACAGTAATGTTTTCAAGACCTCCGTTGGTTTATGTTCTGCTACGTCAACATGAATACGTTAACTTCAAGTAACTGTTTTATTTCAATTCAATTGCGTAGATGTATCTAGCTAGACTATATACAGGTTGGACAGAAAACTAATAATCTCCCTATAACTACTAGGGCATCTGGCTCGAGAAACAATATTTCCCCAAAAAGTTGGTTTCCATTCAAAATATTGCACCAGGTATCGCTTCGCTAAGTGTCAGAACCTCAACTCTAAAAATCCGTCACTGTATTGCACCAACAGTTCTACACCTACACACTACATTAACAACTCTTGAACCTCCGACGGTCACCCAAAATCTCACATCCAAATAAGCTATTCAGTACCTAACCATGGACATCACCCATATGCCTCCCCCCCAGCCACAAGTCAGATTTATAAGTTCAACTCACCTCATCATAAACCACATCCATGCTATTCTGAACACGATGGAGCGAACGCCGTTACAAGAAATTGCTTCTAAAGCGGCCCCCATAAGAAAGGATCTTATTTCATCTTTACCAAACGAAATCGTTTGTCAGATCGCAGAAAACCTCTATATGAATGGTCTCAGATCATTTAGAGATGCCAATCCCCGAGAGTTCGGTGCCACTCTCAACAAGCTGATTCGTGACGAACACCTCTTACGTGACACTAGCTACATGATATCTGCCATGTTTGAAGCTGCTGCAAAGCGAGACGTTGAGATGATTCGCTGGCTTTTCGAAAACGAGAAGGCGATAGGACAAACACTCCTTCTCAACCAACCTCATCCGTCATATGACGAGGAGGAGATGTTCAGAATACAAGTAAATGAAAAAACTTATTGGTACTTTCGTCTTACCGGCGAGAAGCTCGATGACGAAACCGTGGACCTCATCCTAACTGCCGGGCCGAACCTTATGATGGCCATCAAAACGGAAGAGGCTCTAGGATCCTGCCTCCCTCCGGGAATAGTGCACACATACGACCAATATGACCAGACCCTACACGCGGTAGCACATTCAGCACTCTCTAGCGCTCTCCAAGCCACTGATGAACGCCGAGTGGAGAGATTCATCAGGCTGGGAACTAGTACAAAGCTTGCGACCTCAAGAACTGTTGATGAATTTATATACGCTTCTTGTGAAACAGACTCGTACTCCATTGACTGGAACCTGGGGAGTCGGTGGGCAATAATTCGAGCAGAAGCTAATGCTTTGTTCTTGCACACTCCGCTCGAGGAAATTGACCCAGATCATCTATGGGCCGGGGGGAACAACCTTCTTCATATGGCTATTTTTTCTTCTAATTCTGTTAGGATGACAAAGTTTGCATTGTCAAAGGGGCTTTGTATCGAAGATGACAACCTGGCCGGCGAATGGCCACTCCAATTGGCATTCGACAACGAACATGTATCAGCCAAAGTAATACGGGTATTGATTGAACACGGGGCTGACACATCCGTGACACCCTCGTACCTTATCTCCGGGTATGAGCCAGGTTTGAGCTCTCAAACTAAATCTAGACGTGAAAAGGTTACTGTCTTTTTGGATAGTGCGAATATCGATTGGGTTGCTGGAGATCTTGATGGGAACATCTTTGGGGAGACGTTACTTCACGTTGCGGTCGTTTGGCTTATGCCAATTAAGTATTTCAAAAGCCTGTTGAGAAGAGGGATGGATGTGAATGTTCGAGATAGTTCGGGGCGTACGCCAGTAGACGTAGCTTGGGATATGTTGGGTGCCAATGAAGAGGACTGTACTTGGCGTGTGCTTGGCAGTGAGATGGATTTCAGTGCCATACGGGGCGTCTTGATTAAGATCATCGAATTTTTAATCAAGCGCGGTGGTACTGCGAGTGTCTGTGAGGCCGGGGACCTTGTGGCGGTGGTGGAGGATTTCGCAACTTCTGGGGAGTCCAATGGTTTTGAGAGGCTAGGGGAGCTAGGGGATCATGTGGAGTATGTGGCTACGGAGAATCGCGAGGATGTGGACAACTCACTCGACATAACACCTTGCGATACCGATTACTTACACTCACTTGTAAGTTTGGGATGGGATTAGCTATAATTGCATTTAAAATGTGACATTCCGATTTAAAGATTCTTGTAACTAAAGAGCGATGCACTTAAATATTTAGTATTTAAGATTAGTACCTTTGTTTTTTTTTAATACATGGCTTAATGCTACTTTAAATACATGCTTGGTTCTTCATATAAAACTGCTTGATACCCGATAATCATATAACGAGCTCTTAAGTGGGGGTATTCAGGGTCGACCAATACGTGTACTAACCCTTGTGACGCAGTGGTTAGCGTGTCGTTCTTATACAAAATAGTTTAATCTGTATGCTATGCGAAAGCCGTCAGTTCAAACCTGACCTAGGGTACTCCTTTTTACCGGAGCTAGCTAGCTGAAGTCCTCAAACCAATATGAGTCTGTCTAAGCTACGTTCAAACTATGCACTCGCAGCTCCTCACTCGATAAATGAAATTTTCAATTTGAACTAAGGTTACAATCACATTGTATTCTATATCAAGGTAAAGGTCTCGGGTTATTTATATCTATATAAAAGTTCAGCCCGATGTTCATTCTAATCAAACCAAATTTGTACTAGTATGGCGTTACCTTCTCGAGCTCGCAATCGAGTCACATCGTAAATATTGCATATAAGTATTATATTATACTACACGTTCGATTTCAGTCACAAAGAATTGCTTCTCTAGAAATTAACAAACTTAGAAACCAGACTAGCTAGAGTATCTAATAACGGGAAACCTCCTTCGCAAACCGAGTGATGACCTGTGATGAATAGTTTTACATCATTTCGCGTGGTTACACACAACCAACACAGCCGGCCAGCCAACAAGCGCTCAGAGATAGTCTTACTTAGCAAGAGTAAGCCCTGTGGTAATCTTGGTTAAAGATCAAATATCGATAATTTTGACCCCCCGAGATAGGATCAGTTGGCCTTTCGTAGGCGAAAAGCTGAAATTCCGAAATCAAAATTGCACCTATGAGTTGTGTTTTCTTCGCAAAATACAATCAATCTTAACGACTTCTTATGGACAAAAGGCGTTTCACTGGTGGCAGTTCTTTCTTTTTCCCCTTAGTCGAGTGATCGACTATGAATACATCCATCATATATTATCACTCGCTAGTAACTAGCTGTCCAGTCATGTATCTGTATTTAAAATCTATTTATAAAGTAATCGAGTGTTTCTGGTATAAAATCATTCAGGTCCATAAAACTTGTATATATTTTGCTTGATAATGTTGATTTCAAAGAACTGGCTATGATTAATGTGTGTACACCGAGCACGCTGAGCAAAGTCTGCAGAGCATTGCACCTATATACGGAGTTGACGGCCAAACAAAAAATTTACAATTAGATATGACAGTTATATTCGGTATTATAAGATTGAGAGATATACTTAAAGTATCTAACAAGCTCTTAGGTTTCCTAAGATGTTCCCCTTTGTGGTTTGATGGCCGGCCGTACATGGTCCTCGTGATACTGAATTTAGTACTTAGTAGATATAGTTGCCTCGCGTGTTTTTTCCATGATGGGAAAGATAAGTGCCTGCGTATTGTTTCGGGGGAGATAAATTCCTCATGGGTAAGTGCCACTAATACACAAAATAGAGTAAAAATGGGTGTGCTATATATGATTGTCACAAAAACATAAGACGTTATGGCCTCAGTGCATACACTAAACCCTACCTATCGATTGTAACGTTGATCTCTTGGCGTTTTACTTGGAAATGCGCGAACACCATGAGATATCACTCGTTTTTAATGGGTATTTTCCCGGCGGCTAATTACATGCGCCTAAATCGCGCACTTAGTTGTGGTTGGAGGTTCAAAACCCAAGACCTAAACCACGTAATAAAGTATAGGTCAAAGAGTTTGAATTACCTGATCGGTGTGCCGTTGGTGTCATCACCATATGGACTGCTTTACAAGTGTACGCTGCGCATCGGTGCGCACCAAGCCTCGTTTCAGCCATCATATATGATGTGTTATAGCCCATATCAGTACTTATGGCCACATGTGTTCTCCAATCGGGAAATCTTTTTATTTGACTCATCCGAGTGGTTTTTTTCTCGGATTTTGTTTGTTTCGAGGGAATGTGATATCTTGTTCTCGTTCATGAACTATCACTCAGACTGCCGCACAAAACCCGATCTCTGATTCGTCGCCTCTACTCAACGGCTAAACACCTATCACAACAACCATGTATATTTCGTAAGCCACCATTATGGCTCATGGTATTAACTCACACCTTCAAACATTGAGACTGTCACGATATCGCACTTCCCCTCTGTCCCAGCTGCGGGAAACTCGGCTGCATTTCACGATAGCGAAGAACGTCTGCTCAAGCCAATAGTGCAAGACATCTAAATACACCTTGAGACATCTGGGGACATCTGTTCTTCCCGAGGATCCGATGAACAAAGCGATGGACGGACAAGGCCCATGAGATGGCACAGCCCCATAAGGCTTATGTTTGTTTCTGCTAGACGTAAGGCGCCCCACTGAGGCAGGCACATATGGCACTGGTTTCTGATAGGTCAATGGGCGAACGAGTTACAATGGATGGCTAAAAATATGAACTGTATGCGTGTTGTTCTTGTATCTTATCAAAAACGAGTGATAGCTGGTGATATGAGACTCATCTTTATCTTTTGATTAGAATTCCCTCAAATACAGAGCAAAGTTAAAATATGGCTCAAATAAATCAGGCATGTGATCTTCACACGCAGGGTTTGCAGGTTTGTGCTAGGAAAACTCGGGGTTTTTGCACTTCCAGCAACCAGCCGCGAGATCAAGTGCACATCTGTCTTTCTGCCAGATACCGTTTTGCAATGTTCCCGCTGTCGTGATCAACGACATCAAGCTGCCACGATATTCCTGTACTCTTCCTTTTCCCGAAAACCGTTCTTCAAAATATATCAAAAAGAAATCCTCAACGGCCAAGTATGTATCTATCTAAAGAGGATGTCGTTAAATTAAGATGTGGCGGGCCAAGAGGCTGTGGTAGTAATCTCCGCCACAGCCGATCGACGCTAGGCGTTTTAAGCGATTGTTGTTACGACTCTTCCCTGCCAGAAACCTATTTCGGGACAAAAGGTAATAATTTCACCGTACTAAGCCCGCCACATCTTATTCAAACGTCGGCGGCAAACCCGGTAAGTTACTAATTTTGTTTGAAAGGGTTGCATAGGGCAAACGTCCCTCCCGAGCCCTAGACCTCGATGGCGGGGGATCGACAGTCTCCTTCTCCTCACTAGCAAAAAACCAAATACCCGGCCTTAGCATACCTTTTCCTGATAACAACCACCACCAACCTGCCATTTTACCCGCCTAGTCATCATGATCCCATTGTCTCTCTACTATGGGAAAATACATTTCTCTCATGTCTCCCATCTTGCGATCTCACCATTAAGGCCTCACGATACACTTCTTCTCTGGGCCACTGAGTGATAGAGATAAGCGGTGATGGTGGGGGGCGGGATAGTCGTGGTCGTGATGGTGGGGCCCTGATCCACATCCAGGGAAGAATTACTGAACCCGTTGGTACAGGCTACGATCCGTACCTGAATGTTATTGCAGACATCGACATCTTGATCAAAGCCAGCGGTAGGTTGAGATTTTGTTTGCATGTTCATAGGGCCGGGGGCCGTTTCCCAGGTTTTCAGCTATGATCAATTGCTCACCGGACCGACGAACTATGTGTTGTTCGTGTCGATGTGACACCGTTATTTGCAAAGGACACAATTGCAATTGCAAACAATCTTCGATTTCGGCTACACGAGTACCGTTTGTAGCCTGATTTTAATTTGCACTTGACCAAACCACCCTCGCTTTTTTTTAATTTTCTCATGGGAGAAAGCAAGGCAAGGCAAAGGCAAAGGCAAGGCATAGGCTACATATCTTGATTTGGGCCTGGCAGCCTGCGATTTCAGATCGATGGACGGGTATATGCCAGTGAATTCGATCTCATGCTATTGCGGGACATCTCAACGTCGTCGCAAGCAAAGCACAACGAACAACGCACGTCTTAGTTACTCATCTGGATAGTGAAGAGCTATTGGACCTGAGGGGGTGTGTGAGAAGGGCCCGAGGTTATGGTGATTGTACCTGTTTTTTTCGCATCTGAGATATTTATATAGTCATTTTTTGTTTCATCGTTTCATCCGCTTTAATGATCATTGCGGGTAAGACATCGCGCGCGCACGGGAAAAAACAAAATTAAATGCCCATCAGGAAACAAAGTGACAAAGAGGGTGTTGTTGGAAAAATAGCAAGATGGTAAAAGTACCTTGTTTGGGGATATCTTTGGCATATCATGGGGGTAATGTTCGTTTTACCAGTTTCCCAGGGCTTCAATGCATATCTGGCCTCATCTCAGTAATAATGTCTGGAGATCAGAGGAGTCAATGCAATGGGCGTCGGCCATCATCTATCGGACGGCAAAAACATACCCAAACATGACGCTCCGGAAGAAAAGTGTTCGTTAGATTCTCTGATATATGCATGGTACGGCTAAGTTACACCCACCACACCACACTATCTGTCTGTCCATGCCCTGTACCCAAAGAATTTGTTCCGATCCACGTTCTCGGGCTGAGTTTGCGGGGCCCACCACCACATTATTATCAGCATACCTAAACCTAGCTGATGATGCGCCGTAGGCATATAATCTATCAGATCTGAAGATTCGGTACATGATACATACCGGAGAAGGGGCACACGCCTCCAGAACCCCTACCCTAGCCAAGTAATGGGTGTGTGGTACGTGATAGAGACGTAAGGCCTATGTGTGTATCTGTTAAAAATATCTCCGTAAACCAAGATCTGCCCACCCATGATCCCCCATTCCCCCTACTTTGTTTATCCGCTGCGACCAAACAAACCGGGGAGAGGCCCTATGTGCGAGAAAAGCTTCGAGATCGGTCTGAACTGAAAGATCGTTAAAACATCGAAGGGTCCCACCCGTAGCAAGGCATGCAGGTCATTCAAGTGACAAGAGTCATGAGCTGAGATATGAAGCTACTGCTGTATCATGTAGATGTAGGTATTCTCCCCCGCGTTACCGCTTGAGCTCTCCTGCGCTACGTACCGGACATCATACATACATAGCTGCTGTCTCTCCTCTCCACGATGGATCGTACTCTGCACTCTCCCCCTCCCCCAAGTTCCAACTGTTAGCTGCACAGCCGGACTGGTTCCCGTTATCGACGATAGAGCGTGTCTGTATAGATAATATCAGAGCGGCCAGAGATGTTTTTAGCGTTAGCTCGCAGGCAAACCCCTGACCCTACTCTACTTTCCGGGTATGTAGTTTAAAAAAATAAGTCACTTGGGCAGCTCCAGGCACGGACCAACGTCTGACACTTGCTTGCAGTGATCGTGAGGATATAAGAAACATCAGAAAAAAGTCCATTTGCGATCGCGATAGTCCTGCGCGTATCTCATATGGCGCACACACCGCTACTCCCAGAGGCACTGTACATATGTACGGTAGGCATAGCATTACCTGAGATGACTGGGTGTTATAGGTTCGTATCTGATGTACGCCGGTAGCGGGGTCATTGAAGCACCCGACCCCACAATTACTCCGCAGTTGGCAGGACGCAGAACGATGTATGCGGAACCGGGAGGAGTACTAGTAGTGACAATTATGGTAGTAGTAGTGGTGTGGTGATTGACGGTGATGGCAATGTTGAAAGGTGGAGAGAGGTAGAGGTTGCGTTGCGATCCTACGATTCAATCTTGAACGTCACTCCGAGGCAAGCAGTAACAGATCAAAAAAGAAAAAGGTTTAATTTGTATTTAGTAACCGTGCTGTAGATTGACACTCTAGACTTCCAAGCCTTATCTGCCACCCTCAGGCCAGAACGTCCAAACAAGACACAATTCCCCCCTTGCCCCTCGTAACACAACGTTTGTGAAGGAGAAAAATTTCATTTTCGTTTTTTATTTTTTTAATTTTGTTTCGAGTGTGCGAGATGTGTGGTCGAGATCTGGAACCAATCACCGCATCCACATCTCGACTGCTTCCCGTCATTCGTGCTGTTTAGCGATTACCGATATATCCCACACCACACACACCTCATACCTTCCACGTCTCCAATCAATTCCCCGAGAATCTCTCTCCTGCAGCCTACTGCATGTTTCACTTTTGTGCTGATTGGTCGCCCAAGTCGCTCTTCTCCAATGGACGGACGGACGGGGGTTTGGTACTTAGTGGAATGAAAAAAAAAATCGGTTGACCCCCCCCAAAAAAAACTAAACTACTGCGCTGCGCTGCATGGAAACTTTTTTTCGCTCGCAGATGCACGATTGGGTACTGAAATTGTAGATGTTTGTTTGCTTTGAAAGTACGAGAAGGCCCTTCGGGAAACAATCAGCCTTGCTGCGGCGCTGGGTAAATGTCATTTCCGACGTATCTCATGTTTGTTTCGGGTTGCGTTGGTTGGTTTCGTTCTTTAGTTGGTTTTGTGGAGTTGGTGGGTTGGGGTTGCATTCGTTGGTTGGCTATGGACGAACGACGGACAGACAGCACAGGAACAGAGACAGAGGAGCCTAGGTCATATCATGTCACGTCATCCATTATTACTTCTTTTTTTGGAGGAAATCTATTTTTTTCCCTTTATTTTATTTTTCCTTTATTTTTTCCTTTTACTTGTTGTTTTAGGCGTGCTAACACATATATAACTCAAGGCTTTTGTGAAAGGCATGAACGTCAGCAGCAGAATACTCATCTCGATCTCATACACCACTAGATTTAAACAAAATCCGATTGCTGCTCATCGTAGGCGCGGATATCGCCCTACCTATCATGCAAGTCAAGCCAAACCAGTTGAATTCACCCACTAGAGCAAGTAGGTAGAGACCGTAGAGTAATGTACCATGGCCCTCGTAGAAACGGGTCCAATCCAATGCGTGCATCAGATTTGGAACTCGGTGGTTCTTTCTTTTCTTTCCCCTTCGACATATCCTTTTTTCTTCTTTCCTCCCCCGCCACCGGTACCCCCCAGTCACCTTTGAAGCGGGCGTCATCCGTTTCGAGAAGCGCAGCATATGTACTCTAGTGTTTTTTGCAATTGAACGCGGCAAATTTCAACGAAGATCTGATTGAAGGGCACGTCTCTCTTTCCTCTAGCTCTCTCTGTTCGCTGATGACGATGACGATGATGAAATTTACCCCGGAGTATCAGTCCAGCTGGAATGTATGTAGGCGCAAGTAGATATATCCAGCCAGAAAAAAAAAGGACAACTGGAAAAAAGAAACAATAAAATAAAAAAATAATAAAGGGTTAATTGGGAAAAAAACAAAAAAAGGGCCCGCACCCGTTAACGCTCTCCTGAGTATCTATCTCCTATCTAGACTAATCTAGAAACGCCTGGCCTATCACAGTGTGGGGGTGATGAGAATGCCAGTGGAGGACGCCGAAGCCTGAAGGTTTCTACATACGACGGAGAGGGAGTACATGCACACTGCAACTCTGAGACTTGACCCGAATTGAAATTACAGTAAGTACCGAGTCATCAATTCAGTTCAGTCCGGTCCGGCTCATCCATTTGGATGTAGGACTGTAGGTACTCTGCTCGTACAGTATGTAGCACTTTAGATATGTAGGCCATCACTAAGTGGGTAACCAATTTGGGTGTGTGTGTGTGTGTGGTGAGCGGGAAAAAAGAAAAGCATCGTGAATTAATTGATGAATCTCTGCTGATATGGGGCAAAAAGGTTAGGAACGGACCGAAGGGTAGCTTGCTTGCTTCATGTCCACGATGGTTTTACCAAGGTGTGAATCTACGGTAGACGTTGCTTCTAGTACTGCTAGCTTTGTTGATCTAGGGATTGATCTTGAATCTTGATGGCTTGCGCCATTGTGCGGGCAGTGGGTGCGATTCCAATAGTTTGAGGTCGGTTCCCTGGGTGGTGAACGGTTGGGCATGAAATCTACAGAGGTGAAATTCTGGGGTTGTACCTACTTACGTGGTGGTGGGTTGGGTTTTGGTTGTGAGGGTGGGTGGTGGGTGGTGGGTGCACTCTGTAGATACGGTACGGTGCGAGAACTGTTGAGCGTGTAGAAAGTTCGATGAACAGACGTCAACCTGCCGGGGTAGGTAGGGTAGGGGCTCACTAGGGGACGCGAGAACTGGAGGGGGGTGTCGTGTGGGTAAGGGTCTGTCTGGGGATGATGTATGGATGGGCAGGGGGAGGCATAATTACAGGCATACTACAGAGTAGGAAGGAAGAAGGAATTGCCATGCGGAAGTGATGGGGTCAGTGGGTTGGAGTGGGTTGGATTGAGTTAGATCGAAAAAGCCCATTGCACTCCGGGATGCACATGATGGATGCTCAATCCATGAAAAGAGACACAATTCCATGTTGCGCTGTTCGAAAGGGTAGCGAAAGTAGAGAATGAGTGGGCGAGTGGGCGAATGGAGGATTTGACAGACGGGGTGCAGCCGAGGGAAGACAAGCCTAGACAAGACACACACAAGGCTGGGGAACTCAACAGTACGGTAGGCCGACTAAGGAGAAGAAGGTTGAAGGCTAGGCGTAACGAGGTACCACTCGTACCAATTGCGCTATTCTATTCTCTGTCTACTGCTACTACTGCCAGTGCTACCTACTACTATTGCTACCCCAGGAAAGAAAAAAAAAAAAAGATCAGCGAGTGCTCACCTCTTGTCGCTCGTACCTGCTCTCTAAGCTAAAGAGTGACAAGTTCCTCTGGAATACATACCGACCAGAGGCGCTAAGCAGGAGAGCACAAAAGTCACAGTTTAATTTTTCGATCGGGTGAAGATTGGTCGAGTGATCCCGTTGAATCGGAGATTCGTTGAGCCCTGGTGTGTGCTTGTGTGTCGCTGCAGGGCATCGCTGGCCCTCTATTCGGGTGTACATGTGTTGGAGGATGCAGCAGCAAGCAAAAGCAGGCTCGTAATGTACTCTACCAACGTGATCTCTCTGGTCTAACTAAGCTGGGGCTCTGCTCAATATTTTTTTTTTGTTTTCGTTGTTTTTTTTCCCTCTTTGTCGCGCTCCGCTGACTATGTAGGTCTAAGGTACCACTCACTCTGCTCTGCTCTATGTACAGGTCGCGAGTTGTTCTCTAGCTACCTACTCTAGCTTCTCCCCATGCGTGTGTGTGTTTACTGTTTCCTTTTGGGCGTTTAGTTTGCTTCTGGCTTCCGCATGTGTTTTTTCAGTGTAGTTATTTCGACTGTATTCCCCTTTTTTGGTTCTACCTCCAAATATAGGCCTTACAGCGCCTTCTGCTCTCCGGTTTCAGGAAACTCTGGAACAGTAAGGGGAAAAATAATCCCATCTGGCGGCCACCGCCGCCGCAGCAATTCTTGCAGCCAGCAGCAAGCAGCAACAGCATCTCCTCATGCTGCTCCTGCTTCTGCTTCTGCTTCTGCTGCCGCTGGCCCAGGCAAATCAGGGAAGAGACAGCCTAGAAGGCAAACCGAGCAATGGTGATAGAGCGGCAGTAGGGAGAAGGATGGCTGATCGTTGGACAAATCGATCGACTGATGACAGGCGGTCCATAGTAATTCCGGTGGCCCCGCCAACCAGGCACGACCATATGTTTAGACGCATTAGCGGCGACTGACTCTGGGTCTCTGTCTATTATGGATACCACACCCCCCCTTACCCCAGCATACGGCTCTTTCTCACTCGCTCACATCTTTAGAAACCCCTGCCTGGTAAACTTGTAAGCGCGAACCCTCCACCCTCCCCCCCCCATCATGCAATTGCGTGTCAACACATCATGGGCTCAATCGTCTTGACCTACGAGCTTCGATCTGAGCTGTTTGACCTTGACTAGAGTACCTACCTCTTCCTTTTTTCCTTCCTTCTCTTCCTTCTGATATAAACACCCATGTCATGCATTCGGAATATGCATAACTGCTTAAAGAAAACTGTGCATATACGCCGAGGGTGAGAGAAAAGAAAGATCAGAACGGAAAGCAAAAAAAAAAGCCTCTAAGGAAAAACGGAGAAACAGTAAGAGGGAAAAAAAAATTATACACGATATCCAAGAATTCAACACTCGATCTCTACCTACCACACCTTCAATAATGAAAAGTCTTGTAACTGAGCATCCAGATGGTATAAAGATTCACAACTACCAGCTCGTTTCCACTCTCTTCTCAATATCATCATCAGCATCATTACTCTTTAAGGCACTCATCCGAGCCATTCTTTTAGTAGTAGTCTTTGTTCTTAGTCTTATGTCTTGGAAGGCACTACTGCAACCCTTGATCACTGCCTCGACCACGCCGAGTTCCTACCTGTCTGCACCACTAGCGTACTTTGTCTCATTTCTGATCTGCTGTATTATCTTATTCCCGTTGGTATGTTATTGTTGGGTTGCTATTATGTGGCCATATTTCAAACCATTATAGGAGTGTGTGACGGCCAGTGCGCTAACTCGTATATATATATATTCCCACAGGCTCCTCAGTTTTCAGTTTTAGCATCAATCATGGGTTCCTTTAGTATGTTCACCCGGATGGCCATGGGCCTGAAGAAGGTAGGCTCTTTCAAAAAGTCAAAAGTCGTTCAACAGCAGGATGCACAAGTTTCACAGGTTTTACTCCCCAGCCCCAATACCAACAACAACCCTTCAGGAAAACTAACTGCTGTCCCCTTTTTGTTTTGAAGACGAAAGGAAAGGTTGTTGATGTAGTCCAAAAGAAATTCTCTTCAGAACCCTCATCGTCCGCAGCCGCCGCCGCTGCTGCAGCACCCGCGCCGGCGCCATCGAAGGATGTCGTCGCTGCCGTCGAGCCAGCTGCACCAGTTGTAGCTGCTGTAGCTGAGGCCCCAGTGGTCGAAGCACCCAAGGCTGTCGAACAGGTTCCTACCCAGGTGGTCGAACCAGTTGTTGCAGCTCCCATTGTTGTTGCAGAGCCCCAGGTCGAAGAGGCCGTGGTTGCTGTGGAGACTATCGTGGCCCCCGTCCCTGAGCTTATCGTTGCCCCCACAGCAGAGATTGTTGAGGAGGTTTCAGTCGTTGAGCCCGTGGTCGAGACCGTCGTCGTGCCCGAAGTTGTTGAGGAGGTCATTGCCGCCCCCGTCCTTGTTTCAGTTCCCGTCGTCGAGGCTACCGTTCCTGAGGAAGTCGTTGCTGCCATCGTTGTCCCTGTAGTCGAAGAAGAGGTCTCAATCCCAGAGAAGGAAGTCCTCGAAGTCGTCTCAGTTCCTGAAATCAAGTCCACCGAAGAAGAGGTTGTCGAACAGGTCTCAATCCCAGAGAAGGAAGTCCTCGCCGTCACCGAACAAGAAGAATGTATCCCAATGCCCACTCAGCTCGCCATGATCCCCACATTCGCCATGTTTGCCATGCCAGAGCCAGAGGTTTTCGAGGCTGCCCCCGTTGTTGAATCGTCCAAGGTCATTGAGGAAGTTGCTGCACCCGTCGCCGAAACCGTCACTGTCACCGAACCCGAGGTTGTTGTCGCTGCTCCCGTCATCGAGAAAGAGATTATCGAAGAGGTTGCCGTTGTCGCCGAGCCCGTTGTCGAGACCGTCACTGTTGCCGAGCCTGAGATCCTCGAAGAGGTTGTCGCCGAGGTTGAGGAAGTCGCTGCCCCAGTCGAGGAAGTCATTGAAGTCGCCGCCCCAGTCGAGGAGGTCATTGAAGTCGCTGCCCCAGTTGAGGAAATCGTTGCCCCCGTCGAGGAGGTTGTCGAGGCCGTCTCTGTTCCCGAACCCGTTGTTGCTGCCGTTGCCGAGATCGCTGTTTCCGAGCCAGAGGAAGTCGTAGAGGCTTCCATCCCTGAGCCTGCTGAAATCGAAATGGTTGTCGAAGAGGTCGCTGTCGCCGAACCCGAGGTTGTCGAAATCGAGCTCCCGGTTGAGGAAGAGATCATTGTCGCCGCTGCCCCCGTCGAGGAGGAGATCGTTGCCGCTGTCGAGGAGGTTGCTGAAGTCGAATCCGTTGCCGTTGTCGAGAAGGTAAGCAATATCACAGAACTAATAATTCCTACTATTGCAACCCAAAACGGAAATGCTAACAATTGCCTCCTCCAGATCGAAATTGTCCACACTCCATTCAATGCCGCCATGCTCCCCCGCTTCATGACCCAGACATACCCCGTCGAGGAGGTTGCCGCCGTCGTCGCCGAGCCAATTGCCATCGAGTCTTGCACTGCCCCTGCCGAGTTCGCCGAGCCAATGCCCGTCAAGCAGCTCTGCTCTTGCCGCTCTGTCGAATCTTTGAACTCATCGTACTGTGACTCCAACGCCGCCTCCAACTCTGTAGATGATGCCTCCGACAACGAGTCAAACACTGAGGAGATCATGTCGCCTACCACCGAATCCGAGACCGAGACCATCACCTTCGAGGCCCCCGAGAGACCCGTTTCTTGCCCACCAATGGGAATCAGCCAGAAGTACAGCATCCGCGAGATCCGTGACCCCCGCCTCCAGAAGAACATCCGCGCCTGGGCCCAGCAGTCCGAAGCCATGGGAATGACCGAGGAGACCTCCGCCAGCAACAGCTCCGACTCTGAGAGCCACTCTGAGGAGGGCGACTACGACTACGAGCGCAGCCCACCTCTCAGCCCAATCAGCAGTGCCGGCGGTAACGACGGCGAGTGGGGCGGTGAGCTTAAGGTCGAGAGCTTGGACAAAATGGAGACCGTTGTCGAGGTTGAGACTGTCGAGGAGATTGAGGTTGAGGAAGTTGAGGCTGTCGAGGCTGTCGAGGAGAAGGCCACCATCGAACTTGTTGTCCCAGAGGTCGTCAAGACTGAGGTTCCCGAGCTTGTCATGGAGGTTGCCGAGAAGACCGAGCTGTTTGTTCCCGCCGCACCCGTTGAGATCGAGGTCCGAGAGGTCGAGATCGCCGTTCCCGAGCTCCCAGCTGTCATCGTCGCCGAGAAGGCCGAGGAGATCGTCACCATTGAGGAGATCGTCGCCGCCCCGGTTGTCGAGAAGGTCGAAGAGGTCGTCGCAATCCAGGAGATCGTTGAGCCTACACCTGTCGAGAAGTCAATTGTTGTCGCCGAGGAGGTCCCAGTACCTGCTGAGGAGGCACCAGTAGAAGTCCAGGAGGCCGAGCCCACACTGGAGGTTGCTGAGGCCGTCAAGCCAAAGAACGCCCAGGTGCAGAAGAAGAAGAAGAAGCTCTCCAAGAAGGAGCGTCTGAGCAAGGGCGGAAAGAAGAAGGGCGGAAAGAAATAGATTCGATCCGCTTTCTCCTCTTACCGTTTTGTCTATTATTTTTGCGATTCAGTTGTTTACGTTCGTATGTTCCGTCTGCCACAGCCCTTTCGGTAACACCTATTTACATTCTCATTTGTTTCTGATTTTTTGCGCGGCTTTTTAACATTCATGTCCTTACTTTATTTTCACGCCCCATTTCTAACGTTATATGTTTTATCACCTTTTTTTACATTGTTTTTTATAAGATTGATGGGTTTGGTGCACAAGGGTCTATGATACTTCTTTTGAGAAGATGTTTAGTAGTTGATGGGTTTTTTTCTCTCTTTTTCTGAATTGTGTTGTGAGGGTTCGGTGGGAGGGGTATGGGTTATTTTTTCACTTTTCATTTTTGCGAGTTCAATTTTTTCTCTCATTTTATTCGGTAAAAAGAAAAAAGGAGTCCTTATTTTTCTGCTGTTATGCAATTCACGGATATATATAGTTATATTCCAATCAAAAAAATTACTGTTACAATTATATTTTTGTTTGCGCCTCCCCCTCCCCCCTTTTTTTGATTGTTTTGTCTTGCGATTTGAGACTCGAGTTTGTGAATAGTCTTTTAATTGAACTCAACTGAATTGTCTAAATAATTGAACCAAATCGAAATTGAACTTGCAAATACTTAGCAAAATGACAAAATGAACGAGCTGAAACGTTGAAAGCTGACAGCCGGCGGGGGGGGAGGGAAGAGAGGGAAGAACGAAAGAACAATGGATTCCATGGCGCACCACACGTATGTTAGTTACGGCGGTACTTGTGTCTACCGGCACGAACCCCGCCGTTGTCGGGTTTGAAAAGCGCGCAGTTTGTGAGTGGCCAGCAAGACATAGCAAGCCTCCGTCCGATGCCGCTCAATTATCAACCGTCAGCTGCCGGGGGGAGCCCAGCCTAGCCCTCGCTCGCTCGCTTGCCAGTACTCCAGGAAGCATCTCCTCGTACATACATAGAGTAATCGTTCCTCGTTATGGTATGGTCTGGTATGATGGTATGGATGATGGGCATGGAACGGTGGGCTAGAGTTAGCGGCCGTGACAGACTTAATTGAAATCGTCTACTCTACACAGACAGAAGAAACAACCTCAATTCCTTCATCACCGCCCCCGTAGTGCAATTGTGCAATTGTGGACTTGACTCCTGCTCGTATAACTAGAGTAACTGCCTGCGTGCTTAGCTTGTGGACCGATTGTTACCCTTGCAGCCTATTGGTGTGTCGTGTATCATGTACCTGCCGGTACACCAGAACAGCACTAGTCTGCCTGCCTAGCTACAGAAGAGTAGCCACATGACATGAAATCTCGGAGGTTTTTCTTTTCCTCTCAGACCTGAGGTCTCGCGAGTTTAGGAGAAGGAACGCCGATTTTTATTTTTTTTTCCTTCTCGATTGATCGGGATTTTTCCTTTTTGTTTCTGATTCGCCTCCCTCTCTTGGTAGAGAGTGCAGTATATATTCTGGTTGGTTCCCACTTGGATGCGTGCATTCGTGCATTCGTGGGGTGCATCTTACATCACAGCAGCGCCCGTCCCCGCAGTGCAGAGTGACGGAGCGAAGGAGAGGAAGGATTCACAGACAGACAGACGTGACGGAGCGAGCGAGAGCGAGACAGACAGAGACTGAGAGACAAAAGGGCCCGCTGCACCGCATCGCACTCGATCGCTTCGACGCCCCCCCGCCCCACACTGCTTGTACTCTATGTACCCGGCATTACCACCTGGGCTCGGGGTACATCACTCATGGGGGGGCCGACGGTAGCCTCCGAGGTTCCGAGGGTGGGCGGTAGGCGGTGGGCGGACAGAATGAATAATCATATGACTTGACTGCTTATGTATGTTAAGTTCAGAGAGGTTCTGGGTTACTGATCAGGTAGAGACTTACATGCTCTTCTTACCTACACATGTCGGCCTGGGGAGTGAGTGAGCTCAGACCGTCTCTCCCAACCTCTTACTTCTTCTTTCTTCTTCCACACCCCATCCCGATCCTTCCCCCCACAATTCCAAACTGGCTGTAGAAGGAGCCCACAGACTTTGGAACTGGGCTCTCCCCTCAGCCTGATCCCCTGAAACCTATGCTTGCTGTGGTTAAATCTTCAACATCACCAACCCTGCCTAAGGAAACTGGCGAATCTAACGAATAGCTACTCTAGCCCACACAACCGAATTTCAATGTCAGTGCTTTCCCTAGCTAGCTGATGTAGATACGCAAACCGAGGGCATACGCAGGCACACTGGTCTAGATACAGCAATTAGAATTAGAATTGGGATTGGGATTGGAATTAGAATTAGAAATGTGTACGGCCCATGGGCCATCAAAGGGAAAAAAACACTCGAAAGAAGAGGAGGCCATAGAACAAAAGAAAGAAAGGGGAGATCACGTAAAGTACTCTTCATTCGGCGATCACGGAATGGGGTGGGATTGAAACCCGCGTTCTCTGTGCTTAAATTCTTCCACGGACAGCTCCCTCCGGATGTTGCCGGCCGGGGTTTCGTTTGTTGTGTTGTCTCACTCCATTCTTCTTAGTGCCCGTTGCCGGCCGTCGGTCGGGCGACAACCGCGCGCCGCGCCCGCATAATTAGGGCTCGTTTGCCGAAGTGAAAAGCGAACGTCAGTAAGCAATCATGGGGTGTCACTCGTTTGATTGATAGTTTCAACAGAAAGTTTAGGGGTGACATTGAAATTGAGGAGATGTGTGCGCGCACTCCCAAAAGCGGGTGTTTGGCTAATGTTGTCTTGGAGTTGAAACCTAGAAGCAGTGGAGAAAGTATAATAAAACCGGGAAAACTTGTGAGGCCGAGTTTCTCAGTATTGGGGTCTTGAGTGTAACAAGTTTATTAGCTCAAATGTCTTCAATGAATTGAATCACGGGAGAGAAAACTCAGCAGGTACGCGTAAGCTGGTAGATTTACCAGGGATCATGAATTAAACTTCACCTGAGCCTAATCGTTGCTCCGAGTGAGTTTTGGTGCAGATAATTGCATGAGCGAAAATCGAATTTGTCAAACACTATAGTTTGAGCTGAGAACCATGAACCATGGTTAGATTCTTCGTCAGTGGACGCAGTTATCATACCCCACACAGGTATAGAGACGAAGCTATGTTTTCCCTTTTTGCGATCATCACGAAAATATGTGCATCATATATCATGACGCAACTAGCTGTTTAGTGATATATCGATATCTGACCCAAAGATAATTAGTGCTCATTGCGAAATCTCAAGTCATTTTGATGTAAGTGCAAACCAAAATAAAACAAGCATTATTCTACCTTTATCGAATTCAGCGAGTTTTCAATGTTGAAAAGTATAACTGGTGGGACTAGATTTCAAAACCTGTGTAGGTTTGAATAGGGCCTAATGATCTCCACTGCAACTATGCCGATATCTACCCTTAACATGAAACCTAAGCTTCTAGCTGCTGCACAGCCCCCTGCCGGTCTTCATTCCGCTAGTATCATAGCTTGATTAGTTTTTAGTTTTGAGATATCAAGTTCTAAACTCACCCATAAAAGTCTAATAGCCGCTTTTCGGAATCTTTTTTCTCGAATCTCAAGTTTGATTCTCGTTTCTTAACGCTCACCAAGGATATGATCGCAACGACTTGACGCCCCCCGGGAATAACGAACATCCAGATCGAAATCTCGGGAAACACGATAACTGCGCTTTCCCTTGAGAACAGCAACTACCCTGGACCGGCGAGACTGACTTGTGCGGGGAAAGCATTGTTACAGAGTACAAGTATAGTCTGAGTTATGAAGTTATTATTTCCTTCAAAGAGAGAGGGGTCTTGGCTTTGCTAAGCTTGGGTCCTTTGTGCTCCTCTTGATTCGTTACGGTATCCGTATTGCATATTGGTGACATGAAATGCTGTATTAAACTCAGAAGCTAGGACGGAAAATTTGCCCCAAAAGTTAAACTGGGAGTTCAGCTGGTCATACTCTGTGCTTCCTGTGGGCTCCTCGTGTAACTGGCCTTCTATTTTTTTTTTTTCATCCCTTAATTTTTTTTTCTCTTTCTCTTTAAGATCCCGTTTGCCTCCGAGATTCGCAATATCCAAGACGCTGTCTAGCTGCAGGCCAGCATTATATATCCTCGGTTACTAACATGAAAACCAGTCATTGGCATTAAACTGTAGATCATGACGATTAATCAATGCATACGTCAACAAAAAGAAAATAAAACAATTCATGGTCGGGAAGAGTCTCTCGATTTCGGCGCTCAAGAGTCAAACTGCCTGGATCGTGCATAAGCCTAGGAATCCCAGGATTATTCAAGTTAAGGAAAAAACTCCGTAGATTGTGTACGCGTAGATGCACATACATACGTACATATACGGCGTCCCCTTGATCTTTCTCTCGTGCGTAACGCTGGGGTATCCCTATTCGGCAAATTAGTGTTCGCTCGCTCGGGAAATAAGAAACAACCGATCACGAACGAGCAAGGTGTAAAATATATGGGGTAGTTACTCAACTTTTGAGGATACAAGGAAGAATACAAGTAAGGCTGCGTAAATTGCATGTACACCAGTTATGTGTGAGGGTGCCCGGGTTGAGTTTATATTAAAAATCGGCAATGCGCGCCATATCTCTGGAGATAAACCTTATCTATCACAACGATACATGGATATCTACACACATGTAGATATTTCATCCCACAATAATTAAAGATATGCAGGTATCTCCTTCTAAATGCAAGACTGTGCATGCCCCTCGTGTAGAATTCCGAGCGGCTTCGAAGTCTAGACTATTGAAATGGAATTAAGAAAAAAAGACTCGTCAGAGCACGTACCCAGAGCCATTTAACAGCGATCTGAAACATGGAAGGTCATGTCTCGAGGATGAGGCATGCAAGAGACAGGCGTGGGGTGGGGACCACGCGTCATGGGGTATTTGCACCAGGCTGATTCAAGAGAAGACCTCCGTGCCGAAGTGAAGACTCCTTCAGCTTCAACAACAGGAAACATCTGAGTATTTCTCAATAATCACGAGAATCATGCCGATCACGTGCAAGGATTCGCTTTGTCGTCCACACAAACCCATGCCTGCAGATCGTCTCGGAGATCCGGCAAGTAGCCCAGTGCCCAGAGTTTCAAAGGAACTATCTCCAATAGATCTCCATAGGTTGGAAACTTGGCGCTATTTAGTAATGGCCTTTACGGGGGTTTCTAGGCTCTTCTGAACTTAAGCTTACCGTAATTACCAATTTGTCCGCTCAATATCCGGTCTATTCAGGGTAGTAAGCTTTGTGCGTCTCTCTTAAGTCTTGGCTGAGATTATAACATTACTTAGTAGGCCTCTGTCCATCTGTGGCTTTTGAACGAACCGACGGGAGAATATTTTTCCGGCATCGCGCAACGCCAAGTCCTGCAAACCTATCACTGCCTCGACTACTATAAATGGTAACAAAGATAAACGACGATCAGCCTTATAAGCATTATCAACCAACAATTGAATTATAGGGGGGCAGCATTTCACGGAAAGATAACATAGCCATCCTAAAGGTTTAAATAGGCAAAACAGTGTCTCTCCTATGATATTCGTCGTCAATAGTGGAACAATGGTATCAACTCGCCTCAGACTAGAGTACCCCATAATCTCATTTGCATCTGTTGAGAAGCACTTCACGTTGTCGAATCTGCAGAAGCAACGCTTGATAATTCAAATGTGGATATTCATAAATTACCCATTCGAGTTGAAAAAGAAATTATTTGGCACGAACATTCGGCTCAATGAGACAAATACGGGTTATCAAGTGGGAGTACAACACCCGCCAAGCTCTTCTTGGCCCTAACCCAACCCTTTCCGTCCGGCGACCCGTTGTTTCCAACGGGTGTGGCGTCGGATAAGTCCCTATCTCAGTATGGTCGAAGTGATCCGGATCCCTTTACAGGTTATCTTGTCTACTCCACGTCACGCACTAAAGTAACATAACTCCCATTGAGAATGATAAATCCTTTGATAACCGTCACTGAAACCCAAAATGGGTTTCTAGGACTCGTGGGGATCGGATGAATTTCATAGCTGTATTTGCGATTAGCCACATACATATATACACATGTTTAGGGAAGCTACGCTTGCACTTGCACTTATCTGTAGCCCAGCCAGTCACGGCGTATGGGATGGGATGTGCACCATTCCTGAAGATGTTTACAGGTCTGACACGTGCCCCGTTATCAACCACGTAGTTGAAAAAAGCTGTCTGGGAAGTCCGTGGGGTCGAGGTGCAATGTCGTCGTTGATCTGATTCTACTCAAATAGTATTGCTTTTGTGGTGTAACTACCACCTGTAGGCAGGCATGGCAGGAGGTAGATAGGCAAGTTGGTATACCTATACCATGTGCTGTATGTGTGCGTGATCCGCCGTGACAAACAAACGTTAATATCGTTCGTGTAATATCTCAGTAGAACGTCTGTGGATCTAGTTGCGAATAGTTAATATAGTTAACATAGTTAACTGGGGTATATACATACATGTACCTGTGCATACCTAGCAATCAAGGGGATGAGCAAGAGGACACACGCATGCCCTCCACACCCCAGATCATCAAGTTCCGCTATATCAGACTTCGCCAATTGCAAGTTTACTCGGTGCGAGAGATTAGGTCCTCACAGCTGTACAGGGTGTAGGGATATGCAGCTCTGTTACATAGGATTTGGTTTGTCGGGACTACAGGGGGGTACGTCGCGTAAGTCCTAGCTCGTCTGGGATACGCCAGATTCGGCCCATCCCAGCCATCTGGCCCAGGGTGCAGCGAATAGCAGATTGTTCCGGTACCAATGTTTACAGATTATGAGCCCGATGCGTTCGCGTGGCTGCTAAACCTGTAGGTCATGTAAGCTGGGACTCCGCCACTTCCATTGCTTTTCATCTCCTTTTACTCCCCAAGGAAATTCAAAATCAAAGCCTCAACATACTCAGCACTTACTATGCGCCTACTTTCTAGAATTTCTATAACGACACTGTAATGGCTGTATGTATGCCCATACAAATAAAAATAATACCGTATTTCTCGCCCCCAACAGGCAAACAGAATTGCCGGCATGTATGATCGTCGTAGGGATATACCACATAATCAATAGGGTCTTGGTATAACTCTTTCGCACGATCATGATAGGTTGAGAACGGAAAGATATTATCGTTGTTCCAGTTCCCGACTCCCAACTCGCCAGGAGCCGCAAATTTTTCCCCCCAGTGACTGAGACAGGAGGACCGTGATATCACTTACAGCATTATTCTGCCGCTACATGCTTGGTCAATCCCTACCAAGAGAAATTGATAGAAACATTTCCTTACCAGCATAAGCCAGTAACTCTTTGACTCTTTTCCCCGTGAGACATGCCTAAAAATCAGGGAAGCTCTCCCACCCCCCCCTTGCGGTACATATATCATAACCTCGCCGCCGCCCCAAAAGTGAACAAATATTCTCTGCTATCATCATCGGATACTAATTATCATTAATTTCAGTATCTTTCTTTTGGCTTCAGCAGATACATCCACAGGCCATACTGGGGCCAATAGCAGTATTAATTTTCCTCACTTCCGGTATCTAACATACGGTAAGCTTTTGGAGTTGTAAATGATTAATATAATTCAACTACCATTTTGTACAGATCACTAACAACCGTCTTTGATATTTCAGTATGACCGATACACCATTATCCAAAGAAGCACAACTCAGAGAGCATGTTTGGGGCATTATCAATGTGCTCCAAGCCCTCTTCTGGGGCCTTGTGGCTTCTCCAAAACGCAATAAACGTATTCTTAAGATTTCCTTGTCCTTGACTATGGCCGTGGCTTTTACGTTGCCTCCCATATTCTCAAATTTCCATGGAGCAAATCCATTTTTGCTTGGGACAGTTGTGAGTACATACCAAGTGCTACCCCTTCTTTTTATCAGATAGCTAACCGATGATTTTAAATATACAGGCAATTTACATGTTTCCCGTCAAGACTATTGGAGGGCAGCTTGTAGCTACAGCTATCGGACTAATAGGCGTCTTAATAGCCCTTGCGTATTCAAATTTAGTTCTCTTTCTTGCCGCACTAATCCAGGACGACGATGATGAGAACATTGTTTTCGGCCGCCGAGTGTTTTTATGGCTATCTTTCGTTTTAATTTCATCATTTTGCGGATACATCCGCTCCAAGTTCCCTCGTCTCTATCTTGGTACAGTTCTAGGCATGGTTGTCAACATGTTTGCTATCATTAGAGGCGTCAACACCTTCGGACAAACCTTCCGGAATTTCTTCTACGTCATGGTATTCGGAGCCTGTGTGTCTATGGTCGTCGGTTTCGTTTTCTGGCCTGAAGATCATTCCTCTATCCTTCGGGATGATATGATCGGCGGGGTAAAGGCCGCACAGAGTATGATGGAGTCAGTCCGATGGGCTTTGAGGCAAGACTCGGGTCAAGAGATCGATATCACTTCACTCAAGAACGCACATTCAAAGATCCATGCTTCTCTACGAGAGGCCGGCTATGAAATCTCTGTTTCTAGGATTCCATCATCAGAATTTGTTCCTTTTGATGTGGCCCTGGCTAAGCTGGTATCTGCAGCACGGATATTCAACTCTGCCATGCGAAGGAGAAACCGACTATATCCAAACCTCAGACGTCGCTTTGAAGATCTCTTTCCACCTGCAACCATACACTCAACACGCACTTCTTCAGTGACAGTCGTCACAAGAGGAGAAAATATGTCCGCTGCAAAAGAAACAGTTGACGATACTTTTGTTAGCACATCGGAAATCTTCGACTCGATGGCTCAAAGGATTGAAGAGATGTTTCGCGGACATGAAGTCACCTCCGTGATTGATCATGAAAAGTACTGGGCTAAAGTTAATGAGATCCCGGAGAGATGGGACGCCGAATCTGGCCAACGCTCGGTATCAAGCACAAGAGAGCTCGAAGAAGCAGCCTACCGAGATCAAGTTAATACCATTCTGCTGGAAATGTTTGACATTGTAACGGATATCGCTGTGATTGTTGAAGGTATTAAGAAACAGAGACTAACCCTCTGGCTTCCTCGTAAAATCTATCGAGGTAAGATCCACAAACATTCTTCCTGCCTTAGCTTCTTCTATCAGGGCCACTAACTTTAAGTAGAAACAGAGGATTCCGCTACCGAGGAAGAGGCCAGTCGGGATGCCATAGAACCAGATGAGGACGAGGACTTGATGCTTCGTGAAGCAACAACTCGATTAGACCGCTTTGGCATCTTTCTTTCTGATCTTTCTTGCTCGTTAAGGAACTCTCGCCATATAAAATACGGAATCAAGTTCGCTGTCGTCATGGGTCTTCTATCTCTCCCCGCTTTCATTCAAAGATGGTACATTTGGTACGAGGACTTGAGGGTTCAATGGGCCCTTATTTCTGCCATGGTGGCCATGGAAACCACACGAGGAATGACCTTCAGGACAGCTGGCATGAAACTCCTTGGTGCTTTGATGGGTGGATTTTCGGCTTGGGCCGTCATGACGATTGGACTTGGACATTATTACAGCTCGATCTGTCTCACCCCAATCATTGGTTTGATAGTTGGATGTCTCGTTACAAACCCTAAATACATGAAAGCAGGAACAGTATTTGCACTGGCATACAACATTATCCTCGGTGTCGCAACTGTCTTTCCGGCTCACGGAAACGTCTCTGCTGCATTTGCAAGGAGAATCTTGACACTTCCTGTAGGTGTCATCGTTGCCATGGCCGTGCATCTTATGCTGTTCCCATTCAAGTCTAGAAGTCAACTTGTGAAGGGCATTTCGCATTCTCTTGACTGGCTACACCATCTCTTATTTGCCATCGAGGCTAGCTCGCAATACCCAAGTCTCCAAGAAAAGTTCGACGATATGGCGAAGAAAGCTTCCAGAAGAGTCACTTTTGCCAAGTTGCTATTGCCAGCTACTGTATACGAAGTCTCGCTCTCTGGACACTGGCCATACGAAAGATTTGAGAGGATCTTGGAAAAGGTGGAAGATGTAATGATCCTGGTTATCGGCGAGAATGATGGGATACCGGTCATGGCTAGGTCTGGGACCTGTGAAGGCTTGAGACTGAAGCTATTGGCATCGCTCTGCAACGATCTGCTCGTGATATCTCACACGCTTAGTGCTAGACTATTCATGCCTCGAAACCAGTCTCTATCATCCTCTGTGCTCAGTGAATATCAGACATTTCTCTCGGCCAAGATTGTAGCGGAAGAAGTTGTTATCAAGAGGAATTTCTCCGATTTAGGAAGACTTTCAGATGTAAGTCCCTTCATATTATAAAGATCATCGTTTCAAGGCCCATTACTGACGTACTTTCTCAACAGCTGGTCAACGAAATGAACTTGCTTCGTGAAGATGTAGACGAGCTCATCACCGAAACTCAATGTCCCAAGAGGGGATTATTGCCGCAGTTATCGTTCATCATCAAAAAGTCTAGGCCTGCCACGGCGGTTACCAGTATGGTAGATGTGGAAGGTCAAGACTTTGAAGAGCCACCAGTACCAGCGGTCCCATACAACGATGTCAGACCACCAAGCAGAGCCTATTCACTCCCGCCCAACATGCCTTAATCGGTCAAAATGGATTACGCCTTCCCTTCAGTGCATTTTGCATCACACATTACTTTCTTTGCTTCTCGGCCCCTCTGGTCGTTTTACTGCCATTTACTGGCCTCTCGTTTTCTTGACTCTATTCTTTATTCTTTATTCTTTATTCTTTATTCTTTATTGCTTATTCCCTTCCCCTTGAATTACATTCTATCCTATATATTTTTCTTTTTCTTTCTTATTCTATAGGGTATTTATCTGGCTATGAGAGGTTTTTTTAAAAGTTGGTTTTCTTTATGGGCATGGGCAGGGAACGGAATAGACAAAAGGGGGTTACTTATGGGAGTGATTGTATGGACAACGGCTGTATCATGATTAGGAGTTTTTTGTTTTATTTCCTTAAATTTCAATAACTTAATTACCAGTTCAATTATGAATGAATTAATCTTTTTCAAAAAATAATCGCTCACAAGTTCGCTGGGATCCGGAGTGTTACTCAAAGGAAATGAGACATGGAAAAACGCAAGGAAGGAAAGAACCAAAAAAAAAAAAAAAAAGCAACTATTTAGTTATCCATGTTAAAAGAAAGAAAGTTACAACCATGTGATTCCGTCGCTAAGCTTTTACTCTCGAGTTGGTGGCGGCGGGCGTCATGCTTCTAAAAGCATTAAAAGTCGGGTTGACTGTTACACCGTGTGCATTTCTCGGAATCATTCCCCCCCAATGAGCCCCTGGCCAGGTGCATTTTGTCAGGGCGTCCCTATATTACGTGACATAATCAATCAAATTAAGGTACACATATTGAATTCAGTGGATCGACTAGGATATGGTATGTAATCGATGTGGTATATATGCCGTACCTGAAAACCCTTTGTAACTGAGCCTATTCGCTAGAACTTGCTCGTCCTCTGAGACTACTATAATATTAATACAAATAAATACTAGGGCAGCGCAAGTATTATGAAATTCTAACCCCTGGTTTGACCTTGTATGGATGTACGTCGATACATTTCTCGGCCCTAAATTTCTCGGCGCAGGCACTTAAGCTTCCTAATAATAAAGAGCCGCAAGTTGAATAATTGTAGCTGGTGCTGTGCTGACTATGAGGTTAGCGCTACGTACGCTAACGTCAACCCTTGTTTTCCTGACTGTAATGCTACACTGCTACACCTCATAACTACTGTTACCCCACACCGGGAACGTTGATCAGAGATGTCCGCTATCTCTATTTCTGAAAGCCTACTCGGTGCCATCAGAAGAGTTCCCCATACTTTTGAAAGCTGGATATATTGGGTGCTTCTCATAGCCGCCTCGATATACGCCATTTTCTTCTACACGACACCAGGGAAAAAGTTACCGACTGGAGAATGTACTAAGTGTAGGTTAGCCAATATTAGCTATATACTATCAGATATCTATCTTAATAACAGACTCTTAATGGTTCTGTAGCAGAGCCTACGGGCTGGGATTTCTCCGCGATCAAACCACATGTCATGGGCTCTAACTGGGCCAAGACGGAGGAGGTCCCGTATAGACCCTTCAAAGAAGGGCCCTACCATCTAAGCATGGGTATGGTGAACTTCTACGCATGCATGCGAATCCACTGACCACGCGGCTGCAAAGGACTTAAGCCTTTGTCTGCCGAGAATTGGATCGAGCTCGACAAAACCTACCTCGATCGCTTGGCTTACAAACGACATTTATTTTCTCAAGAGCGCTCGGAGACTATACAGTCACTACCAGGTTCGGAGGACGCATCTTACGAATCGCTAGAAATGCTGGTGGATTTTTTGCCCCGACGATATCCAGGGATGTTTGAGAAGACGGAGCGCGGGATCGTTAATCTTGCCACCGGTGAGGACTGGGATCTACGGAGGGAGTCCAAGGTGTGGGAGAAGACGCATCCGTTGGAGGTGATGGGATTATTGAGCACTGAGGACTGGGTCATTATGCAAAAGGACCCAGAGGGTGGAGATGAGTATCATCTGCGGGCTGGTGCAGTGTGTTTTCCTTGTGAGTATTGATTGATGCTTTGCCTACATTACTTAATTTTAAAATAAGCAGCGCTTTCATTAGCTAACAAATCAACGATGTATATATGTAGCGGGCTGGCGACTGGCGGAGCGTATTGGTCATAGCTTGTATCGCATCCACGCTGGGAATGTCCCACAATACGAACCTAGGATCGCAAAATCCATGGACCGGTTCTTCTCGAAGCTGAAGGTTACTTCGCCAATCCAGCGATTTAATCACAACCTGGATATATCGTATGAGCTTTTTAGGACCCACAGCATTGGGGCTGAGAGCTCGGAAAAACTTACTATTGGTAATATCTACCTTCGAGTTGAGAGGCAGACCTTGAAACGGCTACCACGGACCCAAGCCCTATTATTTGGGATTCGAACGTATATTACACCAGTAGAAAGCATCACTAAAGATAGGGATGTTGCAAGGATACTCAAAGCTCAGATCGAGGCCTATCCAGAGGATATGGCGGGGTACAAGAATAAGCATCTGTGGGGTGCTGTTGTCGTGGAGCATTTGGATGGTATTATTCAGGGATTCCAGGACGGGGATTCGTTGCATGCACTGCAATAACTTTAGAACCAAACCTCAGTGGTGGATTTAGATAAGCCTTAGGCTTGTTTCCTGGTCCAGGTACTGCGTGAAGCACACTTCAGTGGTGGCATTAAGCTTGCTCTATAGTCGTAGATCAATAAGGCTGCATGTTACTGGTGGAAATTTATTCGGTCTTACCGGGCTCGATGCATCTGCCGGCCGTTTCGGCGATTCTCAACCTGGATATGCAATATTCACTGTTGAGAATGAAACTATATATAATTACCAATGAAGGATGATGGTGTGTGTGAATTTATCGGCGGTGCAGCAAAGACATTGGCCACGTTCATCTGAGACATAAGTGGATAACTGATTCCTGATATATCTTCCTCTGCAAAAGATGTCATTCACATGCGCGCATGATCCCAAGATCCAGAGATGCCAGGGAAACGTGCGTCCAGTCGATCTCTTATCGTGGCTGTATATTCCCGCCGTTTCCCGAGAGTTATGTAAGGCTTATTTTCAGCCACTGCCGTGCTTATGGGAGTCGCTTCCATCTAAAGATGTATGCCGAACGAGATATGGCCGCTCGCTAGAGCACTCGAAGATATCTAGTCTACCATTGACGGCCTGCGGACCCTGAAACATTCTGCCAATATCTCATTGGATAGACATAAGAGTCCGAGCTAGTCCATGCGAACCGAAGTTGGAGACAGTATAATTGTACATCACCTCACCCTAAGGCCTATTGGGGGTGTAGTAGTTCATGGTTTAGATAATAAATGTATTTGTAAACAACCGTTCGAAGATGAAGCCGGTATTTCTTTCCTTCCTCACTTTCTCTCGTTTTTTTTGTTTTTTGGCTGTTGTCGTCTAATCCTTCCTTGGTGAATACATACATCCTACATGCTACATGACTACATGTACATGTAGTAGATGACGCATAAAACAAGTTTCTCATCCGGGGCCCCAGTGAATGACAGAGTTTGATATTTGCGTGTTCCAGACTTAACTCCGATTAGCTGTTAAGTATTCTGATTTCAGCGAAATATTTATGGCGATACAGAGAGTGTTACATAGTATCGCAGTTATGATAGATGGAAGAGTCAGTATCTTCACGAAGAAATTTGTCAATTGGTCTGGTCTGAACTTAGTGGATGGAATTACGGCAGGACCGGAAGTTTGGGTAGATCTTTGAGTCTATACGCATGCTCACAATTCAAGGCCAGTCGAGGTGATCAAGGAGGTATCCAGATATGACTCGACTCCATCATCTCACATTATATGTCTATCTAGATTTAGACCTTTCACGAATGTACACGCAGTCTCGACATGTTTCAGATGGATTTGAAAATCACATTTCCTCGGGGCAGTTAATATTCAATGATCATGATCCACATAATACGAAGTTTCAGGATCCCTCCTCTCTCTGATCATGACTGCTGGATGAATATGTGCGTTGGGTTTAAGTTTCATCTGCAGGGCGTCATGTACGTATATCTACCCCTTAGTGATAAGTCATAAGCACTAAGTTCTCACAGGAATGTGTGGGGTATTTTGAGGAAAAAAATGGCAGGAGGTGGTGACGTGATTCTATCACCTGTGTACACATAGCTAACACTACAATCTCGATCTTAATGCTATGTATAGCGGTGGCCGTCAACTGGGTTCCCCCGTATATGGCCTAGTCCTCGCAGTTTTTCCTTCTCAGTGGTTGGGAAGGGTATACGTATAGCTACGTAGAGTATTTTTGCTACAATTAGTCTGGAGAAGATCTTATGTTTTTTCCTTAAAAAGGCAGGGTTGGGGGCCTGTCTATGGTTTGGGAATCGGGATATTTGATTGATTGATTAATCCATTAGGCTCCGAGAACCATCCGGGCTCGGGGGCAGGGGGGTCAGCAGATCAGTCTGGAGATAATGAATATAGACTTCAAGTAGAGCGTGGCGGATCGTCGGGGGAGCGCTTGAGCGTGACGGGGCTAGGGTTTTGAGCTATGTACTAGCCGCGCCGCTCAGTCTCTCAGTCACATAGAGAGAGTGGCGAAGAGCATCCCACTTACCTACGTATTCTGAAGCCTACACGTGACCGAAAAATTGAGTGGCATTACTACATGCATGTGGGCGAATAATGTGTAATCACAAAATATCACTCGCTTTCATGTGCCGTATATAAAAATATACACTAACTGATCCGTATTCGTCGTATATTCATACCTTATTATCAAACCGAGCTCCAGGAGGCTTGGAGGAATTTTCTCTATTTTGTTAACTCTATTGCAGTAAAATATCGTGATATATTAGTAAGGACACATGCATCCAGCCTATAAGAACGACCTAGCCCGGGCGTGGCTCCCGGTAACGTGGATAGACGTCCGAGCAGCAGTGGGACCTCAAAAAAAAATTCTGACCGATATTTCATTGCAATCAATGCAATCCACATGAATAAAATAATTTTCTGCAAAAAAGTACTGCACCCGGCCAGCAGGTACTACTCCCACCCCCGATTTGAACCCAGGACCTGCCGGAGCCCAAACACGCGGTGTCTAGCCTGACGAGGAGCCGAAGTGTTTTATCCACTCGGCCACTCGCCTATGTTTTGTACCCTCCGGAATTGATACTTGGTGGCTCCCGCCAAGACGCGATAAAAACCCTAACCCATAGTCAATTGGAGGACGGGTTGTTGGTTAATCATGTGATATCACTCGTTTTCCTATCGGGATATTAAAACGGGATTCCACTGTAGTTTGTTATTTCCCCTTAATAATTATATTTGAAGTAGCTCGATAATTTCAAACATTTACACGTTTCTAATAGTCGGTTTCTTTGTAAAATGCTGGCCCTTAACACCTTGGAACTATAAAGCGCCTAAGGCTGCATGATATAATAGCGTAATAAGAATTAAGTATATAAACTCACTCCCATGATTCGGCTTGTTAAGTACCATGTGTGTAGGTACATAAAAAAAAAAAATCCATATTCACTAATCTGACTTATAGTTAAGGAATTCCTTCATGAGATATCACTCATCTTCAAAAATATTTGGACTGGATTATTCGGAGACTGTCAACTTCCCAAGCTTCGAATCTGCATAGAACAGGTTCATAATATTCACTAGCCAACTATAGCTACACTTAGTGCCCTCTCGTTCTAGCCATAGCGGGGTTTTTTTTTTCTTCTTTCTCTTTTTTTCTTTTGCCTACGTACGCTGTAATCGCAAGCCTATAAGAGATAAAACGCAGCCAGCACAGGCTGGCAGGTACCACCAACAACTTGTCCATGTGCCCCTGATAACTGGACTGGCTGAGTCTTGGTCGATTGTGGTTATTGTAGGATCGATTCGAGGCCGGTGGGATGGAGAGTAGAGAATAGAGTATCAATGATCGGTACTGCAAGCACTGGGGCGAGGGGGTTTAAAGCGTACTAACGTATAGTTGGAACTTATCTCCTCCTCAACTGATGCGTACGCATCGCAATATATTAATAGAAGCTTCTATTTCACTGTATATTTGATGTAGTTGGATCATGTATGGAACTACTGTGGCTACATGTGGAGTCTTGCACTCCTACTATGGGTCATGTGCATGTGGTGGAATCAAAACTGGACTAAATTCCTGCCGGCCGTTTATAGTTTGATCGTTAATTCTAGCTACGCACTATACTATGCTTACTACTATGTAGTCCCACAAAAAGGCCACCATATATACCCAACGTGAGCTAGCTATATACATACATGTACATAGTCATGATGTACCCAGAGAGATTAATAATTACCAATAATAGTCCGTCATGTTGTTTGAATAAAATTTAGCTAGAAAGCTTTAATTCTATATAGATCTAGATATAAACCAAGTACTATAACCAATTCTCCCCCAGCCCACAAACCCCCACAACCCCCCCCCACGGACTCCCCTCACCGCTCCCCCCATTTAAATACGCATACAAGCTTCCATATAATACACTCCTTCAGCTGTGCGCAGCTGTAGTTCTAGAGCTAGAGTATGCGAACCACATATGCTCTATAGTAATGTACTTTAGTACTCTAGTAGAATTGAACGGCTAGTTTATCAATTTGTAAGATCGAATAGCATGCCATGCCATGCCATGCCTGATAATGACTTCTCCAAGACACAATCCCCGTTAATCATAGAAAGCTGAATCACAGCCCATCACTCGCCCACCACCCCCCAACCAACGACCAACAACCAACATCATCGCGGCATGGCATTGCACATTGCACATCATATCATATTCAGACCTCCTTTGGTGATTGGTGGCATTGAAAGTTATCTACCCAACCGCCGCGCCGAGCCATTTTACGTGCGCAGTACCGCCTTTTCTCTACTCCCACATACATAGCTACCACTAACTCCCTCCACGAGACCACAACCCTCCACCAGAAAACCATACTACAAACCATACCCTTCACAACCCACAGCCCACAACCTACACGCCCAAACCTAAACCCAAAAAAACCTAGCAAAACAGAAAACAGAACCAGAACAAAAAACTTAATTCCTACTAATTATATCACATAAAAAAGCCACAACAAAAAGGCCATAAAAAAAAAAAAGACACGCCCAACCCAAAACTTTCAACCTACCTTTTCGCGATTTCATCCACATCCGTCACCACCACATCCGGCGTCTCCTTCCCCATCACCTTCACCTCCGCGGCCGGCGGCTCGGCCGCCTCCTCCATATCCTCGACAAGCTCCGCGTTACGGAACCATTTGCGGCGGCGCGTGTATTTCCCCCATCCATCGACACCTCTGCGGCCGTCTCGCCACTATATCACACACCGTTAGCCTCTCCTTTCATCTCTATCCCACCATAGCATAACGGAGGGAGGATCGTCCATACCTTATTATCATAATACACCCACCCCTCACCACTCTCCCCACTCAACCCCACCTTATCCTTCACCTCCTGCTTCTTCCCGCCACCGCCGTTCCCACCATTCGCACCCTCCACCCGCCAGTCCTCACCGGGTACCCACCGCCACCGCACGCCGCTCCCGCGCCCCGTCACCGGCAACACAAACTCCGCCGGCGGCGGCGCCGGCTGCAAATGCTCGTCGGTGAACGGAGCACGCTCGTACGCAAACAGACTCGACGTCCACCCGACACCCAGCCACCGTCGCTGGTTCTCGTAGATGGCGAACGTGAACTTGACACCCGGCGATGCGCCGGCCGTGGAGGCGGTGAGAGGCGTGGACACCTCTGGGTGGATGTTGTCGGGGTTTCCGCGGGGGACGGCGGCGATGTGCGTGCCGGGTGAGGTGCTGGTGGGGTGGGATTTTTGTGTGCCGTTGCTGTTGATGGCGGGCTTGAGGTCGGAGGGGGAGACGTGGCGTGGCGGGAGAGCGGGGAGGACGGGCGGCGGCATGAGCGAGAGACCCGTGAGGCGGCTGCACACGAGGCGGATGAGCTGTGAGCGCCAGAGCACGGTGCGCGACACCTTTGCGGGGCGCGAGTGCCACGAGAGCACTAGCGTCCCTATCAGCAGGACGATGCGACGCGCGGTGATGATGTGCGCGGGGTACACGCTCAGCGCGAGCCACAGCGGCGTGGTCAGCAGGATGCGGGTGAAGAGCGTTGTGAGCGCGGGCCGGGTTGTGGCTGTGGTAGCCGTCTTGGTGGTGGACAGCCACCGCGTCAGCTGTAGGAACGGGTCAAAGAAGATGTTCATGCGTGTGGTGAGCGTATTGAGCGTCTCGAGGATCTCGTCCAGTGTTGTGCTGGTCGGCTCGTCGTAGTACCGCCGCAGGAACATGCCCAGGATGAGGACCACCACGATGAACACGTTGCCGGCGTAGCGGAGCACGACGTCGCCGTAGAGGGCTGCGGCCCAGAAGGCCGCGACGACGAGGAAGGACTCCCATGGATCGGGTGTGGTCCAGGTTAGGAGGCCGAGGACGTAGTTGGCGGCCTTGACGTAGGTGTAGCTCTGCGAGAGGGCGCGGGTGACTTGTGGGGGGGTGGCAACGAGGAGGGGCGACTTTTGGTGCACCTGGAAGCGGGAGCGGGAGGCGGGGGAGGAGGAGATGGGGGAGAATGAGGCAATGGTGGGCGGGTTGGGGTCATTGGGTTGCATGTGGTAGTCGGGGAGGTGGGTGGCCGTGGTGCCATTGCCATTGGCGTCGTGGGGGGGCTCGTCGGACATGTAGAACGTCCAGGGAGTATCTGTGAGAGAACGTTTAGAGACTGTGACAGACGCTGGTTGTATATTTTGTATATATTGGGGGGATAGATGGATAGACAGCAGTAGAATTCTAGCAGTACTGGGAGAGTGTAGATATGGGGAGAAACAAGAGAAGATGACGAACAACAACCCGGTGTGTGGCTGGGTTGAGGGGGAAGCCGTTGAACGTACCAAGGGCTGCCATGCAATCCACGTTCGAGAGTTGCAGGCTTCCCAGCAGACTGGAATCAGGCAATCAGGTTATCTACGGCCTCGGAAGAAGCAGGAGCAGCAGATAGCAGCAGATAGCAGCGGGAGATGACGACAGCAGCGGCAGCAGCAGCAGATCTCTATGGAGATAGATCTCTGTAGAGTTTGTAGATGGTCAAGAGATAAGATGTAGAGAGAGACAGGCAGACAGAGACAGATGGACAGACAGTATCCTGATCTCTCGCTCTTTCCCTCGCTCACTCTCACACCCCCGGCTATAAAAAGGAGAGAGGTGGATAAAGAGAAATGAATGTGTCTCCGACCCGGTGCTGCGGGTGCAAAGGAATGGATGGAAGGGCAGAGAAGAGTTACAATAGAGAGGGAGTATTAAATCAAGAGGTGTGCACACATGGAGAGATAGACAGAGACAGAGAGACAGAGTAAAAAAAGCCCACGAGCAGCACGGCATGTAAAGTATATCAAGTAAAACCCTCCCCTCCTCCTCTCATATTCTCTCCCCTCCTCCTCTCATATTCTCTCCTCTCCTCTCCTCTCCTAGTCTCCTCTCCCATTCCCCTTCCCGTCCTCTTCTTCATGCTTTTTCTTCTACTACAAACTCCCCCCACCCCCCCGCGTGGACGGATGTGTTGTGGAAAAGAAAAGTACACATATGACATTGTACGTACACAGACAGACATCATCGGCTTGCACCAGGGATTTGCATGTGAAAGCCTGGTTGAGACAAGAAAGAAGCCGGTTGGGTAACTTGGCTTGGGTTGGATGCGGTCACATGTGAAGAGAGAGAGAGAGAGAGACATGGATGAGTCAGCATTGGGGAGAGCCGCATGATGTCACCGGAGGAGAGGCGCTGCAGAGGAAGAGAGCTCTTGGCATTAGAGACTGTCATAAAATACCCTACAGGCAGGTACAAACAAGCACCTTGATGATGCCAGGAACTCAAGGGGTCGCTGTCTCTCTCTCGGGTATGCGCTGTGCCAAATCCCACCACCGACAGAAAGGAATACTCTACGCATGCGCAGTGAGCTAGCGCCCGATACAGACTAGCCGGGCGGGCTCTCGTGTGCTGTGGTCCGCTATCAATGATCAGAGCGTAGGTAAATGTGTATCTACATACATAACAGCGTCTCCTATAAAAGTCACAGCTATATAACACTACATGTAGCGCAGATAAAGTGTGTTTATGAGACGTGAATGTTTCCAATCTCCCTCGTCACGTCACCATGATATTTACTGCAGAGAATCAAGCAACTAGCTGGCGAGCTACAACACACGCAGACACAGGTAAACACACGTATTCCACAGAGAGGCCTCTCCTGTTAATGTGATCAACAAATCAAAAGGGTGTTCTTGTATAAGCATGCACATATACACATACATGCCCAAGCCAATAGCGATGCCGGGCGATAACTGCACGTGCATGTGCACTTGCGCCCTCCCCCTCCCACTCACGCTCACCAGCCCCTCCTCCCCCCAACCCGTCCCCAACCCCATGCTCCGTCTCCTCCGTCGCCTGCCCACAACCCGCGCGCAAGCCCACCGCCTCTACCAGCGTCTCCGCCAGCTCCTCATCTACCACACACGCCATCTCCGCCGCCTCCTCTCCCCCTCTCCCTCCCGCGCCCACACAAAGCCAAAGCTCCTCACCCGCCGAATGGCGCCCGTGATCCCCCCCGTCCCCCGCCCCGGTGGCCGCCAAGACCCTCGCATCATTCTCTACCACCAAACCCACTACATCGACGGCAAAACATACGTCTCCCTCCTCCCACTGCTCAAAACATCCTCCCGCCGCATAACACACCTCATCGTTGCCGCCGTCCACATCAACGCCATCCCCGGCGAGATCACACTCAACGACCACCCCTTCGAACACCCCTCCTTCGACCCCCTCTGGGACGAGCTCACAACACTCAAGGACGAGGGAATCAAGGTGCTGTTCATGCTCGGTGGCGCTGCACAGGGAACCTTCACGCGTCTCGACACCCCCGACGCTGCGACATTCGAGGCCTATTACGCACCGCTGAAGGAGCTCATTGAGATCTATGCGCCCCATGGAATGGACCTCGACGTCGAGGAGTCCATGTCACTGACGGGCATTGTGCGACTCATTGACCGCCTCAAGGCCGATTTCGGTGCGGAATTCATCATCACGCTAGCGCCGGTCGCGGCCGCGCTACAGGGTGGCGGGAATATCAGCGGTTTCTCGTATGAGGCGCTAGAAGCAGCACGCGGGGCGAGTGTGAGCTGGTATAATACGCAGTTCTACTGCGGGTGGGGGTCGCTGGAGGATACAAGGGGGTATGAGGCGGTGGTGAGGAGGGGGTGGCGGCCCGAGAAGGTGGTGGCGGGGATTGTGACGAATGGAAGTAATGGCGCGGGGTGGGTGGGGATGGAGACGCTGCAGACGGTGCTGATGGAGTTGGTGGATTTGTTTCCCAACTTTGGGGGCGTGATGGGGTGGGAGTATTTTAATGGCTTGCCGGGGGATGTGGGGAAGCCGTGGGAGTGGGTGGAGAACGTGGGGATGGCGGTGGAGTGCGGGGTGGCACTGGCAGATGCGCTGGCGGAGGGGAGATAGATATATATATATAGGGATGAACGACTGTAGAATTGTTTGTGGAATCGTAGGTAGACGCCTGCATCACGAGCTCGAGTGCTGATTTAGAAAGCAGATCCAACCTAATCAATCAACCGATTAATTACCAATCAATCATAAAACAGATCTAATCAATTGACCTGCTGAAACCATTCTGAGTGATGCCCTACGAGCCATCCCAGCGTCCTCCCAAGTACTGTATATTGTAGGAGGTATTTCGACAGGAGTATCTTTGATGATGATTCTACGAGAAGGCTCGGAGGAGACCTCCTTAAATACTCCACCAGCCCTCTCCCAGCGTCATATTGATACCACGTCGTCTTTGCCACAACACCCTTAACCTCTATTGTACACATAGCTGTAAGTATGTGTAGATACATGTACTAACACACAGTTAAGACTCGATAGCCATCGATAGCGTGGTCACTTAACTGGGATCATGGACTGATATAGATGGTTATAACACATTTCGAAGTAGTTATTGCAGCAGATGGATTGCATGAATTTTGATTGACGAGTGATAATCCATGATCGAATCATTTTCAAGTCCAAACATCAAGTACCCAGCAGAGCTTCTTCTCCCTCCCCCCAAGGCATAAAAAAACCTGAAGATGAAAGATAGACGCTTTCCCGGGCCATTCGAACACCCCCCTCACTCGAACAGTTGATGATTATTGGTGGAGAAGCCAGTTACAGCGTAGATCCTTTCTTTTTTACGTTAACTGTTCGAATGGCCCGGGAAAGCGTCTACAGCTGAATATTGTCATGGAGATGATATGTCGCCTACGACCTAGAATAAGCGGACCGGAGTGGTGGCTGGTTGGTCAACTATCCTTTCGGTAGGATATTTTGCTACGATTATAGTATCCTGCTCCGCCCGTGAGATACGAGGATACTTTTTTTTTTTTAATATACTCCTAATTATGACTAAGGATGCTCGAGTGTAGGACTATTATATAAACGCAGCTGAAAGTCTACTAGTAACGCAACTTTATCTCTAGTGCCAACGCTCATCCCCACGCATTCAGACGGCCTGTACCTGCACTACGTGTTCCCTGCCGAAGGGACCCGTCAAAGACTCACGTCTTAATCCCACGGGTATGTACTGTTGTAGTAGCCAGATCTATAGCTACATGTATTTAGATCTTGGATTTAATCAAGGTGTTGGGTGTGCATGGCCTGGGTGAGGGTGAAGAATGATAGCTTATCCCTTAAGCTGTCGATGCTGACCCCTCTATAACAGAGGAATTATATATTTATGAGAGATCTATTATTTGATAAGAGAGATAACGGGATCTATTAGTAACGCCACACCAGATTTGCTTTTTTGGAGGGTCAGCATTTTCGCAACAGCTTAAGGGCTATATAGCTAGTCTTAAGATCTTGCTTCCGGCCCTGTAGATTGAGGGGGCTTGGTTTGCCGATGTTGATGTTGCAGAATTTGAATTATATTAGGTTAGCTTAGAGGTCTCTGCTGGGCGTGGGGATAAATCATATTAGTAGGCAGATTTTCGCTCCCTCTACATACGACTTTCTCTGAGTTTTTCCCTACTCCCTTCGATTCACCATAAAGTAATAGGGAAAGGTATAGGGAAATTTCGAAAATCGTAGGTCTAGATGTGTAAAGCCGTATAGGTGTGATCATGAGGAAAGCCACAAGGAGGTTATGAGCACAAAGTTGTAACATGACAGCTCGAGGGTCCTATGTTACTATCAGTAAGGTAAAATTCCCTGTGCTTAGTCTCGCGATCGTAATGATGCGGCGTTCGAACTCTGTCATTTGAGACCAATTGCAAAGCTGGCCTGCATGTAGCAGTGCACTAGCTCATACCATCGTGGCACATACGTACGGTAAAAGGTTTTTCAACCGTTGTTCTGGCCATGCCTCGCGGGATGAAAACACGTTGATATATATACAAACATATCATAATCTGCGACTTCATCTTCCTTCTTAAATATAGAACACTAGCGTGATTGTGGCTTAAATAAATAGCGGGACTATTCCTGCTCGGGAACGGTCTAGTGGGTAACCAGACTAGTCTGAGGGAACTCTACTCTTGCTGTGACGAGCTCGACCTCCCCGCACTTCATCAGGTCGATCATCGAGGCTCTGCTTGCAAGGGGCACATATGCCCGGGGTCGGTATCCACCAAGGTACTCGCCCACTCGTACCAACGACTATATAAAATGCAATGATCACCACGTCTGCGCATGCGGGGTAGAACTAGAATTGACGTATAAAACACCATGGGCTAGCTACTGAATTTTTATCGAACGGCCCACTTGAGCGGTCGACTTGTTAATTCGACCTCGGGATGGGTAATTGATATATATATATATATCCCAAAGGCCCTACCTACTCAATACCTTTGATGACAGATTCTCAGTCTGGTACCTAGAGCAGCGCAGTCATTTTCAAAATCGCCGTTACTGAAAGCCTTGGGGACCGTTTTTTTTTTTTTTTTTTTGGGGGGGGGGGGGGTTGAGGATCTCGTGGTTCTCGGTACAGCTACATACATACTTTGAAGAGAGCTGGTGAATTGTTTACAGGTATGTGTACAGTCGGGGTACAGAAGTTTTGGTAATTTTTGCTTGCCATTGCAACAGAGAATTTGTATGGAAACGCCATACAAAATCAGAAACAACCGAACTACCACTTTGAAAAACACACCACATACTCCTGAAAAATGGATTCAAAATTCTGGAATTCTCTGAGCTCCATGTTGAGATAATTTTCAGAATCCTTTTAAGAAGTGAATTTTTTTCCCCCAATGCTGAGTGGTTGCTTTGGGTCGCTAAACATGGGTACTTTGGCTGTAGGGGGTGTAATTTACCAAAACTTATGTCCTGGTACTATACCTTTATTGACTAAAAATATAGAACGCTATCGATATCAACATATATTGATTATTGTAATAGGGACAGCTCTTTCTAGGTTCAGATGAGCATACTCTACTCTGTCAGTCGATGGATGTATGTGTGCCACCAAGGCAGCATTAGCATTCACTGCAGCTCTATGGGGACAACTACTCCTACACTACCTAGCAGTATCATCAGAGAGAAGCACTCGCTACCAGCTGCAGATGAGCACATGTGGGCCTGTGTGCTAGCTTGCTCATAGGGAAAAGCTGCTCCTCCGTCTCTTTCGTGGTAACTAAGCACTATACGCTATCTTACTTTCCACCAGACCAAATCAACATTTTTCTTTCCAAAGTTTCTAAGGTCTGGCTCTTCGTTGTTCTCTTGCAAGTGGGGAAGACGGTGGGTTTTTATTTTTGGCTCAACGGTCCAATGTGTCTAGTAACGGTTGACCGAACAAGACAACATCTCGCGAGAATGAATACACGAATGAACAGGAAATAAATCATACAATGTTTCCGAGAGACATCAAAGGAGCGATAAAAAAATATTGCGAATCAAAAAGGAATAGCATAATTCAACTCCTAACAAAGAAACAAAAAAGCCTCCCTAATTCAGCCTGCCTGAATATCTCAAACCCGATATGAAAGTTGAACACTAAGCTAGGTTCTAACCCTCATCTCTCGCTCAATATATCCACCCTCAGGCCTGGTGCACCCGAAACAATATCAATACCTCGTTTCTCCCTCGATGTTTTGTCCGACTATCTCTCGTTGTCGTTTTTGGAAGGGATGGGATGTATAGATTCGTTCGGGTATCACGCTGCGGTGATTTACCTGTGCTATGAAATTGTCAGCTTTTGGAATATGTTCTGAAAAGCTTTGTGAACTTACAGGGCATCCATCACAAGTGCAGCTCTCGCCGCATCCGCAGGCACCAGTTGAAGCACATCCACAGCCAGACATTGTGTTTATGGTTTGAAGGTTTGTGGGGTTAAAAAAGTTGGAAAATAGTTTGGTATGGAATGGTGGGCAGTAAGTGTTTGTCGTTGCTGGTGAAGGAAAGTTCAATCATGGGAAATTGGGTCCTATTTATGTTATTGTCGAGGACATACCATAGCCTCTTACCCCCCCCCCCCCTCTTCCGACTAGCTCAAATGGGGTGTCTTTGTCCACCTCACTCACACTGACTGCCCTTGAGCATTTTGTGCGGGGTCGTTGATAGATAGAAAGCGATACGACCTCTGGGCTTCGTCACAAGCACTCCACATTTTCCTTGCCACACTCAGATCTACATTAGTATCCCAACTAATTTTTTTTTTATCTACCCCAGATGATCGAAATTTCCTATTCGGGATCAATATTGATGCGTTGATTGTGCTTCTTTTGCGTTCTGGATCTACCCGCTCTACAACAAACCCCGCCTCCTCCTCGGTGCGGAGTAGGTACATGTACCACAGAGGCTTATCGCTTCCTCGCTTTCCTGAACATGGGGGATTTTCAGAGACCGCTGAGTTACTTGTGCCCTTTCTTCACGACTCATCAGTGGGCTGGACTTTGTGTTTCGTGTCAAAGGCTGCGAGTTTTTCGCGTTGAATAGCGCGCCAAGATCTACCCCTGCCTAATGGAAAATCTTTAGCCTAGCTTAAGCTAGTGCGATTACATTGAAGCTTGATCATTGCACTGAAAAGTTGACCAGCTGACGTACGGCCAGTGTCGGTTCCGCCCGTATGCGAGTGCTCGATACCCAGGTAATTCTTCGCTTCTCGAGGGCTTCCTATCTAGAGTATCACTTGTGTCATTTTATATCCCGAGCCTCTGTCATATATAGTTGATACGACCGAATCATGCTGCGTAATCAATGGTCTGGTAACTACGATCTTCGAGAGATACTCTGTGCGCAAGTGCCACTTATGCCGGTGTGGTCCATAATGATTGATATCAGTGGTCAAATCCTAGCTGGACCGGATGCCTACACTCGACGTACCCGTATGTAAATACAATGGCCCCAGCGCATCAAATGTGTTGAGTGATGATATCTAGAAAGTGCCAGAGTCCTAATACATCATTATCATCACCATCATCTCCATGATTCCAATGAACCGGTGGTCCTAATTTGTCAAGTGATATCACGGCTCGGAATCGTCTAGTCAACACCGAGTACAACTGAGTTCTAATTCGATACTCGTAACTGATGTAAGATAGGTAGAGTACATATGTACCTACATGTACCTACTCGGCGTTCATTAAATGGTCGGATATCGTTGCAACCAAATCCCTACTAAGAATCCCGAATGCACTATCAATATGAGGGTTGGCGGTTAAGAGTAAGAGGATTACAATAGCCAAGAATCTTAACAAGACGCATAGCTGCGTCTGAAATATTAAACACATCTGCCTCTGCTATGTATGAGGATTTGGCGGTTGGATTTGAATGTTCCGGTAGTACACTTTGGGAAATATCTGTTAGGGGTTCAATCTATCTATTGGGCATCTCCTTACATATTGATATAAATTCTTACATATTGATATAAATTAAAGACCCATGGAGAGCCCGTCCAATCGATAGACATTATTTTCATCGGGACTGCAGTTACTTGGCAACGCAAATTTCCTTTACTTTTTGGAGAGTTCGGCTATGGCAGCGAATCACTCATGACTTGTCTGATTCGTACCTAGATAATCTCCTTGCACAGTTTTCCACCCCGCGCAAGCCCCCGGTAGACAATTACTGCAGATTGAGAAGGCGGCTAAAAGTGCCGTCAGCTTGTGAGAAGAGAAGTTGGTGGCGTTGGGTCGCTCAGTTCAACTTTGTGATGTGTCACATATGCATCACGGGGACAGGCAGCTTGGCAAGGACTTGTATCTTGGAGAGGCCGCCGTGGATCCTCGATTATCTGGTAGATAGGTACCAGACTGGGCCCTTGGATCTGCACACATGTACAAGGCTCTGGCATTAAGTGAGTGAACAAAATTGGGTGTTGACAGGTGAGAATTTGTTCACTCACTAAATCCCAGACCCTTGTATGTATACCTGGTACCTACTGTAAAGCGTTCTTCCCCAAAGCACATTGCATACCGTACAACCCAGGATGGCAGTTTCGATATATGAGGTTTCTCGGTCAAACCCATAGCTAGCATAAGGTATCCGTTTAGGTACGCATGATAATACTCATGTTCTATTTTTTGTTGAATACCGGCCCGTACTACATACTGGCCGAGGCGGTTACTGAATAGGCCAACTGCATATGGAATGATGAGATCCAGATGTAAGGGTCCATATAGGACATGATTTTCCAAAGGTAGGTTCCGACATATGACTTAAACCTCCAGAATTGGAGTGCGCACGTGTGTACTTTAGGGATGTATTCTGAGCCGAACCAACCCTCCCTCAAGTCTCGAGAATCCAGATTACCGTGTTATATATGACAAGGCTGACTTACACATTGTTCATCGTGACTTCCGGTGAGTGGGGTATTTGTTCCTCCGTGTAACGATTGATGACCAATCTGGGAGATTTGATTATTATTTAGGGCAGGTGGTGAATTTCAATGCTCACGTGAAGGATTTTCTTCTTTCCCCTGTTTTTTCTTTTCTTTTCCTATAGATGCCTGACTTTAATGTTTAAGGTTCTATCAGCTCGTGGACTACATACATGTAGGTACATATGTGGTGCGGTATTAATATTTGGGGACGCGTGCATATGGAGAGAGTACTTGCACGAAAGGTTACGTACAAACAGCGGTACTAGAGGAGGTAAGTACAGTTCTTTCGTCCTTCCGCACTTGCAAGTACTACACCTGTACCAGCAAGCCCCAAAACCCAAACCAGAGGAGTCCCACCCCCATCTCTACACGTCCTTGGCGGTTCGCGGGACGAGTGATCAGCCATGATTCCACACCTTGTTCTGTTTCATGCATAGACATTAACTTGCTTGCGTTTACCAGAAATATATTGCAGATATCACCGAGAAGGTATTGATACAGATGGCCCAAGTCAGCACCCTTGGCTGATGCCTTGAAAGTTCCGCCGCCGATCACCGAGTGATTCTCCATGAACCCGCAGCTGCAGTTGCCTGCCAAGCCAGCCATTCCCGGCTGCGGGTAGATGTCTATCGCAGCTCCACAACCGAGGATAGCCCGGTGCTGAGGAAAATAGAAACAACGATATCGACACCAACGCCAAAATGTCCAATCTCGAAGTTCTCTCAATTGCAGAGCTGGCGGCTGCTGCAATGGAGAAGATGGACAAAATGACCCGCGAGTACTATAACTCGGGCTCTGATCGTGAGATAACGTTAGTAGCTCTTCTGGTAGACTGAAATATCAAGCAGCTAACCAACAACTATAGTCTCCGCGACAACCTCGCCGCGTTCGACCGCTATAGACTGCGTCCCCGCGTGCTCAAGGACGTCAGCCGAATCGACACCTCCACGCAGCTATGGGGAAAGAAAGTGCGTATATATATAAAAACCAATTAACCGTCTCCACTAGTTTTTCGGCTCCAACACATACAATTAAAAGTCACTGCGTACTTATGGATATAATATATAGATTTCATTTCCGCTCTGCATCGCGCCCGCCGCAATGGCAAAGCTCGCCCACCCATCCGGCGAAGTCGGTATCTCGCGGGCCGCTGCAAACGCCGGCGTTGCGGTTGGCTTGAGTAGCTTCTCGACCTCGTCGATGGAGGACGTGGTGGCACAGGGCGCGGGCGCCATCGACTATGCGATACAGCTGTATGTGTTTCAGAACCGGAAGACGAGCGAGGCGCTGGTGCGAAAGGCGGAACGTGCGTTTCATTCATTCCTTCTTTAACTTTCTCCGCCTGTTGGAAATATATGTGGAGGGCTGATTTTTGGTTAGGTGCTGGATTCAAGGCGGTGTTTCTTACCGGTATGTAAACCCCACTCTAGATCCTTGTGGCCGGCGCCGGGTGATATTCATGCAGTGCCGGGCATAACATATAGTCGACACGCCATACCTCGGCCGCCGCATCAACGAGGTCCGGAATCGCTTCAAGCTGCCGCCGCACCTGCAGCTGCTGAACTTTGAGAACCCGGGCGACGTGGCTGTCTATTCTGAGAACGAGACAAAGGCGCACGGCGGGGATAAAGGCAAGCCGCCAGCAGCGGGGGCAGGGGTGGATTCTATCCTCCCCCAGGGCAATGTCAATGGTAACTACAACCCACCCGGCCCCACCAGAAGAGTGGTAGAGCGATAGTCCCTAACCCACGTGTAGATGCATCCCTCAACTGGGAAACCGACATCCAATGGCTCCGCAGCATCACCAAGCTCGAAATCTGGGTCAAAGGTATCCTGACAGCCGAAGACACACTACTCGCGGTCCAGCACGGCATCGACGGAATCATAATCTCGAACCACGGAGGTGAGTAACGTAATTCTAACCATGTAGCTAGATGTGTCTAGCCCCGTGAGATGCCTTTATGCTTAACCCACCGCTGCCACCAGGCCGACAACTCGACGGCGTCACATCCACTCTCGACGCGCTACCAGAATGCGTTGCCGCCGCCGCGGGCAGGATCCCCGTCCATATCGACGGCGGCATCAGGCGGGGCACAGACATCTTCAAGGCGCTAGCACTGGGGGCAGATTGCTGCTGGATTGGGAGGATCCCATTGTGGGGGTTGGCGGTATGTTTTCCTCTCTCCCCCCTCTTTTCTTGATGTCGCGAGGAGACTGACACGGGTGGTGTGATGTAGTATGATGGACAAGCCGGGGTGGAGCTGGCACTGAAATTGCTGTATGAGGAGTTTAAGCTGTGCATGAGCCTGGCCGGTTGTAAGAGCGTGAAGGAGATATCGAGGGACCATTTGATTAGGGTTAAGACGGATGGGACTTTGGCGAGGCTTTGAAGGGTGGGGATAGAGACTTGGTTTATATATATATATATATATACATGGACTTTTTTTTTTTTTTTTTTTTTTTTTTTTTTGAGCATTTTGCGGGTGAAGGATATATATGTATTTGGTAGAAGCGTAGAATATCAGAGCTATGTAGAAATGGAACCGGAACCGGATTCGGTAAGATTATGATTGACACCCGGGCCAAGGTTTTGGGGGGCTATGTTCATGCACAATCACTCGGTGCCCAGAAAGACCACAGCTGTCGTCATGACCGCACCTGTCATGAGCGAGCTAAACCACAACATTTCCCGTTATATATTGCAAATAGTGCCAATAGCCAAACATTCAAGTTGACCTTTTTTTTATAGTTTCTCATACCTTTGTTGCTAGATAGGGAGGTAATGAATTAAAAAAAAAAAAAAAAAAAAAAAAAAGCTAGATAGGGAGGGGCGGGCAAAAAAAAGTAGCCCATTTTTTATTTTTATTTTTTATAAAAATCAGGGCAGAAATTAGTCTTATATACAATTTGAATGAGGGAGCCACAAAAAAAAAAGCGGAAGAGAGAGAGAGAGAGAGAGAGAAAAATATACAACAAAACAAAAAAAGCAACCATCCATGAATTTTATTTTCCATGCATAATTCCCCATCCCCTCCCCAGCAAGTCCTGTACACGACCGAACGCCCCCTCGCCCCGCCCCGCCCTACTCTCTCTCTTTCTCACATACACAAAGATGGGCGCACTCACCCACCCACCCACTTCATTCCCCAACTGCACTTGCAATCACAACCGCTCATTTCCACCACCCCGTGATACTACTCAACATCCCCGTGCTCCCCCCCTGCGCCTTGCCCCCCTTGACCAAATCATCCGCACCGGGCCTCTTTAGAATCTCATCCCTCGGCACACCACCACCACCACCACCACCACCACTCCCCACTGCTCCCCCGGCGGCCGCAGTGGCAGCAGCAATCTCGCGCCCATCGACGGCGACCGCCTCCTTCTCTGGCGGCGTGAGCCCGCTCAGCGCCCATTCCTTCAGCCGCGTGGTGGCGGGCTTTCCCTTGCGGAGCTCGTGGGCGAGGTCGGCTTCGTGGCGGGCGGTGGCTTCGTCGGTGCCTGTGGCGACGGCGGCGAGGATTTGGGACTCTTTTTGGGAGGCTTGGAGGTGGCGTTGCTCTTCGGCCTGGAGTGGGGGTTAGTGTTGGAGAGGGGAGGATGGGGGGAGGGGGAGGGGAGGAGGAGAGGAGGGGGAGGGGAGGTACGTATGCCCGCTTCTTCCTCCGTGCAAACATCACCATGTCTGTAAACGCATAGATTGTGATACCGCCGCAAAGCACTACCAGCACCACACCAATCCAATTAGCATCTTCTCTCATCCCATCCACCACATCCACATCCAAATCCACAACACAACACAGCAAAGAAACCCCCCCAACGCACCTGTAGCACCAATAAGCCCAATGGCAACAACCTTGTGTGCCCTGTCGGCCCAGATGCGGCCGCGGTCCACGATGCGGTCAAACATGCCGACCTGGTCCATCTTTGCCCTGTTTGCGGCCTCGCGGAGGCGGGCCACGCGCTGCTGGGGCGTCTCTCTGCCACCGCTGCCGCTGCCGCTGGTGGGGGGTGCGCGGGTGAAGGCGTGGGGTCCGGTCGCGGTGAAGCGGGTGGCATCTGCCACGGAGCGCGGGGGTGCCATTGTAGGTTTTAGATTTTTTTTTTTTTGGGGGGGGGGGGAATTGTCTATTTATTGATTTTTTTTTTGCTTGGGCGGGGGGGATTGCAGCTTTTGGAGGAAAACAAAGATGTCTTTTTGTTTCGTTCCGATGGGATTGGATGGAGGGGGATGGATCGAGAGGAGGAGCGAGACCAGCGGGTGGTGATGACTTCTTTTTTTTTTTTGGTGGGGTGATGGGTGATTGGGCGATGTTGGAAATCTGACGTGACCTCTGCAGAGCGTGACGCTAGTGGCGGGTGCGGGCTAGCGTGGTTGCTCGGGGCGTCGGGTGTGAGCGATAAGCGATAAGCGACAGGCGACAGGCGATAGGCGACAGGCGAGGGAGGGTTAGCACTCACTGCTTTCTTGCGTGACAGCGAAGTACTCTAGCAGTGCCAGCCAGGCAACTGCAGTGACACCCTCTCACCCCCCTTCCCACACATCCATACCATGAACGTCAACGACGACGTGACCCGCCTCCTCAGCATCCTCGCCCAAACCAACACCACCCACCTCCCCCCACCCGCACCACCCGCACCACCGCCAGCACCGCCAGCACCCCACCCCAGGCCGCAATTCCCGCCGCCAGCAGTCGACCCGCGGCTCCATGGCAGCTCGCCCTTCCAGCAGCCCCCAGCGCCAATACCTGTGACGCCGGCGGACCCGAAGAATATCACAGACTGGCCGGCGGCGCTCAAGTATGTCATGAACACCATCTACAGGAACGAGGAGATTATGGCGCAGGTCAAGAAGGTGCGTATGTTCTACGGGGGCGAGTGTGAAGGCAATGGGCTCATGTGGGAGGGTGTGTATTTGTAGATGAAGAGGCACCAGCATGACCATGAGAAGCAGTGGTGAGTGGGTTTTGTATCTGGAGAGCTGGAGAGGGACTTGGCTGACAGACTTGCGGGGCTGGATGGACAGGTGGGTCGCGAGAGAGGAGCTCGTTAGGAAACATGAGACCCGAGTAGAGAGAAACAAGAAGGTCGCAGACCTACTGTAAGCCCTCCTCCTCCTCACATCCTCCCATCCCATCCCACGCGTTTTACAGCACCAGCCAGCCAGCACTAACACCGCGCGCGCACAGGAAAAACCTCGGTACACTGCCCACCATCACCAACAATCTCCCCGTAAGCGTCCCCACGAACCCTCACCCTCACCCCCCCGGTCCAGCCAATTGACTAACAACCTGTACAGACCCCCGAGAGCGAGAAGGAGGAGCTCCGGGTGTTTGACCAGAAGGTGCACACGCGCAGCGAGGAAATGGTCAAGCACATGGCCTCCGAGTTTGCCGCGATGGGCATCCCGTTCTTCTGCCGCGCGAGCCTGTTGCCGGAGAAGGAGGACGCGGAGCTGCAGGCGCTGCGGAGGCGCGTTGTGGAGCTGCTGGAGGACCTGTGTGAAGGCGAATAAACCAGCCTACTCTACATACAGCAACAGAGTGTGTGTGGGTGCGTTTAGGAGCAATTGGGTGTAGGGGGGGGGGGGACAAAAAAAAAGAATGTACGAAAATGATACCTGGGTGGGGAGGAGAAGATTGAATTCTGCACTCTGTAATATAGAAATGGCAATGACCGGTCTTGCAGTTGTTGCAATACAAAAAAAAAACCTCTTTTCCTTTTTACTGTCCCATGTTCCTTCTTCTTCCCCCACCGGGCCTAAACCGCAACAGGGATCAAGAGCCTCAAAAAACTTCCTCCCCGGCAACCAGCAAACACCCGCACAACACAACACCACCGCACCCTCCCTCCGCCCAAACCACCCAATCCACATACAAAACAATGTACCGCACCACAGCACCACGGCTCGCCTCCGCCCTCCGCGCCGCCCCCCACGCCCGCGCCGTGCCCCCACAAACCCACCGTCTCTACGCAACCAAGGGCGCCGCCCCCCCGCCCCCGCCAAAACTCTCCTTCACCGAGCGCCTCCGCAACAAACTCTGGCGGCCCGGCGCCGCGCCCCAGCCCCAGACCGACGAGCAGCTCGCCGCCCCAGCCCCACCCCCGGCCGCCAGAAAACCGTCCGACATCCCCGGCTACGTCGAGGCGCTCGATGCTCGTAATCTCCCCGTTGTGGGGTTGGACCCGGCGCCGGAGGAGTGGGATGTGCCTGTGTATGTCTCCCCTACCCCCCTCCCCTCTTCCCCCTTACCCTCTCAATTGCAATTGCTCCCTCTCATCCCCCTGTGTGTGTGTGTGTGTGTGTGTGTGTGTGTGTGTGTGTGTGTGTGTGTGTGTGCTCACATGGACTATCATTACCACAGCTTCCTCACAAACACCAAATTCACCACCCCCTCCGCCCTCGTCCGCGCCGTGCACCGCGCCGTCATAGAAGTGCACACGCCCCTCCTCAACGGTCTCCCCGTCTCTACGTTCAGCAGCACCTACACTGGTCCCGAACATCTAACGCCCCGCGTGCGCATCACGTTGTCTCCCAACAGCGGCGAGGCCATGTTCGACTTCCGCACGCCGGAGGTCGAGCAGGGCATTCTCGCCACCGCTGAGGGCGCAGAGGGCGCAGAGGTCAGGGCGTATAGCGAAGAGGAGGTGTATCCGCAGCAGCAGCAGGAGGAGGTGGAGGAGTGGGTGGCGGAGGGGCTGGAGAGGAGGGGGTGGGCGAGGCTGAGGGTGAAGGGGGAGGTGAGGTTTGCGTTGGTGAAGAGGGTGGCGCAGCTTACGGGGGTGAGGGTGGCGGATGCGGAGGCGGGTGTGTTTAAGACGGTGGCGGAGCTGCGTATGTTTTCCTCTTTTGTTTTTTTTGTGGTGGTGGTGCTTGTGGGGGTGAGTGAGGGCTAATGTGGAATGTGTGTGGTGATTAGTTGAGCATCTCGAGACAAAGCCGAAGCCGAAGAAACTCTTTGAGGTTATCGTTGAGACGCCGCTGCCGGATCTGCCGAATGTGAAGGTCTATGAGACGAGGGTGAGGCCGTGGGATAAGGAGAGGATGATTGGTAGGGAGAGGCCATTTCAGAAGGCGGTTGAGTTCAAGTACCCGTTTGAGGCGCGTGATAGGAGGTAGTGGCAGTAGCTGTAGTACTAGTGGTAGTGGTAGTGGTAGTTGTAGTTATAGTAGTTGTTGTTGGGGGGCAGTGACTGATTGTGGGACTGTAAATAAAAAATTGGCCCTCTTTTTTTCTTCTCTTTCTTTTCTTTTTGTATTACTTGTTTCCATGTGGGGCACATGTAGTGTTTTGATTTTTTGATGTCTGATATTTTGTGTGTGGTTGTGGTAGTGGGATAGAAATGTGGTCGAAACTATCATTGTCACATCCTACTCGTTGTCGAGCTAGCCCCGAACGGGATGGAGACGACGACTTCCCACGCAGCCATTTATTAACAACGTACATAGTCACTCTAACAACCTTGGACTCCAAAAATACATAATGGCAAAACGGCCTTTGCATTTGGCAAGAGGTCAAACTACTCCTAGACAAAAGAGCGGATGTGGATTCCAGACTATCTAAGGGTAAGGGCCACACACACGCCTTTGGATTTTGGTAGTATTATTAGGATACCATGAATAGTCAAACTACTCTTGGAAAAAGGAGCAGACCTGGAGTTAGAGACATCTGATGGCGAAAACGCCTTTGGACTTGGTAGAAGTAGCAGAATGCTCCAAAGTGGTCGCACTGCTTGCTCCTGCACAGAGGAGCAAGTCACAAATTCAGGAGAACTCTGGACAAAGTGGCTTTGCCTTCGCCAGTGGGGTCCTGTCGACACCTCGAAAAGTTCAAATCTCCGCTTAGGTAAAAGGAGAAGATGTGGAGCTCAGACTTGTGGGCGGAGCGGGGCGGTTTTACAAATAGCACGTTCAGGACACAGAGGCACCAAAGTGGTCGCACTAATCTCAGAAGGGGGTGACTCCGAAATAGACGAAACGGTAACAACTTTCCGTATCTTAGAAAAGTCCGGACGCCTGAAAATAAAACACTACCACTAGATATAGGAGTGGGTTCGCCGGTAACACATAGATCGCCCCCCCAAAGAATCATCGATGGATTGGTTGATATGATCAGTAGTAGTGGTCCTCGAAGCGAAGCCGGAAAGTCATTACCCTAGCACCGGGATATAGCTACACACGGGGATGGCATAGATTGGCAAGGTTTTCCTAGTTTAGTTTTGTATTGTTTTCTTTTACGTGATGACATTACGGCTTCTGGTATTTGACACTTTATATATGGCTGTGTATAGTTAAACGTATATTATGCCTCTTCCTGTTTTGTCTTCTGTCAAATAGGAGCTCTAATTGGTTTGAGATATTCCCCACTAATGACTGCCAAATCTTGGTTGGGCATGCTCTTCTCTTCAGCTCTTGGACATGGATTCTACAATTGGTACAGTTTGATACATGTATCTCTATATAAACACAAGTACAACAGACAATCCCTTATATAAAATATGGTTAATCACATCCACCTAGTATGTTTTCAAGATGGAAGGGCAAGTTAGAACTTTCTTTATCGGAGCATAATAACCCCCCTCCTAGCTTTTTTATGGGAAAACAATTGCAACTTGAACGGCGCCTTTCTCCACAACCACGAGGCAAGCCAAGAGATTTCATGTTTTGTGATTTCTTGTGCCTCTATTATCTTGTTTTAATACGAGCTTAATTGAAATCCGGTTATTCTACCAATTTACGTGATAACCCACAATACCTTGAGAATCGGTCATTGGCCTGCCAGGCCCTGCTGTTAATGGCAATGCCCGTAAACGGGGATTATGAAAGCATTCATAGTGTTGAGGCGTAATTGGGGATTGTTGAAATAAACTCGAAGGAAAGGGAGTTGGTGTTCGTACGTTTCTGCAAGTGTTCGAAGTAGTGCTCTGAAGCCGCTGCACAGCTTTCACGCACTCGCAGCTCTTCGGCTTCGCCACTCTGGTTTTTCAATCCATCTTAAGGACAAGGGCCGATAGAATAGAGCTCTCTCTGTACGGGTAGGATGTCAACCCGGGGCACACCTCTCAAGCTATCTTTGACCTAGACACAGCTACCCTTGAATGCTCTGAACAGGCATGGTGATGACTAAGCAGTTACTAAACCTGAAGTATACTTCAGGCGGGGCATTGGAATCGCCATCTTGGAGGCCAAAATCTTCAAGGTTTCGGTATTGAATCCCGTTAAAAGAGAGATCGTTCTCGCCATGCGGATCCAATAATTTGGCCAATCGCTAAATTCGGGTCGACGTTGTGAAATTCGAAATCCATGTTTTGCAAAAAAAAAGAGGGTAACCGACAAGCTAGGGCAAACCCTGGCCCCACTCCCGGCAGTCCCGCACACACCCAACCACGCAGCTAGCCTGGAGAATCACCAAAAAAATAATTCACCCAGCAGCGCCAGTCCAAACAACCGCCCAACCCGACGACCGACGATAACTAACATCATTGAGTTCCATCGACAGTAGCAATGGCCATCAAGCACAATCAGGTATACCCCGCCATTTCGAGAAAATTTACCTCCCCATGCAGGGCCCACCTGGAGGAATAATCAATGCTGATTGAAGGTTTTTTTATAGCAAATCCCCAACAACCATTTCCGCAAGGACTGGCAGCGTCGCGTGCGGACCCACTTCGACCAGGTCAGTAAATAATATCTATCGAACCGAACCCCCATCCTTCACTTCTAGTCATCTCGACGACTTGCGGGGGCTAAAGAAGGGGAAATCAATGCACGGGAAGCTGACGGGTTTTTGCTGTGGGGAAATATAGCCGGGACGCAAGCTCCGCCGCAGAAATGCTCGTCTCACCAAGATCGCTGCTGTGGCTCCCAGGCCCATCGATCTCCTGAGGCCTGTCGTCAGATGCCCAACCATCAAGTACAACCGTCGTGTCCGTGCCGGTAGGGGGTTCACTTTGGAGGAGCTGAAGGTGAGATATGCACTCTGGATATTGGACTTTTGGGGACTTGGGGAATCATGAAAGGAGAGGGAGGTCAATTGGGGGAAGCGTGAGGAGTCCACCGAGGCTGCTTGGATATAAGGAAGAGCAGATGGGATATAATGGCCACTGAAGAGAGAGAGCTGGGATACCAAGTTTCGTGATGGGCAAGGGACAGTAGCTGACGCACCCAACAGGAGGCCAAGGTCCCCCGCAAGCTCGCTCTCTCCATCGGTATCCCAGTCGACTACCGCCGCCGCAACACCAGTGTCGAGTCCCTCCAGGCCAACGTTGCCCGCCTCAGCGAGTACAAGTCCAAGTTGATCTTGTGGCCCCGTAACGCCAAGAAGGTTCAACCTGGTGAGGCCTCTGCTGAGGCCATCGCCGAGGTTAAGCAGCTCGCTCGTGTTGCCTCTATCTTCCCTATCGACAACACCCCCGGCCGTCACACCGTCGCTGAGCGCGCTATCACCGATGCTGACAAGTCCCGCAATGCGTTCAGAGAGCTCCGTGTCGCTCGTGCTGACGCAAGGAACCTTGGTAAGAGGGAGAAGAGGGCTAAGGCTAAGGAGGATGAGACCGCGGCCAAGAAGAAATAAACATAAAGTCTTACATGGCCGGGGGGCTGTGGGGATGATGCTGTTATGGAACCAAAATAAAAACAATGTTCTTTTTTTTTTCTTCAACCTATGTGCAGCATATTTTGCAAGAAAAAGAAATTGGGGAAAACGGGTGCGTTGTGCATTTTGTAGTATTTCTTTTTTTATATTTTCTTTACCTTTTTTTTTTTTCTCTCTTGTTCAAAATTCCAGGGGTCTTTTTTTTGTTGCTCTCTCTTCCTCAACTCTGGGCCCCATTGTGAGACCGGAAAGAACTTGGGGATGGCTTTTTCGTAGCAGCAGGGCATGTGTGAGGACAATACCTTTAGATTCGAACTATAGTTGCGAATGCACGAGCATTTTACGGGTAAGATATGGATGTTTTAAATATTAATTCGTAAACAAGGTGACAAAGTCTCACCTGAAGCTTCAACTCCATGAAATCTGAAACGCCAAAACATAATATATCACTCGATCAGCTGCATAGGTACATACTGGTATCTACTCGTAATTTCATATCGTTTCCGAACACGACTAATATTGAATGACATGGTATGCAATAGCAGTCGTGTTCGGAAACGTCATGAATTTACGAGTACGAATGAAGCCCTTTTAAGAACTATTAATATTTATTAAGCCTTATGGATTTTGCTTGTGAGTATGGTGCGCACACTCTTAAAGGTGACACGGAGATATTTAGCAGTGGAACAATCGTGGCTCCCAGACAAATGAGAGGGCCTATTTCTAGCCACTTTGCTGCGTTCCGCTTTTGAAGGGTATAAATTGGGTATAGTGCTGTTCCACTTTGCCCTGTCTTGGCCAATTTTAGGATAGATATCAACTTCATCACTACCACTACACTTTTACTTTACCGATTTCTTTTATTTTATTTTTGGTGGTGAAATTATTAGTGATTGACCTTTTGTCACTTTTGGTTACCTTTAAGACGGGGGGCACCATAGGGGCGTAGCTTCTAGCGTAGTTGGCGTGGTAGGATGTATCGGTGAAGGATTTTAATCACAAAACATCACTCGACGGATTTGACGCATATACGCAACTACATACGAGTTTTTTGCAGTTGGGGACTGAGTACGTGCGCATCTGCGCCGCAGCAGTAGATAATCCTGGATGTAGAAAATGCAGTTTCTCAGGGCAAGGATAATTTGTATGGAGTGGCGCCGTTCTCTCATAGAAATAATCCCTGTTTCTGTCACTTGCATTTCCTGGCAAGTCAGTACCAGTCAGTAACTCTAAATTTACAGTCGTCATCATGCAACCTCCCCTTTCCCAAAGCAAGATTCTACGCGTTCCGTGGCTGAGCAGTGCTTTGTGTAGTGACGTTTTGAACCAAGTGCAGTACAGCAATTGCATGTGAAAGGGCCCCTGTTCCCAATGTGGCTGGAACATCCTGGAACACCCCGCCAACCCGCCCCGCCACAATTACTCGTATGACGTACTACCCCGCCCTTCGTGATGAGCTTTTGATATAAAACCATCAAGTCTCGCAGCGTAAATCTATCCCTTTCTTTCGATCATCATCATCATACATTTACATTAGAAAATTTACGCATAATAAATCTCCTTAAGCTCAGCTTCTTCAATTACAACTCTACACCACCACTCTCACAACTGCAATAATGGCTCACGCTCAAACCGTTCACGTTTCCAACATTGCCTCAACGACTCCTGAAAAGGAGATTCGTGATTTTTTCTCTTTCTGTGGCAAAATCACTTCTCTAAGCATCACTCCTACTTCCGCAGACGCGAACTCGACCCAGTCCGCAACTGTAACCTACGAGCGCGAAAGCGCCGCGAAAACAGCCCTCCTCCTCGACGGCACCAAGCTCGGTCCCAACGCTGTGAAAGTCGAAGCTACACACTCCCTCGACGAGATTGCGGGTGGGCATGTTGCAAGTGGCGACGCAGACGCGCCGAATTTCGGCACCACCACCGAAGAGCAGCTAAGGCAAGAAGATAAGCCCCGTACAGCAATCCTGGCAGAGTACCTGAGTCATGGGTACGTAGTTGGCGATACCGCACTCCAGAAGGGTATTGAATTGGACACCAAGCATGGAATCTCGGCCACCTTCACTGGGTACCTAAACAAAGCCCTCAGCACGATCGATAACACTACCCATGCATCTACCACAGCCAGGAACATGGATTCCCAATACCATGTCACCGACCGTGCCCTTGGCGCGAAGAACACCCTTACAACTTACTTTGAGAAGGCTCTCGGCACACCAACAGGGCAGAAGATCCGTTCGTTCTATTCAACTGGTGGAAAGTCATTGCTTGATATCCACAACGAAGCTAGGCGACTTGCAGAGTTGAGGAAGAGCGAGAATAGGCGCTCCGCGGAATTTGGTGCAACTGCTGATGGAAACCCGTTCGTTGGCCCTGAGAAGACTACTTGTGCTTGTGGAGGGAACGAGGGTATTTGCTCTTGCGAACCCGGGAAGTGCGCTTGCGCGGGCTGTGACATGAAGGGAGTGAAAAAGGATGCTAAAAGCGCACAAGTTCAGTTCAGTGAGGCCGCTACCGATATCGGGAACGCCGCAAAGGATTTGTAGAATGGGCTTTTGCAAATTGTGATAGCATTTCTCTTTTCTTCACTTTTTCTATGAGATTTTCTTTGGAGTAGGGTTTCTTTCTTCTTTCTTGCTTTCCGGTTGTTGGGATGGGTTTGATTTTCAACTCATGAACCACTTGTATGTTTTTAAGGATTTCAATTTGATGTCAGGAAGCCAAAGTAGTATTTACAAAATTGTAACTTTTGAGTTCCCTAACCACCAATAGTGTCATCGCTGTGATTCGCTTTCATGTGTAGATTGTTATAATAAATATAGGCAATAAAAGCTTAGTAGTACCTGTCAGCCTGTCAGGGCAGTAGACGGACCCTGATTCTCATCGCAATTCATTTCGATTGTCGTTGAAAGTGCAGCCGTTTCACCTGCCGGTATCGCCGTTTTGTTCGCCGGTCTCATCGTCGGTCTCATCGTCGATCCCACGTCATGTTCCCCTGCCTGCCCGTCCCAGTTCTGTATTATTTGGTGGGGATCTCTAAACCCTATCGGTGTATCCCGGACCCTGAAAAGGAGTCAAGAAACCAGTTGCGTATAGATGACGTCATAGCTACGCAGCAGCGACCCATAACTCAACTGTATATAATAAAACAAAAACCACCCATCTTTACCGTTTTTTCAAAACACCCAAAAACAATCCTCCTACAAGACACACGAGCAAAACAATACCCTACTTCAGCTTCCCTAAAACCACACTCAAAAACACAAAATGTCATCCCGCGAAGGCCGTCAGTCACCTCCCCCCGAGTCACAGTCTGGAAGACAGTTGAACGATCCCCCAGCCGAAGGAAAGGCGCAGGCCGCCCCGTCGAAAGACTTCTCGAAGAACAAGAGCGAACAAACGAAGGAGCATGTATTGAGCTCGAACCCAGAGGGGCCGTTGGACAAGCAAGCTGAGTTGAAGGCTAGTAAGCCAGGTGAAAGGAGTATGGATGGATTGTAAAGGATTTGGGGGTCAATGAATGGTTTTTCTTTTTATCTCTTTTTTGTAATCTTTCTCTTTCTTCGTATCGAATTCCGAGTTATATCATGCTTTGATGCGCACTTTGGCCGCTTTGTTTTGTGTGCAATGCTCGTTCAGACCCAGATAGAACTGTGTGAAGGTTTGCAATTGATATCTTGAATGTGCCGGACCTGTAGTTGTTACAATAATAACTTTTGACTCAAAGCGTTATGAGAAAAGTTGACATGTTTGGCATGCCATGACTTTTCAATGTAGTTTCGTGATTTTAACGAAGGTTTGAAAAATTAGCTCTGAGCTGCTTTTCCAGAACACTTGCCAAGCGGTATTCGTGTAATTATCCGTTTGCCGGTTACTAACGGTACTGTTGCTTAACGCGATTTCTAAACTCTACTTCCCCCCAAACGGGCCATTAATTATTAACAGTACGTTCTTCTGAGGTTGGCAATGAAATTAATACATAAGCATTAACAATGCTTTAAATACATGAAACTCCACCTAACCTACCTGATTGTGATATTAAGTGACGTACTTACATAGTCGTCGACAACTATCACTGTGAATCACCGAGTGATGAATCATGATTCAGGTCAGCACAACATTAGCTCATTTTTGATTTTTAAGCTCTCAACGCTTAGTAAACGCATAGCCTACCTGGATTCTGTTATATTCCAATTATATTATCTTATTATAGTAGGGGATAGCGTTTTATACGTTATAGTATGTTGATTGGCCTTTTCCTGGTATGAATACTGTCTACAAGGGTTTTCCGGCCTTTGGCCGGAGTAGGAACTGTTATGGCTTAAACAATATCAGTTTACCAACGCTTAAGATCACCGAATCCCCAAGATGCCCTGTACACATATCTGATATACTATTTGGTTGACTCAAGGTATATTGGAACAAATATCTACTGACTGACTCAAAATATTTGATAGAATATCTACTAACTCCAACATATTTGATAGAATATCTACTGACTGACAAACATATTTGATAGAGAAAAAGAAAACCCCTCAAACCTGGCCAATCAAAACCTTTAAATAACACATTGCATATCGGTATATCTATATACTTATTAGATTTGCCAAAGTGAAACATCTGTTTATTAGTGGCACGTGACCCATGTGTTGTTCAACTGCGCACAGCACGAGCAAAAAGTCAATTAGGGGCCCTAATTGAAAGTTGGATGCAGTTGAGTAGATGTTGCTCAATGGGCACATTTCATCATGAATAAATTTGTTAAGTGCATGTAAGTATTTACATACAAACTTACCTCTCCCCTCGGGATTAATCTTTATCTACGATCCAATGGGCTAATCCATGTTATGCAATCCAAAAGTACGGCCCGTTTCCAGGCCACGAGCGTGGGAGGGAGAAACTGTAAAGACAACCACGCGCGATGAGCATCATTATTTCCAAGTTGAAACTTGAGTGTAGACCAAGAATAAATACTGTAGATACATATGTAGGTACAATGCTGTATGTATCCAGTTAGACTACATCGTCCCTGCTGGCTGCCCCCCGGGAACGTTGGCACTGATGGTTCGAACCGGTCCCTGGTCTTGTACTTCTTGGTGTTTTTATTCCATTTTTTTGACAGGCGTTTCGCCGCCTCTGCTCTAAGTACAAGCTTCCACCCCACGAGGCCCGAGGAGGGGGTAGTTCGGCGCGGAGTTATCTTTACCCTGACCCTACCCTGACGCCTGTCATCTTGGCCGCGGTCGGTTTTCCACTTTATCTTTCAGTTTTGTAGTGGGTGTTTTGATGAGATCATTCCTTGAGGCATTTGAAAGTAGGAATCCCCGATTTCCCCCTCCCCCTCCTCACCCAGCCATCTTCCGAGACACCTTGTTCACACGCTCCAGCCGCCTCCCACCAAACTCTCAAATCAGCCACAACAACAGAAGCAGCACGCACCCTTAACCCAGGAACAACAACTCTATTGCCCCCATTACCTACACATCCCATTCACATCCCGACCGAATAACGAGTGTGAAGTTCCACCAAGTCTCTCAGTCCGCCACAACTATACTGCACTTGGTGAACTATGGGAAACACTTCTACAAAGGAACGCTCGATGACGCCCCCGCACGGAGGCCACCATCATCTCTCGTCTACAGCTCTTTCCTCGCGAAGGAACGGTGGCGGTAACAATGGTGGGCCATCGTCTTCCGGTCGCCTTTCGAGCACTCTACTCTCTAGTGGGGGCGCTGGAAGCAGCGAGAGCTATTCAGCCAGGGGGAGGTCAAGGCATAATATAGAGAGTTCACTGTTCGGACTAGGCCTGACAAGTAGAGAGACAAGGGAACGGGATAGGGAGGCCGAGAAGGAGGCAAGAGAGCAGAGGAAGATAGAGCGAGAAAAGGAACGACTGAAAGAACGTGAGAGGAGTCTCAGAGAGGAAAGCGTAGATGGTGAGTACTCCACATCTGGTGTTTTGACAGCTAGATTTAAGGGCGCGGGGGACAAAAAGTGGTGGCTGACCTTATCGGATCTTGCTAGGGGGTTTCCTGGTCACGCAGGGAGTTTATACCGGTGTCGAGGACTTCAAGGATAAGATTGTTCGACATTTAATGGTACTTATTTCCATCTTTAACACATGAGCCTCACTACGCGGCGATCGGGTTACTAATGCGACATTTTCGCCCCGGTGTAGATTGAACGACGGCTGGCACCTTTCTTCAAAGGGCTCGACGACCATGAGCCTGACTGGACTGACGCACAGCTTGTTGCTGCTGTCAAAGGATTGCCCATTCCTTCACCAGACGCACAAATACACACCGAGACAAAATCTCGATCTCCCAGTAGGACTCCCGGCCCTTCGGATTCGACAAACAACCTGACCGTCCCCATAGCTTCTCGTTCCCGTGCGCAATCGTATACCTCTGAAGGCTCCAACAGGTCTGCTACCTCCACGCCATCATCATTTGGGTTCTCTTCCAGGGCCAGGGCCAAAACCCTATCAATATCAGCCCCGCGCAATCTTACATTGGCAAATACAACTGGTCCTGCTGAGATTAACGAGCCTTCTAGAACTGTCGATGGTCGCCCTATAGAGGCCGTGCTTTACAAAAATGCAACAGAATGTCCAATTTGCTTTTTATATTACCCGCCATATTTAAATAAAACAAGGTGTTGCGACCAGGACATTTGCTCAGAATGTTTTGTTCAAATCAAGCGACCAGATCCCCACCATCCAGAACACCATGACGGGGATCAGCCAACCGCGTCCGATGAAAACGCTTTAACAGGTACGGCAGATCAACTCATTTCCGAGCCGGCTACTTGTCCCTTCTGCGTAGAGCCCGAGTTCGGTGTTATATATACCCCACCGCCATTTAGGCGGGGTTTGATGTTTGCCAATTCCCAATCTCAAAACCAAACACCATCTCCAATGAATTTTGGGTTCGCTGATGGATCCTCTTCATCTCTACCGGGCCATTATTCGGGGACGCCTCCATCCTTTCCGTCAAGTCCAATTACACCTACAGGAAAGCGGCGCTTAGCATTAGGTGTAAATAACCCTGAAGTTGTCACAACTGACCGCATCCGACCCGACTGGTCCCAAAAGCTTGCCACAGCACGCTCTCATGCTGCTAGACGAGCAGCAGCAGCAACCGCTTTACATACAGCAGCATATCTTATGGGTCCTCGCGATCCACCAGCCAGCTCAAGCAGTACCAGCGGTGGGTTCTCATCGCGGCGATTGATCCGAAGAGCTGTGCGTGATGGTGGAGGTAATAACAATCCGGGCGCAGAAAGTGACACCCCTTCGCCGGCTCAAAGTGGAACTGGCACACCTAGAGATGGCCACCATGGCGCCGGGGGATTAACTAGTTTGACAAGCTTTACGGAAAGATTAACAGGCTCGGGAAATTTCCGAGATGGATCCACATTAGGGCCCTCAAGTGCCCATCGTGATAACAGCTTGTTCAATGAGCGAAGAAGTCGTGTGATCGACCTGGAGGAAATGATGTTGATGGAGGCTATCCGTCTTTCTCTTGCGGAAGAGGAAGAACGGAAGCGGAAAGTCGAACTGGAAGAGCAGAAAAAGCGTCTTGCCGCCCCTAGCATTTCTACTAGAAATGGGTCAAATATTTCTCTCGCCAGTAGCAGTGGTAGTGTCGAAGGTAAGGGTAAAAGTGTCGATCGATCTTTATATCCGCAGGCCAGCGCTGCCGGCGCCTCATCTTCTTCAGCAGTAACTACCAACTCTCGCCCGCAACTTACAAGCGGGGGGTCAGGATCCGGATCTGGAGCTAGTGACACAAGTAGCTTTAGGAGTCTCCCGGCGAGCGACGATGAAGGGATGACCTCCGAAAATGCGGGGAGTGGAACAGAGACAATGTTCAATTTTCGCAGTTTGGCGGAGATGATTGTTGAGGAGGAAGGAGGGAGGGTTGACGTCGATGGACAGGGCGAATTTGTAGGGGTGTCGAGGGACGATGAGAGAGAGGGTAAAGAAGACGCCGAGACTGCTGAACACGTCGAAGATGTTGTCCATGATTTGAGGGCAAACCAGAAAAACGTTACGGAGAAAGCAACCGAAGCTTAATGGACAACAATCAACATCATGTGTAATGAGGAACGCGAAAACGATTAACAGACGGATCCGGAGAGGAAACTCCACAAGTATGTGGTCTGAGTACTTTATTAGACAATCGACGGAAGCGATTACGCCCTATTTCGGTTTCGGCCTATATTTTCTTACACTCAAGTATATATGAAGTGCATTTCGGAGCGTATATAAAAGAAGGAAGGGGCTTAAGAAGAAATACGGGACACGGGAGGCGAAGAGAGGAAGCAGAGGCCTACGGACGATAGTACAATGGTGCTTGAGGAACCAATGAGAAACGACAGGCGTATTTTTCACGGGCGCCAGTAACGGCGGGTATTCATTTTCTTTCCCTTTTTATTTCATATTCCTTTGTATTCATCTGGACTGGCTTTGGATTTTTTTTTTTTTTTTTTGTTTGTTGGCGGAATTCATCTATTTTATTTAGCATTCCCCTCACTTCAGGTCAGGTCTCGCCTTTGAGTCTGTTTCTTGATGCTTTCAAAGTTGTCATCAACCCCCATAGCTTTTGTTACGGATAGTTTTATACCTTTTGCGAGTTAGTATTTGAATCTGTTTCAGTAGGTGTGTGGGACTAGGAGGAGGGGGATGAGGAGGTTGTATCGTAAGTTACATTGTAGATCGTTCTCACCATGATGTTAATTTCAAGTATTATTGTGCTTGTCCATGCCCACCAGGATACATAAGGCTTCGGATGGTAAAAATGACACCAGCGCCACGTTGCGCTATGCACGCTTGTTTTGACGTCTCGGCATATGTACCTGTCGATCAAAATAGTGTGCTGTAGGTAAATGTGGTCATCAAAGCATGCGCCCAACCCAGTCGCATGAGCCTATGACACAGTCTTCATACATACTATGTATGTACCTACATATCTGATTTAAAACCTTTTCTTTCTTTTTGTAGCTTTTAGACTCCTTGCATCAATTTTTGAGAAGCCCTCTAGGTATAAATTACTAGTTGTGTTAATGAGAAATACATACTTCCAGGTTAGTCCAAACCTGGGCAATTTGAGCTAAATCTCATAAGGCTGAATCCAAGAGGATATTGAGGAGCTTGTCTACAAAATTTGTGGTTTTATTGGAGAATATAGGCGTGGGGAAGACTAAATAAAATATCTGAAATATTTGGGAATTATCAACTTGATAGAAGAATAGTGACATATTAGCCGATTTGGCCAAACCTGCTGGAGCCGCCCAGCCTGGGGAGGAGCAAAAATGACAAGACACATTCTGATCTTAAGACCTGAGACCTGCTGATCGAAGAAAACAAATGTTCGAAATGTGACAGGAATTAAGGCTAGTGCTAGCTGAGAAATTGACAACTTCTACAGGAACAAATAGGACTGGAACAAGACCGGGGAAGTCGCCATTTGAAGGCTAACAGTTATCAAGCATAAGAGTTAAATTGAACGAGTGATACGTTATGAATATGTTTAAAGATGGATGGATAATAGATTAAATAAATCATTTTCGAAGTAAATTTTCCAAAAATGTAGTTTATGCTATAATTTTACACCGGAAATACCAGTCTCTTCTAATTACTTTGCCGTAATTCCTCTCTGCATCCCAGACACCACTCACGCCAATAGGAAATTTTTATAAAAAATAAAATAAAAAGAGGTTTGAAAAAATTACAGAAATCTATACCCTTCTCTCACTACTTCTAACCCCCTCTCTCTCTAGCCATTTCCAGGCACCATCCCTATCGCCTGCCGCTTCCTCTATCGCAGCGATAATAAAGGCTAAATCATAACCACCGCTCTCATGCAATGCGCTTTCCGCGCTCATCCACTCAGCCATTTCCCTCCTTTTCTTCGTGGTTTCATCTACGCACAAACTCAATGGGACACTTGTATCCAGAAGTTTATCCGTGATGGGTCTAATAATCGGGAACGCTTTCGCAGTGCTCATAACCCCATCCGGCTTCACCCCACTGTTCTCAAGGCCTGTTTTACACATATCGTTCTGACACCAGGACTTCCCACAACCAGAAAGTAGCTGCTGGAGAAGCTTCCGCTCAACACGACGCTTTAGCTGTGAGCCTGTGGGGTCATACCCCTGTGCATAAAGGGGGCCGAAACAGAAGCCGCAGAGTCCGAGGTCGTTTCTTGCATTTTTGGGTGTGCGCGCACAGTTGGGATTTCTACAGACTCTCGGAAGACTTTTTGATAAACGTTGGAGGTCGTGGTTTTTGAGATGGTTTTCCATATCACGCAGTTTTATGATTCTTGAACAGAGATGGCACTCGGTTGTTCGTGATCCGCATTCTAGTTCGTGTTTCGAGAGCCCTGTCATGATTACCTCTGCATTTGGCTGTGACCCATCGCCTTCTCCATCCTGAGGGACGAGAAGATGGCAGAATTTGCAAAGAATTATTTTACCGGGGCAGGTCGTGGTTTTGTGAACAGCAAGGTCGGGCAGATTTGCAGCTTCATAAGGACATGAAGTACAATGCCGTGGGTGATGGAAGATTGATGCGTGTTTTACCAATGCTGAGGGGGCATTAATCCCATGTGCATTGCATTGCGGGCAGTGCCAATGCTGCGATTCAGTGCCTCGTTTAAAAACTTGGTTGCACTTTTTGCAAACGTGATTGTTGCGTAGGCAAAAGTTTTCGTGTAGCATAAAGGTGCGTGCGGGTATCCACTGAGTGCAGTTGTTGCATTTTTTGTAATCTGGTCCTGGGGGGAGTCCATCATTTGTGAGTGTGTCCGTTTCCATATCCTCGGAGGACGTGGGCTGTGTGATTCTGAGAACATATGGTCTTGTGGATTCATCTTCTGATTCCTCATCATCGCCCGCATCAAGGGTTCTGTAACCATGGATGCCGAAAGATAGTGTAGTTACATCAACGAGCTCAATATTTGTGGGAGCAATTTTTATGCGTTTGGGGTACGAGCTCCCAAAATCTCCCCATACATGCTCGTCATCGTGGGGTTTGCGATGCTGCTTCGATGTTGAAACAAAGATATCTACTTCATTACCATCTTCCACTCCGTCGACATCTATTATGAGAGGTAGATCCCGCTTCCACTCCTTGAGCTCGTAGAAATGGTAGCCTCCTGGTAAAACTTGGCCTTGAACTGGCTCGTCGATTTTGACTATTCCGCCCGTGCTAGCCCCGCCTGTCTTACGAGCTATTCGCTGTTTCAATGTTTCTCTTGCTTGCTCTTCTGACAAAGGTTCGATGTCGACCTCCAAATCTACTCAGATGTCAGAGAGCTCACTTAAAGCCTGAAGTAACCAATTGTAGGCAGACTTACCAGTATCGACGATGCAGACCGCCTCCTCAGGTTCCAGCTTGTCGATCAAGAATCTAAACTCTCCGCGGTCCCCCCTCCCCCGACTGTTTGTCCTTCCAGCAACCGACAGAATCTCACCTATCGTCAACGTTGTAAAATGCATCCTCAGATGCCGCTCTAGAAGCGCCTTCCAGTCTTCGTCATCGTAACCAGCTTCTAGAGGCCTAAGCCGTACGTGCGTTCCCTTGGGTAAAGATTTCGAAACAACGGTGATCCTCGGTTTCTCCCTCCTGCTCCCCGTCTCGCCTTCTCGCAGTGCCTCCTCGTCCTTCTCCTCAAGACCTAGCGCTTCCCTTAGAAATGGGGATATTCCGACCTCGCCCTCGGCCGCTGAGAACTCTCGTGGTACCGCATGCGAGAAGCGGTTATTTGCAGGATTATAAAGCCTAAATATTAACGGATGGGGCAGCTGTTGATTTCGCTGTTGTAGCGCCTGCGGTGTATCCCATGATTCAAGATCTACAACGGCTGGCGGGGGCTGCGGTGCAGATGCTGATGCGGCGAGAAGCTGTTCGAGGGCAGACTGTGGTAGTAAGATTTTGTCGCCTGTTAGTGAGACTGGGGTGTCCGTAGAGGCTGTTACCGATAGCTGGTTGGACCAGTTGAGGGATGGAGTAGGAGCTACCATCTGAAATAGCAGGGGGCATTAGGTGAGAAGTTGAGGTAGGCAAGGGACACCGCTTCTTTAGTAGTGGGGAGTTTCCGGGGAGTTGTAGAGGTGGCTTACGGAATGGGGCTTAAAAAGAAGGTACGAGACATTTCCATACAAAATGACATAGCCCGAGTCAGATTCTATCTAGCCAATAACATCCGGTTTCGTTTTCTACTACCATGAGCTTCGCAAGTATTCTTCACCATTACTCACGGTGATAACGGTTGGAAGGCAACTTTATTTCTAGGATTTATACAGGTGCCTTGATTGCTTCTGGTACTACTATTGTTGCTATTTACATGGTCATTTCGGATAATCGTGCCAGTACATACAACAAAGACCTATCAGAAGATAGACACAATAAGCAGCAAAATTGACCGTGTCGAAAGGGATTTCAAGGCAGAAGTCCAAGATGTCCAGGATGTCCAGGCCATATCTTTAGGGTCTGACTGTGCGAGATTAGCAAGCTTGCCTTTAAGGAAAGAGTTTGCAATTCAATGGATGAAGGATATTGAGAAGTGTGTTCTGTCGGGTTATAAAGCCTGTGCTCTGGTGAAGGGTATTGTGCAGTCTCAGAACGTTGATACAAAAAAAATAAGGATGAAGCCTGTTTCTTGATGAAAGCATGCAACTGATTGAACGATTGAGAATTGCTTTAGTATAACATAGCCTTTTCGTTCTGATGAAGGGGGCGGTCTTTCCCGTACTTTTTTTTTACTGGTTGCATACAAGGTGGTGGATTGCTTTAGTTTTTTTAAATGGCTTGGATAACGGATCGGATATGGACTCTGATGTCTCCGATGATACAATTCTATCTTTAGAATCTGTTTTATCTTAGGCTCTGTTCGGACGGACGTCAATCCCTTCGTCTGTTCGGTCTTCGCGACCTCTTAGCTTTGAGACGGCGCCGTGATCAACCAAAATCTAACGGTCTGTTTTCAGGACTTGTGGCAATTCGTGGCTCACCACACAAATCCACTGCCTAGCTGGAAACGGCTGTCGGCGGTGCAAAATTATCTCCACTCGTCACGCAGAAATCCTCAATCAAGTGGTGCTTTAAACAATCCTCGTTAGATTTTGGTTGATCATGGTGTCGCTTCAAAGCTAAGAGGCCGCGAAGACCGGGAACAGACGAAGGGATAAAAACGTAGAAAAATAAGATATAAAACTATCAAAATACATTAATATGAAAAACCAATTCAATATCAATATCCTCTCTTTGAAACACTTTTATTATATTCTTCAGCCGTTCTCCTACCACCTTCCCTAATATTTCCTACTATCATATTGATAAGCTGTTCATCGTCCATCTTCTCTTCCCCTCCCTTCTTCCGTAGCTGTAGCTGCTCAAAAATCTTATCAGTACCAAAATCATGATCTTTCATCGCCGCACCCGCATCAAAACAAAATCCAATAAAGTAATCTGAAATATCTCGTAAATCGTCAAGAGTCATATCCAAATACTCCTCCCTATTACCACTTCCCACCTTGGTCTTCATCACTAAAACAGATCCCCTCCAATCAAATCCAAGCTGCGTACCCAGCAATCTTCGTAAGGCCATATTTGACTCTTCCTCATTCTGATGTGCAATAAACTGCTCACGCCGATGAATACTAAGCCAACCGCTATCCAATTGCCGTCCACGAGCCTCATTCAGAGTGCAAAGTACAGAGCTAACCCATGTATTGTCGCCTTCGAACAATGCAGTTCTGCCATGGAATATCGTTTCTTCATCCTCCTTTTCATAATACCCGTACCCAGGTTTAGTCACTGGGACCTCGACAAATCGAGGATTAGGACCGTCCTTTGGGAAGAAAAGTCCTCGGTAAGAACGAATGCTCGCATCTTTCTCTGGGTATACCGTATCCGGACCACTTTTAGGGCAAAGTATTTTGTGTGTTTTCCAATCCTCCTTTTGGCAACTCCCACCACAGTACCTTACTTGTCTGCACCGCCCACAATACATATTCGCAGATGCCCAGCATATAGTACATCTATGCTTCGATTCCATGCTTCTCCGACACTAATTAGCATCCACCTAACATTTAGCTCTAATATATAAACTCACCTTAAAAACTGAACCGAAATAGAATATTAAAAATGAACCGAAGCGAAGCGTAGGTGGATGCCCTTAACCGTATCGCAAATGAAGGCGTAGGTGAATGAGAGATACTACATGTAAGTAGATAGAGGGAGGAACCCCCTCTACTAACAATGCCGCCTGAAATTTCGGTCACGTGTAGATTAAGTAATGCGTAGGTGAGAGCTTTTGGCACTCTCTAGGTGTCCCCACGTGACCGAAATTCCAGTCGGCTGCTAGTAGATAATCTCGAAGCCTTCAATTCTCCTCTTTACCGTATACCTAGCCTTTCTTGACCTTAATATCTTCATCAAATAAGTACCTTTACCTATCAGCAACATCATGACATTCACCACTTTGCCTTGCGAAATCCTCACCAAAATCAGAGAGCTCATCTCGGAGGACGCCATCAGTGTTTATTGTGGTAATAGTTTAGATCAGGCCAAAGTTTTTTTTTTTTTTTTTTATTTTCATGTCTATTTATCCTCTTATGTGTAGGCATTTCTTACGGGGACAATCGCAAGACGCTGTTCTATTACTCTTTTTCTTGCAAGTTCGTGGCTTATATGTTCACAAATGACAATTTCTTTTGGCTTTGTGGCCTCTTCGAAAGGTAAGGTGAAAGCCAAACTTTGAAGTGATGTAAGGAGATTCTCATAGATTTTGCACTGTGATTGGATGTTCCTGGAAGATCCATTATGCTAGACACTGAGTGACTCGTTCATCTATAACTCCTCCAACTCTGTAACTGGTATAAGTAGTGAATAGAATCAAATCGAGATCCTTATACCGAGGGGGTTACCGCCGGCGGAGCACATGTGGAGAGCATTGACCAAATGCCGGCGCCCTCTTCTTGACATTAAAACCTATAGGGGGGTATATAACAATCGACAGACGAAGGGATAGATAAAGCTTAAGTTGCAGCTGCATGACATACCTCCGCTGGTACATACCGGGAAACCGAAATGGTATTAGGAACGCCTGTTCAGTGGATCTATGAGATCCAATATACATGTAGTATGGTAGTTTGTAGGTTCTTATAAATTCTAAACTTCCGAACCTTAGTAATCTTGTGGTATACTAAGCGCGTTTGCGCGTACAGCGCTCCACGTAAACGCCAACCGCGGTCCTGCAATCAACGCGCCATCACGTGTCTCATCCATGCACACTTAACACCACACCAGTGACACAACCACCAGCCGTCAAAACCAATTGGGAGGATCAAGAAGATCAAACCTCCGTTCACTCACTCAGGCTTATGTACATACATACGTTCTTGGAAGGAGGAGAAAAATTGAAAAACCAAAAACCAAAAAAAAGAAAAGAAAAGGGAGAAGGAGACAGGAACAGCCTCCCTCCCTCCCTCCCGTCAAACCCTCCGAAATCCCTTCTAGACCTGTCATGCGCAGTGCCACATCTGGAGAGCATCTGCTAGTGTGTTCCGTTTATCCTAACTCACCTTCATCGTGACGTCGTCGGTTGAATACGAAATCCGAACATAACATTTTTTGCTCTATCAGCTCCCATGTTTTGCACACGACCACAACAATACATGTTCGTCAACGGGGGTAATGTCAACACGGGATCCTTTCTTCAGGCCTCCCAGTCGCCAGTTCAGACAACTCTCAAGCGACGCCGCCGTTCAGGGTCCAACGCAGAAGATCTTTCACACACAGAAAGCCAACCGCAGATTCCTATAGCCGATGCTAGATCTACTATCAAGGTATGAAAGACAGAGAAGGGCGGGCGGATCTAAAGATACTGACTACATGCTACAGAGACCACGACGAGATCTACAGCCTGCATTCCAGCTCTCCTTTGTTACCCAACAATACTCACAAAACTCCTACAATACCTACCAGCCGTCACCACCCACCGGCGACAGTGAGAGCGACTCTTCAACCGATCGATTCGCGGCGCACTTTGGCGATGAGGATGTCGTGATGGATGGGCAGCATGAGCAGCAAAAACAACAAAACGCAATGCCAAGTGTGGTTACAAGCCCGCCAACGGAGGTGATGGGACGGCTGGAGGTGAGTGGAGATGTAGATATGGACCAGACAGTTGCAAAGAAGAAGGCGGCTGGGTTTAGAATGGGATTTAGAGGGGATTGTGAGAAGTGTAGGCTACGAGTTCCGGGACATTATAGTCATTATTGATATTTTTTTCTCTAATTTTTTTGGCCCTTTCTTGTTTACTTTGTCTACGGCCATGAGGTTTGTTTTGCTGGAATAGGGGAGGTTTGCGGCTATTATTAGACTGCTGTTTTTTCCTCCTCTTTACTACGGCGCTGCATTTTTACCATTCGTTTTTATATTCCTCTTTTTTTCTTCTTTTTTTTTCGTTCTTTCTTTACCCCGGTACACTATCGCTGCATTATACCCCGGAGTCATTGGAACTGGATTTTATTAACAACAATTAATGCTTGTAATTGTAAAATTACGAATAGTTAGTAATTGTGTAATTACTAGCCATAGCAAGACCGGCTGAAGTATTATTATTATTACTATTATTACTATTATTACTTGGTATTACTATTACCATTTGTTCCTCGGCCGCGGTGGCTGTTAACGTTCTGTTCTGTTGTGCTTCTTGTGAATCTCTTCCGGCTAAAGATTTACCCGCAACCACCCCCAGCGAGGCCAGTGCCACCGACAGTACCCGACATCCGGCACTTACCCCACGGCCGCCACGAGAATCCTTTCTCTCTTGTCTCCCGTCCCCACAATTTACAGCAGGGCTCTTACCGACAATGCGATGCCATATAAGAGTCCCTGGGTCCCTGAGAAAAGAGGAGGGTGTCCTGGCCGTTGGAACAAGAGACAGAACGCAGAGGAAGGAAGGAATCATTGACAGCCCGCAACCACTTTATCCATCTAATACCACTCACCTAATCATCACCTAATATCACCCCCGTAAAAATGGCACTCTTCCAGAAAGGTCTCAAGAACATCCTGAAGAAGTCTGCCAACGACGTCGTTTTCGTATCAGCCCTTCGCACGCCCGTCACACGAGCACACAAGGGAGGCTTCAAGGACACGCACCCCGAAGAGCTCCTTGCCCACGTTAGTCTTAATGCCTCCTTTCTTTCTCTTTATATTCATAACTGACATTCTCATCCACAGGTCCTGAAATCTACCCTTGACCGCACCAAGATAGACCCCCGCCTCATTGAGGATGTCACTATCGGTTCTGTCCTCCAGGAGCTCGGTGGTGCTAAAGCCGGTCGCATGTCAATGATCCATGCCGGCTACCCCTACACCACAACCTTCAACACCGTTAACCGGCAATGCTCGTCAGGCCTGCAGGCCATCACCAACACTGCCTATGCTATCCAAGCCGGCGCCATCAACATTGGTATCGGTGGAGGCATGGAGAGCATGACCCGGAACTACGGCTCTCGGGCCATCCCTGTAGACCTCTCCCCCGAGCTCCGTGACAGCCCCAACCAGGACGCAAAGGATTGTATCATGCCTATGGGCATCACTGCCGAGAACGTGAGTGCGCGATACGGCGTGAACAGGAACGATATGGATGTATTTGCGGCAGAGAGTCACAAGAAGGCGAGCGCTGCGCAGGCAGCGGGGAAATTCGATGAGGAGATTGTGCCGATGGTAACGAGGTGGATTGATGCCACTGATCCGGCGAACCCGGTTACGACACAGAAGACGGTGCCGCAGGATGATGGTATCAGACATAACGCGAGTCTGGAGATGATGGCGAAGTTGAAGCCAGCGTTCAAGGCAGATGGTATGAGCACGGCAGGGAACTCGTCGCAAGTGTCGGACGGCGCGGCAGTGGCGCTGATGATGAGGAGAGATATGGCCGAGAGGTTGGGATATGAGGTTATCGGGAAGTTCGTGGCGACAAAGACTGCCGGGTGCAAGCCCGATGAGATGGGTATTGGACCAGCCGTGGCAATCCCAAAGTTGTTGGAGGAGACGGGTGTCAGTGTGGATGAGGTTGATGTGTGGGAGCTCAATGAAGGTTTGTTAAATTTCTCTTCAATTGCCGGTGGTTTATACAGCATACTGATTAAATTGTTAGCATTCGCATCACAAGCATTATACTGTATCAGGAAGCTCGGTCTTGATATGGCAAAGGTAAACCCTAACGGAGGAGCCATTGCGCTGGGACACCCATTGGGTGCTACTGGTGCTAGACAGCTCGCAACACTGCTCCCCGAGTTGAGACGAAGCGGAAAAGATGTTGGTGTTATCAGTATGTGCATCGGAACTGGTCAAGGTTTGGCTAGTTTGATCGTCAGGGAATAGACAGCGGACTTCTGGGGTTTTTCTTTATTTTTCGGTTTCTTACGGGTCTGGATTTTTTGTAAAAATATTTTAGAAGCGAATGGGCACGGTAATGACGTTTCATGTTTGCCATGATTGTGGTTGTGTTGCGTGGTGGAGAAAAATCGTAATATGATGTAGTTCAAGTAGAGTAGCTGAGCTGAGCTCAATCACTTAAAACATAAAACACCAAATTTCATTTTTTTAAGCCCCATGCCCAACCCCACAATGATCAGCAAACAGGATAGGGCTAGAAACCACCCCTATCCCACCCCCGGACGATATGCTGTGATGGAGCCGCATAAGCTTATCGAGTGATCCTGCACCGCAATCATTGACCCGACTACGTGATACCCAACGTCCCCATGATACATGTACCTAGTACGTACCTGTACTCACCCTATGATTCTTCACGGGTCACATCAGTGCTATTATCTCTCTTTATTCTTTGTACTTTAACTCCTCGGGTTACTGATAGACAAGACAGACGCCCCATCCCTATATCTATGTCAAACCCAGATAGATCTGTTTCACAACGATCCCTTCTCCACCACGATCCTACCGCGCAATGGAGATTTATCTATTTCTCTCATACATCTGTGAAGTGCATGCACTCACATAACATGCATTTACATAAATATATAGATAATATATGCGTACATAAAAGGGAAAGGTTGAATTCGAAGGGGAAATGTTTGCACTGTCATGCCCTAGCTAGATAATTTCACGGATGTGTACATAGCTCAATCGCCCTAGAAACTAAGTTCTATATCTGGCATGTAGAACTGCACCTGTTTCTCAAATACCCAACCGCCCGGCCATCCGCCACGGTGTGCCGATTTCTCACCTCGGCCATGTCGAAGGAGAAAAAAAAAAGGATCCAGACCCAAACAACAGGCAAGTGATTATGCTACTTACGTAAGCGCAACCTTAAACTTTGTGTGGGAGAGGGTAAATATGCCTGTTGTGATAGGTAGATGAGATGCATTTAGAGCAGAGTAGGTACTCTAGAGTGCGTGCTTCTTTTCCCAGGGTTGGACAGGAGTTCCAAGGATTTCAAAATTGCCGTTTCGCTACTAGCTACATACAGTTTTATATTGCGAGAATGCTAGGAACACCGGCCGCAGACATGAAAGCAGCCGACAATTATTTATTACACATGTAAAAAGCAACGTGGAGAGAATTAGAGACGAATGGTGTTAACATGCTTTTGATCAGGGTGCAGCCCTTGTTTTCCTTCTTTAACGCAGTGGTGGTAAGAGGGGAAATATAGAGTGCTTGACTCATGCCCCTCATTCTTCTCATCCACTTAAGTTCTTCCTCATCTCCCCCTCTTCCTTTTCCCTCTTCCTCACTTGTCCATTGAACATTCGCATTAACCTCGTGGAATTTTTAAAGCTTGCGATTTGCTTGTGGTGAGTGTCTCCTGCATACAAAAGGCTCGGGTTGCGGCTGCTCGGGCTCGGCGAGGGGTCCTGGTTGGGTTTTTAACTAACATTTTTTTTTTCCTTTGATGCGATAGATACCCACTCTATTAAACTCTCTTCGCCCCGCTCTCCCCAAGCAATTCATTTTCGCCATTGTAATTGATTCGCCAATAAACACCACAGCACCAGCAGCTATGACCCCCTCGGTTGACGAAGTTGAAGATTCCCGCGGTAAGTCACCTTCTCAAGCTATACAGCTGCCATTTCCACTCAAAGCATTGTCGCCCACTGTAAAACAACTGCAACCACTGAGGTTGGCGCAATTGAGCAACCGTAGCTAATAGAAAATCACAATAGTCATTGGACAGGATCCTCTGATTCCTCCCAGTCTTCTCCAGCACGAAATTCCCGCAGTAGGAGCTCCCATCCTCACTCTTGGTGAAAGAAATAGTAGTATGACTCACACACCATCATATAGACCGCTGCCTCCAACGCTGCCGTTCTCCAAGGCCGTAAAGACTCCATTGCCGTCATCACCGGCCAGACCGACAAACTCCTCGTCATTGTTGGACCCTGTTCCATCCACGACCCTGAAACCGCCCTCGAGTATGCAGGCCGTCTCAAGGCTGTCTCAGAAAAACTTCAAGATGACTTGGTCATCGTCATGAGGGCCTATCTCGAGAAGCCCCGTACAACCGTCGGCTGGAAGGGTCTCATCAACGACCCGGACATTGACGAGAGCTTCCAGATTAACAAGGGTTTGAGAGTGAGCCGACAATTGTTCGTTGACCTTACCTCAATGGGGATGCCTATTGCCTCCGAGATGCTGGACACTGTTTCTCCCCAGTTCCTCGCAGATCTTTTGTCACTTGCTGCCATTGGTGCAAGGACCACCGAGTCCCAGCTCCACAGAGAGTTGGCTAGTGGTGTCTCCTTCCCTGTCGGATTCAAGAACGGTACTGACGGGAGCTTGACGGTCGCCATTGATGCTGTGTTGTCGGCGAGCCATCCTCACCACTTCATGGGTGTGACGAAGCAAGGTCTTGCTGCAATCACCAGGACTACCGGAAACGAGCACGGTTTCGTGATCCTGCGTGGAGGTGCGAAGGGCCCTAACTACAAGGCAGATGATGTCAAGGCCACAAAAGAGGCTTTGAAGAAGAAGGGCCAGAGGGAGATCATGATGATTGACTGCTCCCACGGGAACAGCTCCAAGAACCACAGGGTAAATCAGGCCTGAAACATTCATTTTTATGCTTTGATACTAACATTATTTACTTAGAATCAACCTCTTGTCGCTGCCGACATCGCCGCTCAGATTCGCGCCGGAGAAGATGGTATTGTTGGTGTCATGATTGAGTCAAACATCAACGAGGGTCGCCAGGATGTCCCTCCTGCTGAGCAAGGAGGGGTCAGTGCGCTCAAGAAGGGTGTCTCAATCACTGATGCCTGTGTGGATTGGCCATCTACTGTTGAAATGCTCGAGGGGCTTGCTGAAGCCGTGAGGGCAAGGAGAACCGGCAGGGAAAGCAGTGCTGGAACCAAGAGAAAGGCTGAAGAGTAAACGGTTGCAATTGGTTTAGGGTTTTCTTTTATTGCGGTTAAGAAGAAAAAAAAAGGTGCGGTCTGTATTTTGATATCAATAAAAAAAATTGTTTCACTTTCCCCGGGGGGTTTTTTTTTTTTGCAAAGTACACGAGAGTATATAATGATCTTGTTGTTGTCAATAATATCTAGCAAAGAAGGCCTATTAACGATTTGATATGCTATAGTCAGATAGATTGATGTGTATGGTGTGCTGTATGTATGTTTACAAACTATAGATGAGTGCGAACCCATGAGGCAGTGGGGTCTAAAACACAGACCCTACATACTTGCTTCATGTATTATGAGCAGGCGCGCATATTTGCATATATGTTTTTGCATTGTAATCCTCGCCTTAGTTAGCAACCGGCCAATATCATGCATGGTGGTAGTACAGATGCAAGTCTTTTGATCACATCCAAAGCATTTAATATCCGAAGCCCCTTTAGAATTTATACATATTGGACTCCCCGAGAAGCTGATCTTGGAAAACATTGTGGTCAACAAAGATACGGGCAAAACCATAACCATGAACCCCTCATTCCCACATCAATACTTACACCACCGGCACCCGTACCCTCATCTGTGCCTGCACATGCATGAGTAGCCTGCAAACCACCTCAATATACATGCATACTGGGTGAGCTTTGACAGCCCAGGGACAAACCCTGCCCTCTCGGTCAAGCACCCTTGACCCTGGAGGGTGATGCGGATAGAAAGTTCAAATGAGAGCGCTAGATAGTTATAATGTTAGATTTTCGTCTTTAACTGGATTATTATATTTATGCGTTGTCAATTAACAGACTGCCCCAGACAATTCAACGCCGGACTAGAAGGACCCAAACCCTATCTATCGGAAAACTGTCTCGAACGCACCTACGGCAAAGACGTGAGAAACAACCCAAGGTCTTTACATCGATTCTTGAATACATATATGGCTGGTAAAGCCGACACGTGTATACAATGCTATACTCCAAGGGTGCAAGAACTTCGAAAAGCGGTATCCATATAGATTCCGGCCGATATGATCTTAATGCTTTGATTTGAACCCGATAAATATCATACCGGAGTTGTGGAGTCAGCTGATTTAACTCGGCCCCATAGAGTACATACGCAACAATATCATACTTGGTATGATAGATCTCTGCCAACCAGGTACCAAAAGTATCTAGTCACTAGCAAATATGACGCACTTATATCTCACGATACTGAAGTGCCCTTCAGGCTCTACAGCTACAAAATCAACAGCACACTTTGACATGGCCGAGTGATATTTCATGACTACATCTATTTACTCAAATTTGACGGATTCGAGTAGGCCGGATCCTTTAATCCCCAACCATTCTTATAGATGCGCCCGTAGAAAGTTATACAATTGTATACAATTATATTAAGTTAAATGGACTCCGGTATTCGTATCTCTATAGCTCTCCCTGGACAGCAATTTTTGCTAAAGAACCCGATTCATTTATGGTAAGACCTGGCCCGTTAAGCTCTTCGTTAGGACCTTCTAGAGTCTGACTCAATACTACAACTTGCAGTTCTGGATACGAATAGTTTTGAAACCAATCGGAAAGTTAATCAAGTTTAGATAGCGACTAGAAGCGGCCCGGGCGACGCCGATAAAGTCATTGCTAGTTTCTCCTCCTACAAAAGGATCATGGGGTACCTGATAGATACGTCGGAAGAACAAATCGTATTTCTCTGCGGTTAAAAAAAAGAGGCATATGGGAGGCGGCGGTGCGATCTACGCGCCGGCTGCGTCGTGGTGTTGTGGCGTTGTGTGTTGTGTGACTACGACTTTGAATTCCGCTCAAAATATCATAATATACTACTACTACTACTACTACTACTACTACATGAAATTGTACTATATTGAAATTACATAGTGTCAAATACGAGAATAGTTTCGTTTTTATCACTTTATTTCAGAATTCAGATGGTTCCGTAAGTACGTGATAATGAGCGAGTGATCACTAATGACGGTAAGTTATTGCACCGCCACATATCAAAAATCAGAACAGACTCGAGCCCCGGTATGTACAGCATTTTCTGGATTAATATATCTTGCATGGTTATTTCTTTATCAAAAGTTGCCCTAGATTCAACTTGTTAGTTTGTAAACGGACTGAGCTAGGACGGATTTGGATTCAGGGAACGGGATTAAATGTACCTACTGCGCCTCCCCGCGCTGGGAACGCTAGGAACGCTTGGCTACCCTTTTTGGACAAGTTTTATCGAGAGCCAATCGATTTTGTACTACGATATACGATAGAGAACAACCTTATATACAAGCTCTGATTACGCCAAAGTTCATGTCCATTCCCTACAATCAAAGATTCAAAATTCACCCTTCACGAGACAAAATGTTGCGTTTTCTCATCAAACCAGGGGTAATTCGCTCTCAGTCGAGAATTTACCAAGGGAGCGGGCTGGGCTTTCAGCGTTTCTTCACCTCCAGTGATGAATGCCACGACCACGATCACGACTACGGTGCCCAAGAAGCTCCCAAGATACCTGAACAAATTGTTCAAATTGATAAGATTTGACCGTTCTAAGCCAGGTGCTTTTAGTACAGATTTTAACTAACCTCAAACCAGAGAGTTTTCAAACTCGAGACATCTCATCAGCATGTCGTAATCAGTAAGCGCAGTGAGATCGGTACTTCCATCAAGGAGTTGGGTAGCACCATAGCAGAGAACATAAAGGAATCGATGGCTTGGATTAGGTGCTTTTTGGGCTTCTTCGGCGGAATTGTACGTTGCAAAGAACATTCTTTGGAGGTTTCTTTCTACTAATATATTTATAGGTTGTTCTCAAAGTTCTTTATTATGATGTCAAGGTCCAAAGCGATCTGCAATTGTCCCTCAACAAACTCTCATCGAATCTGGACAGCAGATAAAGAGCGATATCCTTAGGTCGGTGGAGGACATGCTCAAAACTAAGTCAGCTCATAACAGTTTGGGTGCTGTGGGCATCCAGAACCTGCCCAGCAGTGAAGTTTGATGATGTTTGATGGTTTTTTTCGGCGTTTGTTTTTTTTCCGGCGAGGATACGAAAATAGTGGCGACAGAGAGAGCACTCGGGATACAGGAGGATAGAAAAGGCGTACCTAGAATTAGTACCTAGGATTAATGGTTTTTTATATATTTTATTATAGTTCTGGGGGGTCTGGGGGGGTGAGCGTAGCCCCTCCCAGGTGAGGAGTGGAGGGACGGAGGAGCGGAACGTCACTGTCGATGGCGAGTGATTTCATGTGACCGGAATGGTTACATTCATATAAAGCTAAGCCTTGATCAATGAACATACATACCTTGTGTTTACTTAGGTAGCCGTTAAGACTGCAAGATAGAGCTTTTGGTCTATGTGTCTCCAAAGGACGCAAACGCCAAGCTGGTCATAACGAGATAGTTAAGCTGGCTTGTTGAGAAACTACATGTATTTCAACTCTCTCGGCCTCATCCACCTCAACTAACACAATACCACCGCCCTCTACAGACCTTGGAATGTTGATAGACTTTGGTAATTTTCTGGTTCCACGTATTACCTATATGCAATATGCCTTTAGTGGTATATATGAAGCTTGATTCGACGACATTATCATCGATACCAGTGCTAGTGTACATCACTGAGTGGGTATAAGGGTGTGTATTAATAAAATCAGAATACCTAAAACCACTCGCTAATTCACCACAAAATATAGAATCTTGACACACAAACCATGCCAACTAAAGAGACTTCAACCTCCCAAAACAATTGTTCAAGCACTTTGTTATCTCTTCTGCGATTACATGCCACTCGTCTCCAAACGCCATATTTTTATCCGGGTGGTATCTCCTGACCGCCTCAAGAACTGCTCTTTTATCTGGCAGGTCCGCCTTACTTTTCGTCAAATCCGGTGCATCGCCTTCCGTCTTTGGTGGATATGTCTTCATGAGCCACTCGACTAGTTGCCTAGCATCATCTTCGCTCTTTTTGTGAATTTCTTCCACCTTGTCCTTCACTTTTTCATAAATCGGTCCGCGTCTCGAATGCCATTCACTATCCTCTTGCGCCTTCAACTTTGCTCGGCGGGCCTCGACCGCCTTCTTAGCCTCCGTGAACCATGAACCACCAGGTAGTTTCGGAGAGAGCGTTATAACGAGTGATATAGAGCGGAGATAAAGCTCATGAGCTTTCGTCTCGTTTTTGAGTAGAATTTGATAGGTTTTGGCCAAATAGTAGACTGACTCTGCCTCCAGCTCAATATCCTTACTCGTCGCGCAGGATAGCGCATGACGATAATTGTCTAGTGCGAGTAATGCATAATCCATAAGCTTCTCTGCACTGTCTGCCACCGCTGCGGTAAAATTTCCATGTCCGGATTCCAACGCCCGGGTCGCCGTACATGTTGATTCCAGTATCTTATAACTAGCAGTGATATCCGCAGCTTCTTCGAGAATATCTTCTTCAGCTGTACATGTATGCACCTGCTGGTCCGCATTCATGGCTTCCTCGAGCTCCAGCGCCATTCGACATGCGCCATCGCCCTCGGAAAGTATCGACAGCGCACCCTTGAAGTCACCGCTCTCGCTTGCGCGCAGCGCATTGTGATGATGCCGCGAGGCCAGGGAGCAATATACCTCATGGCGTGTCTTACGAAAGACGGAGAACTGGCGTAACGGCGTTCGCCCGGTAGCACGCTCAAGCCATATATCCCATTGCATGCTCCGCGTCTTTTCCCAATCCTTATGGAACATATCCACAATATCCTGCGCTGCAGCAGCACAGCGGAGTTGTGTAGTCTCAAGAGAGGCTATTGGAGACCCGCTGGGGGCATAGATGGCTTCGTCAGCGTCGATGCAGCGTTGGAGGTACTGTTGGAGATGCCATTGCTGTGTGAATATGCCGGAATCTGCGATTATTGTTGTGACCGCAAATCGGGCAACTTTGGAGACCGCGATATTAACGAGACGGTGCTGGTTTGTGCTGAGTGTCCGGTCTGAGAGGAGGTTGGTGGCTAGAGCAAGGGTTTTATCGATGCGGCCTATGCGCAGGGTTGGTGCGGTCACTGCGGAGATCGAGGCGTAGGACTGATCAAGAGCATCGAGCTTGTGCGAGTCTACGGGCGGCTGCCGACGAGGAGGAGGAGGGGGAGTTGCTCGGGTGTTGGAAGAACTTGCGCTCGCACGGCTGAAGTTGAACCACGACATGTTGAATTCGATATGGAGGAACTCTGGATGTGTGATTTGATAAAGGAAGAAACACAGTGAGTTAGATAAGTACAAACTAATTTATTGTTGGGGCGGGGACAGCTTGTGTCTTTATTCCCCTCTATCAGGCAGATGGTTGCCGACTCGACTGGAGCCTTCCTGCATGTTTTCAGGCATCCAGCCTTTATGGACTTTTTATCATTGATCTTTCACCCATGTCGGTAGCCTTTTTGATCAATGTTCAGGCCTTCTATGTATATCTGTATGCACGTATCCTCCTGACTACCGATACCTACACAAGTATAATGAGCCCTGGAATAAAAAGGGCCGTGCTTTTTCATACAAACAAACCAAATCAACAGAGCTAGAGCTGCATGAATCATGGGCTCTTATCGCACTTTATGTAGAAGCTCTTTAAGACGTATACTAGGTAGCTGGTAGATAACTAGTTAGCTACGTTAGTATTTACGTAGGCTCTGCATCAATAACTGATTGAAAAATATGCAGAGCACCTAGTGCTAATGGTACTAGTGCTTTTGGATTGTTTTACTAGAAATTGCTGTGTTTGTATGTCTCACAGATCAGAAGTGTATGTATGCAGCTGCAGCCGGGCGGGCGATCACATGGCACCGACTGGGGGTTTCGAGAGCCAACTATCTACATGTAGCTAGCTGCATGGCTGGCTGGCTGGGCTTTCTTCATCAACAGTCACTCGTCCTCTTATTTTTCCCGCACTACAAAAGTGCCCAGGTAACTACTCACTTTGCCAGCATCAAATGCCACTTACCTAATGTTTTCACTCAGTTTAGGAGCATTTTCCTACAAAGTTTTGCTTGATAAGCGGCAATTTAATTCTGGCATTGTGAGTACACGAATAAGTTCTAAGGGAGGTAGGTAGGTGGTGTAAGTAACTAGCTCCCCCGCGCGCGCGCTGGCTGGCCGGTGGAAAGAGAAATAGATCCCCATGTTTGCAGGTACATAGGAAGATACAAGTAGTTATGTAGAGCGACGTCTGTAAATTACAACCCACGCCCCCACCCACACCCCGCTGGGCAGACAGACGGGCAGGAATATAGGTGGTAGGCTTGATATACAATAGATAACCCCCAAATCGCCGCAGAACAGAAAAAAAACACAATTAACTCGCGCGTGCGCGTGGAGGGGCGACACGGCGCTCCAACCCAATTATACATAACAGTCATATAGCTACTCCACATCCCCGCCGGCCATATCCCGCCGGCCATATCGTCTCATTATCGTCGTTGTTGTTGTTGCGCGCGGCGCAGCGTCTATTCGCCCGGTAACGGCGTGTAGGATCTGCGCTGTCTCGCCGCCTATTCATCCCACCCGCCGTCAGCTCATCTGGGGAGAGGGAGGGTGGAGGAGGGGAAGAGGAAGAGAGAGGGGGGGGGGGGTGAAAACAAACCTCGACCCATCTCGCAACCCACGGGCGCACAAGCGCATACACCAGCAGCCCCAGCGTCGCGACGATAAAGATCACGACCACAGCTTGGTCTTTGGCTGAGTCGCGTTCTATCATCCGCCCGCGCCCGTTAGTCTCTGTCTGCGCAGCAGCGGGGCGCACGAGCACAAAACTCGGCGAGAGAAGAAAGAAACTTACGAAAACACGTGGTAACCACATCATCGTCCTCGACGCCTTTACAGAACGGGAGGTTGTAGTCGCGGCAGAAGGAGCGGTTGCAGTCGGTGCACGACGGGATGGGGATGAGCGTTGAGTTGTTGAGGCACGTGCATTTGCAGAAGAGCGATGTGGAGGTTGTGCCTGCGCCTGTGCCCGCTGCGGCGAGAGCGGGGAGGAGGAAGGGGAGGGGCAGCAGTAGGGTGTAGAGAAGGGGGGAGAGGAAGGGGAGGGGGAGAGGGGGCATGGTGAGTGGGTGTGGATTGGCGGTGGTGGTTGTGGTGTGGTGGTGGGGTGCCAAGATCTGGGGTAGTGTAGTGGTTGTGGTGGAGGTGGATTGGACTAGGAGGGCGATGCTTGGTGGAGCTGGGCGGGCTGGGCAGCTCAAGTGGCTGGGTGCTGAGGGAGGGTTTGGCACGTTCAATGCCCTCGTTCTTGTCTTTCTTGTAAGTGTGCAGCCAGAGTCTCGTCGCCGCCGGTGTCTTGTCTTTATTTAAATCCCTACCTACCTATCTACCAAGAGCGTCAAACAACGATTACTGAACACCGTCATGTAGCCTAAGTGAGTATGTACAGCATTAAACTTAATTAGCATTCACATCCGGCTATATGTAACGTGCAACAAGACAACCTTTCTGGTAATTATTGGTTTTTATTTTCTTTGCAGAGCTGGGAGAGAGGTTCTATATACACATAATAATAACTAGTAACGCTTGTAATGCAAGCGCTTTGCGATAGCTGTAGCACTCCGGGCCCAAAGAGAAAGTAAAAAACCAAAAGCGAGAGGAGTGATGACCACGAAAACCGAGTAACAGTAACACCCAAAATGAAATGATGAACTCAACAAAATATACGCCCCCCCCCCACACCACAGAATCAATTCCGCGTATCAATCAATTGACAACCAAACCCGACCCGAACACCGTCCCATAACATAAAACAGGAAAGAAAGAAAATGATAAAAAAATAAAAAAATAAAAATAAATAAAAGCCGCAATTAAAGGCCACCGCAAACGTTTCACAGAAAGCTGAAAGGGACCGCCACACGCTCAGCAACTAAAGCTGCATGCTCACCCTTCTTGTAGTCGCCGCAATCTCCTTCTGGTACTGGCGGCCGCCAATTGGTACATTTGGAGCCGCTCTGAACGGCGTCCCCGATGAGACGGTCCGCGGCTTTGCCGTGCTGTGCTGGGCGGGCCCGAGTGAGAGGTAGTATGACTTTGCCGCGGAGGTCAGGAACGCGTTTGAGTTTGAGTTTGAGCTTGTGCTTGAGCTTGATGCGGACCCGCGGCGGGGGACATTTGCGGCGACGCACCATTCGCAGTATGATTCTTCGGCGCCCTCATTGCTGTGTTTGTGGTCAGTACAGTGCCAATGATCATTTTGTAAGAACGGGGGAGAGAAACATACTGTGTGATGCAATACCCGCCCTTGCACGACAAGCACACCCTACTATGCTTCGCCGTACACTCTACACACTGACTCCCGCACTCGAAGCACGTCCGCTTCACCTTCTTCTCACCCTCCACACACGCCTCACACCACCACACCCCGCAGCACTCGCACCACCGCTCCTTCACGCACCCCTCGCACCGCAGCACCCCTTCCGCGCCTCTACACGCCGCATTAAACCCGCCAAACCGCGGCGCCGGCGCAACAAGCACCTTACTCCGCGCTGGGACCGCCCCGCACCCGCCGCACCCGCTACCGCTGCCGCCTAGCCGGATGTTCGCAAGCTGCGCGGTCGCCGCGTGGTCGCCGGAATGGTTGTGGCCGTCGCAGACGACGGTGTCGAATGTGATGCGGCCGGCGCACGCTTGCAGGACTGGCACCCAGTGGCGGGTGAGCCGTAGACGGTTGTTCCGCACGATACGGCCGGTGGAGGAGGTTAGGGTGGGTGAGGTAAACCAGTAGACGCCCTTTAGGCTCAATTCGCTCGCCGAGTATGAGGTGACGAGGAAGGTGAGGAGGGCCATAAGACTGTGGTCGTTGATGTCTTCGCAGCCACGAAGGCTGAGGAGTTGGATTGTGCTTGGGCGGTCCTGGGGGGCGATGAGGGCGCGGAGGTCATTGGGTGTGATGGGGGCGTTGTCGAGGATGAGGGTTCGTGTTGCATGGAGGATGCGGTGGTGCGGAGTTGTTGTGAGGAGGCGGGGGAGCTTGTGGTGTTTTTGGGAGCGGGTGATGGGACGTGCGGAGAGGTCGAGGTAGCGGTGGACGCTGGGGGAAGAGGTGATTGAGTTGTAGAGGGCGCGGGAGGTGAGCGTTAGAGAGTGGATGTCACCCACTGAAAGGTAAGGTGCCGTCGAGAGGAGGAGTAGCTGGTTTGTGAGGATCGTGAGGAGGGTGGCGGGGTGTTGGTTGGCCATTGGGAGGGGTGATATCTCAGATAGGTTCAGCTAAGTGCTGGGTGTTTTTTTTATATATATATATCTAGGGTAGATATCTGAGCGTATATATATTAATTGGAAAGGTCAATCGGTGAGCAGCAAGAAGGCAGGCAAATTTTCCTTCCTCTTATTCTTCTTGTGCTTTTCTTAGTGAGGGAGAGGCGGGAGAGGCCGGGCCCAATATATCTAGCCTAGATCTCTATATCTTATTACGCCCAAGATTCCTGTCACTATCAACCACACACCCCGGGACCGGTGGAGTAGGTGCTTTAAGTAGCCAAGTAGGTATGTCTGTACCTACCCACCTGGTGTAGATCGAAATAACGGCAAGTCCAGCTAGCTATCTAGAGCAGATTACTATGCAAGTAAAAAGATGAACCCACACCCTCCCATGATCGCATCGCGCCAACAGGAAAAAAAAAAAAAGAAAAAAAAAAAAAGAGGGCTTGGGTAGTTCAAACTTCATGGAGGTTTAGAGTTCATGTTTCGTAAGCCACTAAAGCAGTAATTCCAGGCCTTATCTCGAACCTCTCGGGTGTTTACCCGGAGTATACTAGCTATGCTGCGAGTGAGCTCACCCTGCGTTTCAATTCCTTTTCCTCTCTCTACTTGTGGTCTAGCTGGTTATCGTTCGTTCGTTCGTTCGCCTCATCGATTTCAGGAAACCGCACCCACGACTGTGCCAAGCTTTGATCTGAAATCGAGATGTTGCGGCGCTGGGTGGGAGACCCGCGTACCTACATATTTCAATTCTACCCTATCATTTCAGTAAAGGGGAAAAAAGTAAAGAAAGGCGGGGTTCATAGAGTAAACAATGGGCATCATAGAGTAAACAAAAAGTGAACGATCAACGCACCAAGCAGTCTGATTTCCAGAGCGGCGGCCGTCATGCACACACCCACCCCGCAATTTGGAAATGCACCAACCCCACCAAGTTCGTTATGTACCGGCATTCAAATTGTCAAACATAAATACCCAGCCAGGTCGGAAATTTTTGTTTGTTCCACGACACAGGTTCGGTTGGGGGGTAGGTACTGTAGGTACATACGTAGGGTGGCTGCTGGTTAATGAATCGAGAAGGATCGGAATCTCTCCGACAGTTAGACTACCTCCTACACCACCAAATCAGCAGGCTTTGTTATCCCACGCTGGGGATGACTGGTAATGTGATTTCCTTATCTATCTATCGATTACCCTTTGAAACAAAAACAAAAATTGTTGAGCTAAAGCGGAAAACCAGATGGGACACAGCAGCTGGAATGATAATCTTGCAGATTTGCACTTGAGCTTACTTTTACGTCACGGGTATGTAGCTATTCTGAGTATTAGTATATCCCAGCGAACAAGCCTACACACCTTACGGGGTGATAGGTACCGATAGATGGGGTAGATACATCCCACCGCTAATCTGCCTGCGCCGCAAGAGCAATCTTGGAAGGTCGTGACATATTAGATACCTTGGACAAGGTACTTAACGACGTTGTTTTCCCTTTGACCTGCCGACTCGTAGTAGTACCACTCGAGATTCGAGACAGTTTTACAGACAGCCAGACGACCAGACATGAGACCATGCATCGTACGAATGAGCCAGGCACGTGGCCAGTGACGCGTGCGGCGTTCAACCTTCCAGCTGCAAACTCCCCTCTCCCGCGATTGATCGCAGGTAGGTAGTGAGGGAGTATGTAGCAGCAACAATATCAACCGGATTCCAAGGCTATACGATTTCTCCCTCGCTCGATTCTTTGGAAAGGTGATTATCAAGTCGTTCATGCACAGGCGTCTATCTATCTATCTGGCCTTATTGGTTGTCTGACCTAAGAAAGCTGTTGGGAGGACAAAGACGCCCCCACTTCAGGATGATCATTTGATGCCAAGATCTAGCCTGGATTTCTGACCTGTTTTAGCACTTTGTTCTTTGTTACGACACAAGTGAGCCTATCTATCGGCCCATGGCCGCAGCCGCCGGATTCCGTCGGCGTTGGGATGCCGCGGTCGTAGCAGGCATCGCCGTTGCTAACGTTATCTAGATTGTTGGGGAGGACATCGTTTCATTTTTTCCCTTTGCAACAACCAGAATTGGAGGGTCGAACAAGCACTACCGAAAAGACCAGGCTAGCTTTTATCCTGGATATGATGAGATTCACGAAGAAAGTCTATGGGGGGTACATAGAGGGCCAAGAAGGCGGGGTTCCCTCGAGAGGATAGTAGATGGGCTAATTAGCCCGGAGTATGACCGACTGGTTCAATTACACGCCTTATATCCGCACCCCTGCTACCCTAATAATGGTAACTCTAGTAATGACAATAGAGTAGGAGTAAGCTTAAGAGTAAGAGCAGGCAACCATTCAAACGTATGTGTAATGGAGGCCCGAAGAGTGCTGCAAAAAGTGTTTTGCCAATAAACAAGTGTGCTGAAAAGGCAATTGAGCTCCGATAGGGCTTTGAATAGTAGAGTTGTCCAATTTCTTGGCTCTTGAACTGGGACTTCTGGCTTGGCCCATTCGTCCCTTGCAATTGATTGGTGGACAGAGGCGTTGGAAATGATAGACGAGTGCTTAACACTGAACTCAAGACAGGGCCCTGCCTGAAGATAAACCAGCGGTTTGCGCACACGGTTGTGGTATCACCGAGCTACTATAACTTTAATTCGGCAGTTGTCCTGAACCCTGAGATTTATGGATCCTCTTGCCGTGTCTTTGGCCGTAGTACAAGGGTCTGGGATTTAGTGAGTGAACGGATTCTCACCTGTCAACACCCAATTTTGTTCACTCACTTAATGCCAGAGCCTTGTACGTGCACAGCTGGTTGATTGGTCAAGGTGAACCAAGATCTCAAGGCGGTCCTTGCGCCTAGGTGGTGATCCCAATGCGCACTGCACCATATAACATCTCAAACTATATGCAATCCAATTAAATGTGTGGATAGAGTTATCCTAGTACAAAGTTGTGGCATCGTCATCTCCATAGTAGACTGCCTAATTAGGCACGTACTAAAATCCCAAGTGCTGTAGGGCAAGTTTTTTTTTACATCCCCGGAAGATGTAGAAAAAAAAGAATCAAGTACGAGCAACCTGATCTCCTTACACATCCAGTTCTCTCCTGTTTTGCTGTTTGTGCACCCAAAGCCTTCGAATGAGACTTTCGATTCGAAATGTTGACCAAGCCCCACACGAATTGATCAAAGCTGTCCGTTTGATTCTATATCCACTCGCGTGGACTGTCTTCGAGGATACGGTCCTGGTTATGATGGATAAAGAGCTCACGAGAGGACTTGGTCAAATATTAGGGTTAGTTGTTAGAACCAAACGAGGTTGACTGCATTCAAATTAATCAGACAACGAACATAACATATATGTAGGATCTTTGTACGAAAATATCGCCCTGTAGCCTACAATTGCACAATCGAGGTATGCTAAGTCTTCGAAATTTCGTACCTTGGTATTAACTGTTTTATGATTCGACACCCACTATTTTTCAATAATCAGTTCTTCTAGCTTCTTAGATATATGTATCTTTAGGTAAACCATAAGGGGGCTACTTGCATAAGTCTACTGAGCTTCTCAGAGCAGTTGCCCAGATTTATATTCCACAATCCTCGAGGAGTACTTTGGGGCAGTTGCCAGCTCACATCTCTCAAAAGGACCGTTAGTATGTGCACATGTAGGCTGAAGGGTCACTTGCATTATATAACGGCATGGAAGAGTTAGAGGATAAATGTGGAATGTGTTGGATCATTTTCCATCACTCGGGCAGGCTCGGCATCGACCGAAAGTTCCAAGCGGGGTGAGTGATTGTTTATGATTCGACTCCTCTCGTGAGGAATTCCGGTCGTCCTCTATCCAGACAAAGCTGCCATATCGATTCGGTAAAGAGAGAGCATTTTGGATGATAGCGAAGATTCAGATGATATGAGGAGTGGGTTGTGAGCGTTATTCGAACCAGCAGCGCGGATACCAAGAAGCCAACAAACCAGCAAGTCGGCCGCAGTTCTTGGGAAAGGAAGACAGCTACACGTATGACATATATACATGTAGCTCCGGATAGGAAAATGTATCAAGTTGGTCCAAGAACACGATGGTTACTTATCAATTAATTAGCCCTATAAAAACCTCGGCCTCGTCTCGCTTGATAATATCACCTTCCTTTCCTTCTTCATATTTAGTTTATCCGCACATATACTATTTATATCGATTTTACTCCCAGTTAGAAGGTCTATTTGATGAGTATTTCCTACATCCACCACTCGTACTGTATGTATCTATGCCAATCAGCTCTCAATGTGTTCATAACCTCCGTGGCCCATGTACTCTACCACGAGCTTGTTCGGTCCAAACCTTAGGGGAAAGGAAGAGCCCGTCAATTCCCTTGGTAAGCATTAATCTTGTAAGTACGCCTCTGCTTACTTCTCTGTGTACTTACATGTATGTACCCATTACTGGTGCCGGTATCCAAGTCAACCGACTTTGTCGGCCACAAAAGCCGGTCGTAACACAAAGGTTGTACATGCAACTTCTTTGGGACATAACTCGCGATTCCACCCTTATTCGGCATTTGGTGTTAGTTACATCTGCACACAGCCTACGAATCACAGCCTCCTAGAAACGCCACAAGTCATTATATTTATTCAGCCAACGTCGGCTTTAAACCTCCCTGATCATCATCACCCTAGATTCCAAGAGATCTTCCATCTCAGATCACCTACCTAACTATTAGATTACTACTACGGTGCAAAGATGTCAACGGCGTTCGAATTCGATATCGGCTCCTTCAGAGGGAAGCCAAATTATCTCATGCGCTCTAAGAAAGGCTTTTGTTGGTATGTTTAACCGAACCTTGTCTCTCTACCGGTTATTCTGCAATGTCTAACTGTAGCGCTTCTCTGTACTAGGGACAACTTACCTCCGTCCTTACTACAGCTGGTAACTTTAGAAGGCATGGCAGAAGCCGTAGAGGCCTATGCGCTTGGTCCTAACGGCCTTTACTGGTTTCAGTATGCTAATGAAAACGGTGAAATATCAATTGGTATGTATGGAGAGTGACTATATCGAATATTTACTCGCCTTATAAAGCTCATATCTATTTATCACAGCAACCGCGCCTGGTCTTTGGAAGTATCTAAAATGCGACGATAACACTGGGCCGACGATTAATAGACTTGAGTTTGGTCAATTGCAGACATACTGGAGCACTTATTGTTGGGCTGAAGAGGGAGAGGGAGAGGAACAAGTGCTGAACCAGAGCATTCATTACAATAATCTGCCCCTGGGGTTGATCACTCAGATCACGGAGCTGAGTAACCAAGGGTTGCTCACTGAATACTCGGACATTGGGTTCTTGGCGATGGGGAAGGATAACTCCTGGATATTGGAAAGTAAAGGATGGATCTGGTCAGAAGGGATAGATCCCGGACTCTTGGCGGCACTTCAGGAGGTAGACGAGAGCGTCAGTGCGGTGGTCTGTCTATTCTTTTTTTTTTCTCCTGGCGAGCGAGAGATGTTTGCGAGGAAGTATTGACCGGTTTATATTGCATAGAATGTCAGGCTCTCAACAGTGCAGATAGACTGCTGGTGGATTGAATATAGTGATTGCAGTACTTACTTTCAGGTACCGGCTCATTGGAACACGGACATCACTGAATATGCGTCACTGCAATATGCGCTGAAGAAACAACCGCGAACGGCGGCGAGCGTTGGGCGAAGTCTTAGTCAAGGTCTAGTAAAAGCAGCGCCCGTGATTACGGTTGCTAGCGCGGCAGCGTGCGTGTTGATGTAGCACATATAGCAGGTACGTTTCTCATATATCGCCGGACTTACTGATGCAATCTAATAGTAACGGAAGTTCTGGCCGCATGGCTGTCTCGGCATTCAGGGGAATGGGGTGTATTGAGCCTGAATTGAGCCCGCGAGACCATGGATCCCAAGTTTATTATACTTTCTTTCTTTCTATCGTCTTTTGTCACCCGATGATGTACCTGTAGCTTTTATTTTCGCTGTGAAATGTATGCACTGCATGTATCTGGGTATCTGGGCTATCAACCAGGCATTTATAGAGCGGATCACAGTATCTCACTCGGGTCGGATGCTTCAATATACATATGTGCTATGGGAATACTCAAACCTTTTATTCTGGCTGTAAATAATTCTCTATATTTTATCATATGATGTCTATAAAGCTATAAAACCCAAATCCAACAGTTGTAGGTCCCAATATACCACATCCGATATCCGGAGTCGTACATGACGTTCCCATTCCTCCCCCTCCTCAGCGCTTTCCACGTTTTTAATATCCGGATCCTGTAGGCGCTACCAAGGAAAAGAGTCTGGGCGAAACAAGCCTTCGAAATGAAAGAAAACGGAGAAGGGCGTGGCGCTCATCTCCATAGAGCGCATATTTGCATGTTTGGTCTGTCTGTCTGTCTGTCTCTTTCTGCCGACGGCTCTCTCCGCGTTTTCTCCGGCGGCACATACAATATCGCAAAACACCTGAGCAAAGGCAAGACCGGAAGTTGAATGAAGCTTGTTCGCACCGTTGACGCTTTCCCTCTGCCCTAATAACGTTTATTTGTTGCAGATCATCGGTCCAGGCCATATCAGGCTAACCCTGCCCATGCATCACACCACAGACCTCCCCGTTAGCGCGCTTCAGGTAAGTAGAGCAGAGGTCTGTCCAGGGATGGGACCGGGGGGAAGCTGTGTAGAAGCTTGTATATGCTACATTCCATGCTGTCTGCTGTCAGGACAGGGCAGGGAAGGGGTGGAAGGAGGAAAGGGAAGTAGTAGCTAGCCGTTGCTATCAAAAGTCCTTCTTTATACTTGTTATTATTATTGCTGTGTCAAGACAACGAGTTAGTCATCTGGTAAGTGCGTGTTTACCCAGTCTTTTTATTCGTTATAAAACGAACCTGCTTGTTCCTTCATGTAATACAACTCTCTTCTATCTCTCATAAACCAATTCCCAAACGATAATTTTTTACCTGCCCCGAGTATGTACATAGTCACTGCTCTGAGCATGAGGGAGCTAGTAGTAGCAGTAGTAATTAGTGTATGATTGATAGTCCATTGAAGACCGGAATGCGGGGCTATATCTCCGACCCGGATCGACCGACGTTTGGGTCCGACGGGAAGGGCTTCCTGAGACAACGGTACGTGCTCGACCAGTTAGTTAGCCAAGCCAGGGTTCGAGAGCTGTATACCTCCACCACTGTTCTCCGCTTGGGCGTCTGTTTCCTAGAAATGTCCGTACCGTTGGAGCGGTACTAATGCCTCTACCCTCCCTTGCCCTACCTTGTTCCATATATGCATATCTCCATGTAATTAAGAAGAAGACTACATGAACATGACATGGGGTTTGGCGCCGGCCTGAGCTAAGGGTTTGTGTGTTGAATCATGAGTATTGTGCACTAAACAAGTTCCCCGGCCCCATGAGTATAGATTACAACACAATATACATCTGATAGATTAAAAAGCTTACGACAGCGCTCAAGGGTTTTCTTTTTGTTCCCTGTTAATTCGACTTTCGGGGAAACACTCAATCAATCAATCAACCATCAACATGAATTTCTCTTTCCCCTCGTCCCTCGTCCGTCCCCCGTCCCTGGGCCTCTAGCTCTAGCTCTGGGTACAGGCCCGCTGTTAGTTTGGTAGAGCTGAGTTTTGATTATTCATTTGTCAAGCTACATACATACATGTAGCTTACAAGGAGGGGCCAAAGCAGACTTTCCGCTGGAGGGAGAGTTTTGTATATAAACCTACCTCGAGCTCTCGTTCGTTGGACCAATATCATCAAACGGCTCAGCTTTCACTTCTTCCTTTCTTTCATTCATTAAAAAGACATATATTAAACTAAATACATTCATTCACATCTACATACTATCTTCAATCCGCAAAAATGCAAATTCTCCAACTTCTCGCCTCCGCCGCACTTCTCGCGGGCTCTGTTCAGGCCCATGTGCGCCTCACCGCTCTCAATGGCGACACTGGCTGTGTCCGCCTTCCCCCCAACAACAGCCCCGTTACAGACGTGACTTCTAATGATATCGTAAGTCCGCTTTTTCTACCACCTAATGATGGCCAATTAAAACCCCGATACTAACCTCCAACCAGATCTGCAACGTCGACGGCGCCACTCCTGCCGCCTCAGTCCTTGACGTCGTCGCGGGCTCAAATGTGACAGTAACATGGGACACCGGTGCCCATCAGGGCCCCGAACTCGTCTACATGGCCAAAGTTGACGATGCCAAGACATCCACCATCACTGGCTTGTCATGGTTCAAGATCTACCAGGCCGGCTTAGTGGGCAGCGACTTGCACTGGGCATCTGCAGACGTGAACAACGCCGGTGGACTATTGGAGTTCAACATTCCCAAGAGCATCGCGAGCGGACAGTATCTTCTCAGGGGAGAGACGATCGGATTGCATGTGGCCAGCACGTATCCGGGAGCACAGTTTTACATGTAAGTTCCCTCCGCCTGATATCTCGGTTGGGTTTTTATGGTGGATTACTTGGGATGTAGAGACTGATTTTCTGGATAGGTCCTGCGTGCAGATTAATGTCACCGGCGGTGGTAGTGCGACCCCCGCGGGTGTGTCCTTCCCGGGTGCGTATGTTGGCACCGACCCGGGAATCACCATCAACATCTACTACCCCGTCCTCACCAGCTACACTCCTCCCGGCCCGGCTGTCTACTCTGGATAAGTTAATAGCAAGTCAATAGCGGTGGGCGTGGTGATGGCGGTAGAGGAAGGTGACTAGTTGTTTATATAAAAAAAAAGTGTATATTTTGGGGGGGGGTGGAAAAAAAGGGGTTTTAGTTTTTTGTTTATAGCTAAAATATCATCTTGGCGAGTTTGAGACTCTCTATATTATCTTGCGCTATTGCTTATGGTGGTGCGGTGTGGTGAAGTGAGTGAAGTGAAGTGAGGTGAGGTGAGGTGAGGTGGTGAGTTGATGAGAAAGATGGTTTGGGGGGCTTGGTCATGAGAGATCACTCGTGGCTGGGTAAATCTCTACTCTGTACGACAATATTGTTTTTGGTGTGCACACAGCTAGCAGGGGTGACGACATATATAGTACCCGCGATATATTAAAATACTAAGCAGTCGGAAACCCTATAAGTACGCACCCTTTCTCGTTAAGAGAACCTCAAATGAGGCTCTACCACCTCCAAGACGTACATGTAGGTACACTCCTTCACAGGGATATAGTCCACGTGGGGGTATGGTCAATCTCAAATATATGCCGGAGTGATATATGATACGCAAGGAGACGGTCGAATATCTCTTTTGGCTTTTGTCCAAAATCTTGGAATTGACTAGAACCCTTAATGAATTAAACAAAAACAAAAAACAAAAAATTGACCTACAACCCCCGTGTTGGCGGTTGACCATACCCCCGTGAAGGAGTCTAGCGGATTATTTTTCTTGACTACTGAGAACTGTTTTTGTTATTCACTGACATGACCTGTATATATCCACTTTCTATATGCTGCTGCAGCAGCGTAGACAGGGAGCGAAGTTGTGTAGGATTCACAGGATCAAGGGTGGGAGATAGGATCACAAGGGATCACTCGATGGGTCCTTGGTATTTATCTTTCGAATATTCTGCTACGGTGGAGGCACCGCATTAACGATATGACATCATTCGGCCGTCAATTTTATATCCAAATCACCACCTCATATAAGTAGTTTACACCTGCAGCAAAAATCTTGAACCACCTCTCTTCTCCATAATATATTTTGCAAAAAAAGAACCATAAAGAAACCATGAAGAAAAAGCTTGATCGCATAAAGAATACACACTAACTACCGGTCTTTAAGGCTAAAGGAAGCAAGGGGAATAAAAAAAGGAAAGGAAAAAGGAAACCCAAACAAAAACTCCTCTACGACTCGGCTAAAAAAAAAAAAGAAAAAGACAAGAAAAAATGAATATAACTATACGTATAAACGCCATTCCCTAACGTACTGAAACTGGAAACCCATTTTTTTGACTAGTCCACGCGCGCGGAAGCTAGTCCAACGCACCTCTCACTCTGAGCTCTTCAACTAGTCGCTTATAATCTTTCAGCAGCTCGCCCACTTCCGAGATTCGTAGCTCCCCGGGATCTTCAACATCAAGAAACCTCGCGATCGGCGGGACTCCCATTTTGACTTTGGGTAAGGAATTCGCAAGATCGGGAAATGTCTATTGATTGAGGTTAGTATTTTCTCATAGATAATTGATCAGAGATTGAGGGGGGGAGGGGGCAACATACAGATAGTAGATCCACAACAGGCGCGCTATCGTCTCGTTTATGGGTATGTCCCTTATCCGCCGCACCCACAATACCCAGCCCTTTTGCAGCTCCCGTGAGAACATCCGTCTGCGACAAGGTCGTCGTTGACGTAGCGGGCGTGGTGCTTCTTGTAAATCCTCGTACCGCGAAGCGACCCAACGAGGTTCCTAGACTTCCCAGCTTCTCTGCCGCCGCCGCTGCAGGCGTCGTTGACGACCTCGGGGGTGTGCCGAATGTGGTCTCCTTTTCGGCCTTATGGCTCTGGGTGCTCTTGATGCTGGCTTCGCTTGCGACTCGTTTTAGACCTCCGTCGTTCTCCGCAAACTTTTCGTCGTCAAAGGATCCGATGATTGGGGAGTCGACTAGTTTGCGAGCATCCTCAAGTGTCCTGGGAAGCTCTTCTCCGCGCTTCTCCATCTTCCCGAAAAGAAACTTATAGCTACTTTCCAACGTGCTGCCAATACCACGGATCCCCTGGTCCGCGGTAGAGATAGCACCGGAGGCAATGTCTATTGGAGTGAGGTATGAAAGTCTCCTCGGCATCCCGCCCACAGTGGCTGCATTAGCAGCCGACGGAGGCTGGAGTGACAATGTAGATGACGATGCAGATGGGTTTGCCCCAATGACCTTCACATGTGGTTTGTTCGCATTCTCAGTGGCTGCAGCTTCAGCAGTAGCATGAGCTGCGGCAAGTTTATCAGTGAGATTGCCTAAAGGATCGCCAACCGGTGCCCAAGGGATTTCAGGTGTTCCTGCTTCAGACTCTTCTTTCGGGAGAGGACTTCTGCTCCTGCTTCTTGGACGGCCTTCATCTGGATCTTCTACTTTAAGAGTGGCCAGGTCGACAGTCTCAAGGAATGAGATTGCAGCTTCGAGGTTTGTCAGACAATAGGCAGCCTCCCCATCGATTGCTTTCTTGGCCCGGAAACGCTGGATAAAGAAGAGATTTGAGATGATATTGAAGCTTTGTGTGGGGGGTGATATTATGAGTGTGTAAATGAGGGTGGGAAGTATGAAATCCGCGGAAGAAGATGAATTGTGCGTTGACAACCAGTCTGAACACCTTCAGTCAGTAAACCTTACTCAAGGCATAGAAATACTTCATCATACCAACGATCGCTTTGTGTGCCTGCTTCAGTGATTGCAGCTTCCCTAGAGGATTTTTCTGATCATTCATCGCTACCAGTGCCTCTACCGCTGGCCGGAGCTCTGCCTCAACATCGCCCTGCACCCCTTCCAACTCAACTCCCAGATGCCCCAGCTTTACGCCAACTACATTCAGCGCTGCCATCTTGCTTCTCAAACTCTCATCCCTGGCTTCGTCATCCGTGCTTTTATGCCTCCACAAGCGATCATAGACACCTTCCGTTATCCGCTTCTCTACGGCTTCTTCCAGCGCTAACCGTTTAATATCAAGCATCTTCCTGTCGCGTTTCTTCTGAGCTATTTCCTCCCTTGACAGCATCTGCGTCGGGTTTTTCGACGATGATGGAGAAGACCGGGGCTTCTTGGATGCAAGTGACAAGTAGGAGTGCGAAACATGGGTATCGACTTGCTGGAAAGCACTGATGTAAAATTGCTGGAATAGCTCTATAAGTTGTGCTACTGACAACGGATTGGGGTGGACTTTGGCAGACAAGGACTCGATAAAGCTGATGTTATATTAGACCCAAAACCTATTCCCCAGAAAACGATAAGAGATGCAAACCGGTCCGTCAAACTGAGTAGTTCAATGGGGAGCTCGTCAAATCCCTCAGGAAAGCTGGTAGACGACGGCTCTTTCCCGGAATCTTCTTCGTCATGCTCTTCGATGGGGGATGGAGTCTCGGAAACGGTTTTTGATATATCGGGAATTGTGAGTTCACCTGCCAGCCGGGAGAGAGGATTAGTTGTCGACGGCTCGAGACGGGAGAACGAACGGGCGCCGCGTAGTGAGGGTCGGTCCGGGGAAGAGGATCTTATGGAGGAGGTAGCCGAAGCAGATTGTTGGTCGGGAACTGTGTCGAACAACATTCTGTGAGCGGCGATCATAATGGCGGGGGAAATCAAGTGCAGGTAACAATAACAATAACGACGACCACGAGAAAGAACAAAGGGATATGAAAGGGGGGGTATGTATAAATGCGGGAGACTATCAAGGGAAATAATAAAGTAGATAAATGAAATTCAAATACCTCGTACAGACATGGTGGGCAGAGGCTGATGCTAACGGTGAAAGTTTCCACGTATTCAGGTGGCCCAGGGTTTCCGGCCAGCTTGAGGAGGCTGTCGTGGTGTTGTGCCGCCGGTGTTGTGCTCATGCTTATCCTCCTTATCGACCAAGCGTGATGATAGCTGCTGAGGTGCGGGGCAGAGAATGTTACGGATGTAAAACAGCCGAGGCTTATCGATTGGCTCGTTGCGCATTAGGGTACCTACAGGCCGGAAAAATTGTTTATTTATGGTTTGTGTCCGAATCAGGACATGTTCTACAAAATGCCTACGCTATTGGTAGTAATTTGGTACATTGGTACATTTATAGGCTAGGGGTTGGCCGGGTGTTACAACTGCGAAGAGTGATTGACGACTCAGATATAAGTCTGGAATACAGAACAAATTTGGTCTGCTGAACGAAGTTGCTCATACTTTCTTTGAGTTACTTCTAGCTTACTAAAAAGGGTTAGTAATGAAGTAAAGTAGGCTAGGTTCCTACAAGATGTATCGATTACTACAACATTACCTACAGTCATGATCCTCATATGACCAAGAGGAAACTACGTAGTTTCAACGGACACCTGAGAGTCGACAAACGATCATGATCATGCACAATATATGGAAAGTCACGAGAAGTATGATCTCAAAAATTCATTTTATAATAACATTTCACACTCAAAAAAACTAACTACCATATCAAACAACCTTATCTTTTTTCTTACCCCACGAGCTAAACAGCCCCTTTGCCCAGCCCCAGAAGCGCTTAAAGAAACTCTTCCAACTAAACTTAACCTTCCCACCTGATGACTTCTCGATCGCGACTTGCTCCTGAAGAGCATCGACGAAGACTTCCTTTTCTGGATCGGAAACGTTCATGTGAGTTAAACTTTCTTATAATACCAAGGAGATATAACCGAGCGAAAAAGAAAGAAGAAAAAAAAAAAAATAAGAAAAAAAGGCAGAAGGCTTACCAGGTTGAGAAAGCGCACTATAAATGCTCATCATGTCATCGGTCTCGGTTTTGGTAATTCCCCACGGGAGGAGCGTATCGAAAATCGGGAACCGTGATAATAAAGAGCCGGTATTTTGCTCCTGTCTTGGCGCATCTATTGTATTTTAGTTAGCAGATGTACACATAAAAGAAAATGCTGGAAAAATGGAAATACCGGCAAGAGTGAATGTAGCAGATTCAACTCCATTACCATAAACATCTAGTACGGGCTCGCTTTCCCAAAAACCAAAAATGGGGGCCGCTTGTGCAATTGACAGTAAAAGGGCCAGATAAAAAAGGACGGATAGAGATGTTGTAAGCTTCATTTTTAGACGTTTTTGTATATTCAGGAAGAAGTGGTAGATGGATATGTATCTAAGATGTGTCGTGAATGTTTGTGTGTCGAGTGAGATGTGTTGTGGGTTATGAAAAATAAATTTTGGCGAGAGGGAGGGGAAAGATTATTGGGGGAAAGGAGGGATATATATACTCGAGTCTGTACAATGAGATCAACGGGGAGGCCTGCCAATACGCTACCATACATGATATGCGTATTACAGTAATACATGATGTAGGTAAAATCTCACGATAAAATCCGGCTAGTCGTTGTAACAACGACGCTCTTCTATGTGCAAATTTTCTTAAAGCTGACACCCCATCTGGCTAAAGCTTACAGGTTGTTAGGTCATCGAGCTGTAGTTTTAATTGTAGTATGACTCGGGTTGTGGTTATGTCCTGATGGGGATAGGCGGATGTATATAATAAGACCATTTCTAATAAATTCGACCTACTTTGGCCTAGCGCTTGGGCTACTGATGACGAACGGTGTACGTCTCATAAAGTTCTGACGTCTGAAAAACAGATTTTTGTTGAATACCATCCCGGCCTCTGCCGTATTGGCGGGTCTAGAGATCGTATACTGTTCAACTTTATTCATGCAATTAAATGTTTGTCCGCACGCTAAAGTGAACGCCGAAGGTTCAACAGATGTAGTTACACTCCAGATCGTTTTCCCAGTACAAACTGTCAACCTTAGAACAATTAAGTGTGTAAACAACACATTACCATTTTTATTCGGACTGTTATAAGCCCAACACCGCGGAAACACTCTCAAGAGAAGCTGTTTGTCGCTTCAACTATCTTATGGACCTCCATCTTCTTACCGCTTTTTCTAGCTCTCCGCTCATAGGTTTCCTGCGTGCGTTGGTTGCGGCATGTCGCCCCGCTAGCGAGGTGTAAGCATCGATGGTTATAGAACACCTATACCTAAACGACCTGTACACTACCGCCAGATGGCCACAATGGGCTGACAGAACAACTTCGGAACTCCATGTAGTAAAGAGTAACCAACTCAGATTATCAAGAACTTTCATAGGAGATAAAGTAGCTACCAACTCATCGCGAGACCCAAGTACCGTCCTGATACCTTGACTAATCCAAAAATCTAATAGGGCAGGTCAGTAAATCCCCCTCTCCAGGCCATACACATAGATGAATTCATCATCTGCCTCACGACAAGGCTCAGTCTCGCGAGCCCCACTGCCCAACAAGCAGGCAATCATGCAATATCACTCGCTGCCTTCGAGTGACAGCCCGTGACGTAATTCACTCCGCCCCCATCAACGCACAGCACGCACCCCCAGTGCGGAAAGAGTATATAAACACGAACCGTTCCTGGATCTTTACAGATAGCTAGGGCCTGTTTGGCAACGAGGCCGGGGTCGAGGTCGACTTGTTAAATCTTAGCACTAGCTGTATGGGGAATGACATTCATGAACTACTCATTGGAAAGATTCGAGAGAATTAGAGCTCAGTTTTAGCCAAGCAATATACCAAGTGCATAGCTAGAACCACATACTCCATGTATAGCGACAGGCACAGAATGCAACACTAGATGGACTGGATACACACGAGGGAGAGCAGCTAGGAACAGAGGTATAACCCGATTACCATTACTTCTTGACTACATTTTAGGCGGTCCACAATCACGCAAACATTCATGACCATCTCCCAAGTCCAACCTAGCACCACTGCATGTACCACCTATAACAATCGCGGCACGAAACGACTTCTAGTTGATATGCCAAAACAAAACCCACCCACCTCCTCCCACCCCCCTTTCCCCCGCCCCTCCACACACACTACAACCCCCCTCCCCGACTACCTCCCCATCCTCAACACAAACCCCGCCCCCACCTCCTCCTCATCCCTCCCCCCAAACAACCCCCCTAAATCCCCCACCAGCGCCGGCGCCTCCCCCCTCACGGGCGCACTGGGGCTCATATGCCTCCTCCTCTTCTCCTGCCCCGCCTTACTCGGGAACGTCGGAAACATCTCTGCGCTCTTCGGCTTCGGGTCCTCCCTGAAGTAGGGGTGCTTCAGCACGTCCTCCGCACTGATGCGCTTCTCGGGGTCGAGCGTCAGCAGCCGCGACAGAAGATCCACCCCCGCCGCGGTCAGCAGCGGGAACTTTGTGCGTAGACGGGGCCCAGTGAAGGCGGGGTTTTTGGTCTTGGGGAGGGAGAGCGCCTTGGCGTTGGGGAGCTTGCGGAAGGTGGGCCAGGTTTCGTCGGTAGGGAGGCCGCAGAGGTCGAATATCTGTTTTCTCTCAGTCAGTACCGCCGCTACCTTCCCCCCCAGCGGGGAGCAAATGATAGAGAACAATACAAAACACACCTTTGCCAACTGGTCCACCTCATTCTTCCCCTGCAGCAACGGCTCCTTCAGCAGCAGCTCTCCAAAGATGCATCCAATACTCCACATATCGACCTCCGCGCCATAAGTGACAGCGCCCAAGAGGAGCTCCGGCGCGCGGTACCACAGCGTGACGACCAGCTGCGTCAGCGGCTCGCCGAGGTGGCGCGCGAGCCCAAAGTCGGCAATCTTGAGCTGGCCGCGGTTGTTCATGAGCAAGTTTGACGTCTTGAGGTCGCGGTGCACGATCCACTGCGAGTGCATGTGCGCGGTGGCGGAGACGAGCTGGTGCAGGAGCGTCTTGACCTCGGACTGTAGGAAGGGCTCTTGCATGTCTTCGCTCAGGATCTTGAGGTCGTGTTCGATGAAGTCCATGACTATGAAGACGCTGTCCGACGGGAGGGGGAGTTTGTCAGTCTCATCTACAACCTAGGATCAACCTCTCCAACAGAGAGGCATTTTCAAGATATCACAGAGAGCCGAAAGAGCGAAAGAGAAAGAAAGAGGGGAGAGACTCACTCCTTCAGCGTATCCCCCATCACAATCTCCCTAATATTCACCACATTCGGATGCCGACTCGCTAGCAACGTCGTAATCTCCCTCAGACTCGTAATTGGAAACCCGTCCGTCTCCCTCTCCAGCTTTAGCTTCTTTAGTGCCACCACCTCCCCCGTCACACGGTCCTTCGCTCTTGTCACAACCCCATAGCTCCCCTCCTCGATCCGGTTGAGCGCCTCATACTTGTCGACGTGCGCGCACGGCGCCAGCTCCGGCGCGGCGAACCGCAGCAGCTTCAATGGCGCGTTCGGGTCGACCTCGTCCTCGTCGATGCGCCGCCTTTTTGTCGCCGGGGGGGATGTGCCCGTGGTGTTGGGTGTGGATGTGGATGTGGACGCTGAGGTGGAGGCGGCGGCGGCGGCTTTGGCGGCAGCCTTTGCGGCCTTTGCGGCGCGACGGGCCTCTTTTTCGGCGCGGCGGGCGGCGGCGTCGGCATCGTCGGCCGGATCGGAGGATTCCCAGCGGGATTTGGGTTTTGTGGACATTTGTGTGTGGAATTGGGCTGGGTTGTGGGTGTGGGTGTGAGCTGTGGGATCGAGAGAGCAAGAGCTGCTGGAGATGCGTTGCGGTGGTGTGTGGGTTAGGGTTGTGCTGCTGGCTGGGCCCTGGCTGTGTAACATACATGTAACCTCAGTCTGTGTAACATGCCTACATGTAGCTAGCTTCCCTGAGCAGAAAGATATGCCAATGATGGAAAATCGAAAACACCCAACGGACCTCGCCCTCATGAGAAACAACAGATGGAATTAATATTGTCCTATCCTTCGGGCCATGTATATTATTGGAGGGGCTAGCGACCCCCTAGACCCCCCATTCAAATAATAGCAGAATGTGTATATTGATATTCCCAGTAGAGTTGATTCCGCTAGTTAACTACATGTAAATAACAAAAAAGAATAGAAACCGCTCTTTTCACCGCTCCGTATCCAAATTATTTATAGCAAACACTGATCCTATACTTCAAACGCCTTGAGCAACGCAACAAGCCTATGAGAGCGTAAATATCAGTACCGTTCGAGTCAAAACGAGTCACTGATTTGTCTGATCAATCAACCCGATAAAACATACAATAAACTGTGAGAATGTACTGCATCCATTAACAACTGCCCTTTATTTAAATTTTATCCTTCTAGTCACAATCTTTGCTAGCCGAAGGCAACGACCAACAGCTTAGGCCATCATCACTTCACTCCTTCTTTCCCACGGTTTGTTGGATTCCTTTCAGTGCTGCACAATCTTTCCCACCAGACTTGAGACACTTTTCCAGATGAACGAACCAGCCCTTCATCGCATCCTGCTTTCCATAGAGACTGCCCTCCATGATAACGTATGCAGACCCCAGGAAAATTGATTGCAAGCCTTGAACCTCCTCCTTAACTGATGTGATGTCAGCCTTGAGTTCTGATTTGAGTGCAACGAGATCGGTTTGAAGTTGGTTCCGACACTTATGAGCATCCCAAACTACAAGGAGAGCACCACCGAAGCCATCGCAGGGCGTGGGCGAGGGGCCGGCCTGTTTAGAAAACAAACACTTGTAGGAGCGATGTTATTCCATTAGCGAGCAGATCACCTATCAATTTCTAATGCACCTTGGACAAGAGAAAACCAACCAGCAAAGTTCATATTCATATTTCGGCGTTGAAAATGATGTATGGTTCGGGGTTCACGAGAGGGCTCGATGCTATCCCTTCGTCTGTTCCCGGTCTTCGCGGCCTCTTAGCTTTGAAGCGGCGCCGTGGTCAACCAAATCCAACGAGGATTGTTTAAAGCACTGCTCGATTGAGGACTTTTGCGTGACGAGTGGAGATAATTTTGCACCGCCGACAGCCGGCCGTTTCCACCTAGGCAGTGAGTTTTGTGTGGTGAGCCACGAATTGCCACAAGTCCTGAATACAGACGAAGGGATATATTAGGACTAGGATACACTAGAGGGGGGAAATCCCCCCCACTACTAGAACATTTAGAATACATTGAACTCCAACAATAAACAATTCAACAAACTCCCTTGGTGTCAATAATGAACATATGCTTCGTCGTTATACACAAACGTCGACATATGTACTACCACATCAATAAAGCATCATACCGGGAGAGTACTCTGCCAATGGCATCGTCCACTAAGAAAGGCTGGCCTACCGAACATCTTAAACAACTTCACCTACCGCCGAGCATAGGCACCCCGGGCAAAAACTATCATATAATTTGAAACACCAAAGTCAGCAATTGTCAACATTGCCGGCCGGCTGTTAACCATCACACCCAACACAACTAAAGAATCGTTTAATAGCTATCCCGAATCATATTGAATGCAAAATGCTGAATGAGCAAGAATCACATAATTGTTATCCTCACTCACCTGTCGAAACCAACCCCTCGTAATCGCCAAAATCGACATACTACCAGATCAATAGAGCATCGTACCAAGAGTACTCTATCAATGGCATCGTCCATTAAGACTCCGCGCCCGACGTAAGATTGGTTCACTAAACATCTCGAAAAACTTCCCGAACAAATGGAATAAACCTACCGCCGAGCATAGGCACTGGGCGGAAACTATCATATAATTTGAAACACCAAAGTCAGCATTGTCAACATTGCCGGCCTGCTAACCATCACACCCAACACAACCAAAGAATCGCTTATGAGCTATCTTAATTACATTGAATGCAAAATGCTGAATGAGCAAAGAATCACTTAGGAGTTATCCTCACTCACCTGTCGAAACAGAACCCTCGTAATCGCTATCACACTTCGTACGTCGAAAGTAGTTGTAGCGGAAGTGGATAAAAGGGCGGGCGACCACTCTTATTCCTTCGTCTGTCGATGCTGCCCACCCTATAATAGAGAAATTATTTGATAAGAGAAGTTGTTTGATAAGAGAGATGACAAGATACATATGTTAGTAAAGCCACGCTAGATTTATTTTTTCTTGGGTGGGCAGCATTTTCTGACAGACTAACAGACTAAAGGATAATAAAAAACACAAAAATCTATGGATTGGGCCTAATAAAATAATTACCTCCAGAGGTGTTCTTTTATTCAATCTGCAACCAATTCAGTGTCAACCGAACAGGCCCTACTAGTAAAAGCTCCGTACATGTAGGTATGTAGAAGTACCTACATACATTCAGACACTCCATCCAATCTAGAGTAGCCTTAAAATACCTACGGACACTACCCGAACAAGCAGCTAACCATAAACTCTTCGATCCTCAACCACGCCCGCAACCCTACCGCAAATCTCAACAAACTTGTCATAATTTTCCTCTGTTACTAAATGTATCCCCATCGACTCTCGCATCGCGTCGCTCAACTTCTCACTGAAATGATACACCTTCCGGTCCGTGTCCGACCAACCACTCCGATCCCACGTCGATTCAAACTCCCGACGGAACTTCCAAAACGGTTTTCCTCCCTGACGAAACTCATCACTAAAAAGCTTCTGGACTGCCTTCGACCGCCGACACGGCTCTCCAAACGCCTTTTCCAAATATCCCAACACCGCTTCGATCATTTCATCTCGCGTATTCACCTCCGCCATCGGCGTCCACTTCGCCATCTTCAACGCTGCTTCGCCCTTGCACCGCAACGTAATGTATAACACCGCCTCCTCCGCAGTCGCATAGCACTCCGCGTCTGCCTTCAGTTTCGCCCGTATCTCACAACTCCACCCGTAAAACTCCTCAGCATATTTGCCTTCGAACACCGATGTGTCAGGAAACCTTGGTTGCATCTCTCCTGCCGTACTTCTTAAAATCTGCTGCCCACTCGACGCACCCTATCATCGTCAAACATTTCATCCAATCCAACTATCTTGCGTTAACCAAACGACCGAATAAAACTAACCTGTACCCGTCGAATAATTGCTGTATAATCTCCACAACGCAAACCCAGTATAAACGAAACTGGACCGAACCGAAACCGTAATGTATACTTGCGTTCGAAAGTAGTTGTAAAGGATTGAGAGAGACCAGGGAAATGGCCCTAATAATGCCGCCTAAATTTTCAGTCACGTGTAGGTTAAATAATGTGTGGAACATTGTTAGTAGAGGCTGCGCCTCCCCCTCCCCCGCTGGATCCGCGTACATCTCTGTCCGCCAACTGTAAAATCCATCATCCTCAGCCACGTCTCTAACAACCCCTTTTCGTCCTAGCGTCCACTAATGCTCCTTCGTCGTTCCCTCATGTTAATATACAAATCCGTGACGCTCCGCTCCAGACCCTCCATTAAAGCAGAACAAAATAAGAAATAACAGAATTAATTTCAACTTCATACTAACAGACATCGTCGCTTTTCTTAGTCTAGACCTTTCACAGAAACAAACCGCGTCAGTAACCCCCATCTAATCGACATAAAAACAAACGACCACAATTACTTCTGATCCTTCATCTGGTTCAACTTGACAATAAGTCTATCCTCCGAAGCACGGATGTGCGGAAATGTGGCATTAGAGAATCGCCCGTTCGCCAATTGTAATTATGATCATTGATCCAGGCATATCCTGCTGTATCCCGAGAATCTTACTTGCCTAGACTCTTTAGCGTTTCGGCTCCTCTTCACAGTTGGAGAACTTGTGCGGCTTGGCAGCGGCGGTGATTAGGTCGAGTGATGGCTGGTGATGAAGCGGGTCTGCAAATTCACTGTCTGGAGGTTTGATGGGCAGATTATCAAAAAGTCATTGTCGCCCATGCCCACTTCACACCAGACCAATGGCTTTGATTCCAGAAGTTCCAAGCCAAGTCTTTGGACCAAAAAAAAAAAAAAATTGCACAAGCAGCATGTAAGAAATCCTTCCATCTCTACTACCTACCTACCTGTACGTATCACAAGTAGGTAGGAAAGTGCATGTATTCTATTCAGCCGCCTTATGGACCCAAAACTAAGGGAATAACTACAAGAAGCCTACCTCATTCAACACTCGACATAAACATGCACCGGGGTCCGGGTGGCCCAGGTAATTGCATTGCGATTCGACTATGATATTACAACTAGCCCATCCCGACTATTTCATCTCCCAACCCCCATCATGCCTCATCCAGACTACACCTCCCTCCACACCACACTACCCTCAAGCCGCAAGGGCAGCGAGCCACCGACAGACCTCGCACGCCAAGCAAGAGCCACACATACACGGGCCACGAATCAAGCTCCGTCAGGAAGCTGGCACACCTCGACTAAACTACCCGCTCCGGGACAGCCTAATGATTTATACTCTAGACTTTATATTTATGCCCTGCGTACGCTTCGGACTTTAATTTGGCTACGATACGGACTTCGGTGGTGGTGATTGTGGAGGTCATGTGTTATCACTCGGTTGGTGACATGTAGATTAGGCGGCTGGCCAGTCGGGGTGTGCGCCGGCCCTGACTCGTGGTCGTGATAAGTGGAGGTCATCTATTATCACTCGCTCTGTGTGGATTGTGATTGTGATTGGGGGTATTGGTGGCTACTCAGGGCTAGGCAGTATGGGGCAGCTACTACACTACGGCTACTGGCTCTAATTTCCTCGCTATAATTTGGGGGAAGGTGATGGGCCATTGATAGCAAGGAATCTTATAGGAACATTCATCGTGGTGGAAATGTACCTGCATATATACACACATATAAATAGTTTAGGATGCTGGGAAGGACGTATTGAAGGCATGGGAAAACCTGAGGCGATCGGATTATCTATTCTAATGGCTGGCGTGTATATATGCTATCTGATTATATTTTGGTGTTGAGCCTTTCACTATTGCGAATTGGTCATGTGTCTACGACAAGGACTCGAATGCGCGTCTAGCAAAGTTCATCTATTATCACTCGGTGGGGTATAAACCCTCCAAGCTATCATCTCCAGTTAGTCAAGTCAATTTAATCAAAGCCAGAAAAGAAAACGAAAAAATACAACCAAATCGGCAAGCTAAAAAGTCCATCAATAATCTACCAAGTCGCCTTCTCCACAACCCTCCACTTATAATCCGCCAACTCGACCTCATCCCCCTCCCGAATCTCCGTCCTAACTTCAATCTGCGACGCCCCACCCATCCCTGCCACCCTCCTCCCCAGCACCTCCTCCTCCGCCCGCTGCTCCACACACGCCACCATACACGGCATGACCCCCTCCCCACACTTCCACACCCTCGACCACTCCGTCTCCCCAACACCCAATACCCACCTCTCCGCCGTCACCTTCCCATCCACCTTCATCACACCCTGACACCACCTCCCCAACCTCACCACACAGCCCCTCGCCGACGCATCACTCTCCGGCCCAACCCTCCTCTGCGCATGCTCGCCGAGCACCAGCACCGCCGCCGCCCTTGGCTCGGGCTCTGTGTCGCGCCACACCTCCTCATAGTCGCCGACGAGGCCCGTGTCAAAGTCGAGCATGGTCCCGCGCTCCAGCCAGTCGCCGTTGGCCAGCTGCGTGAACGTGCCAGAGTCCTCGACCACGTCGTCGTAGCGCGAGTCAACCGTGTGCACCCACCGCCCGACGTCACCGCTCGCAGACTTGTGCGAGATGCCCGCGAAGCCCCAGTAGAGGTTGTAGGGGGCGTTGCGCATGATGCGGAGGTCGACGAAGAAGCGTTTGGGCGTGGTGAGGACGAGGGTGTTTGTGTGTTCGTGGGGTTTGGTGTTGGGCTTGGAAGGGGTAGGTATGGAGGTTAGTTTTTTTCTTTCTTTCTTTGTTATTTCGCTCCAGGGAGGGAGCTAGGGGAAATGGGGTGGAGGGATGGAGTGGAGATGGATGGAGGGTATACCCAACGGATGGAGATTCTTGTAGAGATTGAGGCCATTGTAATGGATGGGTCTTTGTTTACTTGGGATACTATAGAGGGTTTTGGGATCGAGTTTGGTGGAGGTGAGTTGAGTTCTCCTATGATATCCTGAGATATGAAGCGAAGTTATAATTAAGCTGTGTCCTGGGCTGGGGGGGGACAGCTAGCTGTGATATCAGCTACTGTGGGGTAAGTACATGCTGCAGTTACACGCTATCATTATCGTGTCGCGGAAAATGGTTATTCCGCCATATCACATTAATATTCGGGAAGATCCGTGATAGGCCAAACTCTAATTAAACTACGGCAGCGGTATTGCTTAAGCTTTTGCCTTGCCTTGTTTTCCCCTGACTGGGGAATAAACACCGCCGCTGAAGTGCGACTCTGGAAGTAATGTGTGTCAAGGCCTGACCAATGACCGTGTCGCCTGTTTCAAAATGTGGATACCTATGTCAACGGCGCAAATGATACTTGCCAAAATAAATGTAAAGACACCTGTTAGAGGTAACCGCTTGGGGAAATCTAAATAACCAACATCATTTCCCAAGTTCTTTCTTGGAATAGGCCAGCTACACATTATACCTGCATAGATGTCAACAGCTAGGTAGGTAGCTAGATAGCCCAACGATAGGTACGTGTAGATATATCGATAGCTAGCTTACTACGCGCTCTCATACACCACCAAACCACATACACAGTTGACTACAACACACAATACCGACCTACTACGTACCATGCCATCTTCCTTCTTCTTCTCGCGATCCCCCGCGACCGCCGAAGACGCGCCTCTACTCCATAAACCGGCGTTGGAGCGGAATCACACAAAGCTGTCCATGCTCGGTCTCGCATTCGCGATCCTTAACTCATGGACTGCGCTCTCGGCCTCGCTCTCAATCGCGCTCCCGTCCGGCGGACCCTCGGCTGTCGTGTGGGGTCTTGTTGTGTCTGGGGTTTGTAATTTGTGTCTAGCAGCGTCGCTGGCCGAGTTTTTGGCCGAGTATCCTACGTAAGTTTTGTGTAGGTACTGGTGTGGTGTAAGTTGGCTGACATGTGATGTGGTGCGATGTAGTGCTGGTGTAAGTCTATCCCCCCCCCCGCTTACACATAGGAAAGCTTACGGGGGAGAAGTTTAACTTTGATTTCGTAACAGGGGCAATATCATTGGGTTGCAGTCGTATCACCGGCAGAATGGATGCCGTTGCTGAGCTGGATGTGTGGCTGGATTAATTGCTCCGGCTGGGTGTTTTTGGTCGCGACAGGTGGAAGCTTGGCGAGCCAGATGGTTGTAGGCATAGCGAGTTTGTTGGATCCGGTTAGTATTGATATTGAGATTAGTAGGGGCGGCAGTTAGTAGTAATAATTACTAGCACTTGGTAGTTAGTTGCGCATGATGCTGATATATGGATTGATAGGAATATGTAGCGACTCCAGGGCAAATGCTGTCCGTGTATGTTGCCTTCACGGTCACAGCTTTCGCGATAAATGTCTTTGGGAACCGTGTGCTGCCGATATTCAGCAGATTTGCATGTACCTACTTACCTCCCCTCCCCTAGCTCGAAACCCCATTTACTTATCACCCTTGCAGTCATCTGGTCCGTCTCGGGGGTCACCATAATCTCTGCTACGCTGTTATTTTCCTCCGCAGGAACCGGATATCAAAGCCCCAGCTTTGTCTTCACCAAATTTGTCAACCACACCGGCTGGCCCAATGGCATAGCCTGGTCCCTAGGGCTCCTTCAAGGCTCGTTGGCGCTGACAGGATATGACGCTGTCGCGCATATGATTGAAGAGATCCCACATGCCTCGCGTGAGGGCCCTAAAATCATGATCTATGCTGTCCTTATCGGTATGGTAACGGGATTTGGATTCCTTCTGGTACTATTATTCTGCATGGGGTCTATCGAGGAGGTTATTAGTGCACCGTGCGGGTAGGATCCCCCCCGAGTGAGATTTCATGAATATAATGAGCTAACCAGATCCCAAAGGCCTATATTAGCGATATTCTACCACTCAACTGGGAGTAAAACCATTTCTATATGTCTCTTGATGTATGTGTTACTACTCTCTTATATCTTCTGCTTCTAATAGGTTATGTATACGTAGCTTCCCGTTGGTCTGCCTCCTTTTTGGTACAACCACGATCATGACCACCTCATCACGCATGCTCTATGCATTCTCACGAGATAGAGGTCTTCCCTGTTCCTCGACCTTCTCGATAATACATCCCAAGCTCCACGTCCCTGTTAATGCGCTTCTCCTCACCGCGGTTCCAGTACTGCTCATGGGCGGGTTGTATCTAATCTCCACAGACACCCTGAATGCATTTCTATCCGCCAGTGTGATTGCTCTCAGTCTTTCCTACGGTTTTCCTGTCGCGATCAATGTGTTTACTGGTAGGACGAGATTGGTTGGAACTAAAGAGGGCTTCAAGATGACCAGATGGGTAGGTTGGGCGGTGAATGGCGTTGGTTTGGCGTTTGCGACTGGAGTGACGGCACTATTTATGCTGCCGCCAAGTGTGCCAAAGACGTGGGGGGATATAAACTGGTCACCGGTAGTATTTTTGGGTGTTGTTATTGTATCAACGGTTGCATGGTGGGTGGAAGGGAGAGGGGTGTTTGTAGGACCAAGAGTGGTACTCATTGAGGAGGATGACGAAGAGGAGGAGGACTAAGAGGAGGAGGACTAAGAGGAGGGGCGATGGTAATATATTGCGTTGCTTATAAATTTAAGAGGTAGGTTATGACGAGAAGAATGGAAATCGGCGGTTCTCTGTAGTTTTATGTTTGTCTAACGTGATAGTTAGTACAGTTTTCAGAGTTTTTTCTTTTAGTTCGGACCCGAGTGTTTATAATAAAAAAGTATATATTTGGTAAAAGTGGGGTTTACATCATGTAGCCTATGGTATTACTGACCTGGGAAAATTTATTCTAGACTAATCAGATGCAAGCTTGTAGTGTTTTGTTGGTTTGCCCCCACAAAATCATCCGAGGGAACCCTGGCCCATTGGAGGGTCTCATCGAAGACCTTCTGAGTTAAGCCTTATCTGGAAGATTGCTACTTCGCCGGACAGAATACCCCATTCTGTTTCCCTCTTTACTTGTCGAGCTCCATTCGTTCGGAATGATCTCTGAATGGTCGACAACGTGAGTTCTCTTGTATAACCTTTTATGCACTCTAGATGATACCCAGGAGGGTTAGAGTGCACAAAAACGGGTAGACGCTTACATATAGCCATTCGGAAACTTTTTGACCATTCAACAGTAACCGCCAATCAAGGCAACTCCATAATACCGGGGAAGCTTTGACTTCTGTCGGTTGCGAGTAATAATCCGCTCTTCGTATGCTGGTGTATACTCTAGGTGGATTTTCTATTTATGTAGGTCAGTCGTTAATACCATCCTATAATCTTTATTCGGATAGCGTGCTGTGACCAGTACAATATTTTGAGTGAGACTGCCGGACTGTGGTCTCATTTGCATGGCAAGGATGGGTATCTGAAGCTGGTAAAATCGCCAATAAAGATCTGTAAGCAATGTCCTAACGGCCGGCCGTAATGGCTAATATGAATGCACCTATATGTAATCGAGTAGGCTTGTGTTGTGTGGGGAACGATGATGATGTTATTGGACATGCAAAGGAAGATCCCGAGCTGAGGACTTATCTCAATGTACAAGGGTCTGGGATTTAGTGAGTGAACGGATTCTCACCTGTCAGCACCCAATTTTGTTCACTACTTAATGCCAGAGCCTTGTACAGCTTTAGGGCAGTAGGGTATCCAATCGTGTGATCCTTTCTCGATCGACCGTGGTAACTTGAGCTGTCATACAGCGAGAGGGAAAATTATTGTAGAAACAGGGGTCTAAAAACAGGGTTTCTACGGCTGGGCGAGCCAATAGGACTTTTCCCATACTTCTACAATAATTTCCCCCCTCGCTGTACCAGTCCCATTGCATACAGACATGCGCATATATATGCGGTTCACATCAACTATGACCTAGCTAGGATGGTATGAAACACAGGCTAGGTGGAGATGGACACGAGACCAAATCTGGGATGCCCCTTGAGACGTCGACTGCAGAAGCTAGTTTATTGTACTGATCAGCCGGCCGTTGAAGCATTAAGAAAGATAAGCGAATCCATTAAGCCACAATTTTTGCCCCCACGTAGGTCCGCATTTTAATTTTCCGAAATAAGCAAACTTAGTTATTCACAATATCTCACTCGTCAACCATATCCAATTGCATTGATTCGAGATTATTCAATATTTGATTAGTTTAATTGAGCCAAGGCTTAATTATTTAGTTGATTCTTGCGCTTCATTCAACTTTTTTGATACTAGCCTCTTTGGAGCGATTAGAATACCCCTGTTGAGTACATGATGTGCAACCAACTCTACATGATACGTACAGCATGAATTAGAATGTCGAATATCTACATGTAGCTTCCAAGTACGACATCGATTGCAACGGAACACCGAAGACAGGAACCTTTTCGGCCGGAATATGGACTTTACGGATAGCTTTTCTCCGTATCTACTGATCCAACGGATCGACGGCACTCGGACAAGGCCATTCTTCTCCGAGGGATTGTGTGATATAATTTCAAAGCTCTCCCCACTTAATTGAATAGTCCATCCCAAAGCATTTTATATCAGTTGTCATCTAAAACCCTTATATTTCTATTCGTGAAGATGGCCTCCGACGCAAGACCAGCTATAACCTATACGCGCCTTGGCACTTCTGGGCTGAAGATCTCGAACCCTGTTCTTGGTGCCATGTCTTTTGGTAACTCCAACTGGGCGGGACCATGGATCCTGGGCGAGGATGAAGCTCTTCCAATTCTGAAAGCTGCATACGATAATGGCATCAATACCTGGGACACGGCGAATGTTTACGGTTATGGTGACTCGGAGAGAATTATTGCGAAGGCTATTAAGAACTATAAAATTCCACGAGAGAGATTGGTCATTATGACTAAGTGCAATGGAACAGTGGGAGGTAATTTCAAAATTTCCTAATATCTTGCATTCTTGTCATAGAATTATCCTATAGACGGGGTCCATGTCTTAATGGAGGTCATTATCATTAAAATGACTGTCCTCCGAAGAGAAAGTCTCGGCCGCAACGTTCTTGTACTGTCAATGCAATTTATTTACACAAGAGATTAGAACTGATACAATAGTAATTGTTTTTTAGACCCTGGTACTAGTATGACGGATATGCTCAAGATTCCAAACATTGCGTACACGAAGGAATATGTAAACCAGCAAGGTATGTCATGTTCGTTCGATAGCATTCAAAACTAATTATAAACATCTAGGGCTCTCTCGAAAAGCTATCTTCTCTGCCGTAGATGCGTCATTAAAGCGTCTTGAAACAGATTACATCGACCTCCTCCAGATCCACCGTTGCGATAGCAACACACCCTTTGAAGAGACCATGGAAGCTCTTCACGACCTCGTGAAAAGCGGCAAGTAAGTTCTCCCTACTCTCCCTCTGATTCTATCTACTAACAGCCTATTAGAGTCCGCTATATCGGTGCATCCTCCATGTGGACCTGGCAATTCAGCGAATACCAACATATTGCCGCCATCAATAAGTGGACGAAATTCATCTCCATGCAAAATCACTACAGCCTCCTCTACCGTGAAGAAGAGCGAGAAATGATACCCTACTGCAAAGCCACCGGGGTTGGTATTATCCCCTGGTCACCCCTCGCTCGCGGCCATCTTGCACGACCTGCTGGGACCGGGGGGAAGAGCGTGCGGGGTGGAATGGAAGAGAACAGATCGAAATCAGCTTCAAAGGGACTATACACCATAGGAGCAACGGAGACGGATGCAAAGATCATAGGGAGGGTCGAAGAAATTGCAAAGAAGAGAGGGTGGAGTATGGCTACAGTAGCGTTGGCGTGGATCAATGGCAAGGTCACAGCACCTATTATAGGGATGGGGAGCGTGGAGAGAGTTTTAGAAGGATTAGAGGTGGGTTCGAAGCTGTTAGATGAGGAGGAGGTCAAGTATTTGGAGGAACTGTACGAGCCGTTACCAGTTATGGGACATACCTAAGCTTGCGTATACTTGGCATCTATATCATGTGCTTACATGTATGTATCGTTAGAGATATACTTGCGGCTGAGGCCGGAGTATATGACTGCATAACATACATGTAGAGTTCATCCCACCGCACTCAAGTATTCGAAAATCCAATTGTCTTTTTTGATCTATACATTTCATCATTGCCAGCGAAGGTTGATAATCATGGTTACACATTACAAACAACATGTATGTATGTGTAACGTTAGATTAACCAATCAGCGAAGCATACATATATTGAAGTACATGTACTCGTACATACATCTCATTTATAAACTGGGCCGTTATTGAATACCGCAGAAACTCGCCAACTTGATTATCTCTGTGCAGGGATTTCTTCATTGATGATTCGCTGAAAGGTAGAGGTCAGTTTCAGCCTCTACAAGTTAGTTTTTGGTGAATTTTTACGGTACTATACAAAATCATGGACCCGGCGCGTTTTTCATGTGATGCGATAGCAGTCCAGTCTGGGGGCGTTGGGGGGGATAGGGCTGCCTACATGTAAGCTGCCCGGTCGATCCTCGACAGCTCTGTCATTACATCCTAGCCATCTGCAGATATAGAGTAGTCAATTATCTATCCTAGGAGGCGTTCAATTGCACGCATGTGTTGCCACGTGGGCTTTTTTTTTCCTTTAGTTGAGTGTAATACCTATGTACTCTAGAGGGTTTTAGCTACATAGTCCCGAGTATTTGGACAGGAACTCCTATTGGTTACCTTTCTGCCCGAGTTTCTGTCCAGGTATACAGCTAAAAACCCTCTAATACACGCAAGGTACCATATATCTCTCAGAATCCTATATCTATCTCGACCACTAACTGGTAGAGTACTAGGAGGATGCCTATAGAAAAGTGTTCTTATCTTTGACCTGTAAATCATTATGACAACAGTCAGACCGGCACCGGCTTAATCTTGCTCATATATATGCATATTATCGTGAGTTGTGTATGTGTTCTAACAAGATAACCATATCTACGACTGCGCGGTATCTGCGGGGCTCTTGGTTAAACAGGTACAACTAAACCCCTTTATTTGTCCAGGTCATTCATAGATCGTGGTCGTTCATATGACACTGCAGTACTGGAATTGTGCCGGTCATGAATAAATTTTAGTGGATTAGAATCCGACACCAATTTTTTTTTTTGGGGGGGGGGGTAATGGTAATCGTGTGTGACAGGTACGTGGTTAATTTCCTATATATATCGGTTTAATTGCAGCCTTCTTCGACTATCTTATTCAATGAATTATATTGGCCCATTTCTAGGTCAATTATAGGCGAACTAGCTAAGGTAAAGGGGAGTCGGTGCTCTTTTGTCTCGTGTGCTTCTTTCTTGCTAGCGGGCCTGTCGGGTGCTTTACTGACTTTTCTACCGGATCATGGGGACATATATATCGTCCAGCCTGAGCTACTGATATTTCTGGCCATGGTACTACCTGCTGAAGTTGCGGCACTACTAGGTATTTAGCTGTGGATACTGGCGTAGGATAAATGCAGGGGTCTATCAAGCTGGTAGGCTACAGATAAACAGACCCCACGTCCATAGATACATGTATGTAGCTCAATGGTTTGCACATGAAAGACCCCTTGAATATCATGAACAAGTCTGGATCAACAACATATTGACTAATACTCACATAACTAAGCGCTTTCAGTTCTCAAACAGATCTTAGTGAAACTGTTTTTGGCGCAAGATTAGAGGTCTGCCATGTTGCATAAATTTTAGTGCTGCATGTAGGTTGCACAGACCAGCTGGTCACCACGTTATGACATCACCCCTAGTCTCGTACCCAGCCCGTTACCTGCAGCAAGGCCACCCCATATATCATTACAATCAATCTCTCTAACTTTATCACAATGAGCACTACTCTAGATTAGAGAAGATTTATTAGAACCCGGTTTCGAATTTCGACCCGATCAATAGATCCTTTGTACCGCCCGGTCACGTTTGATAACAGACAAATTTTAAGCCAGACTAGCTCAAGGTTGTGACAGACTTCCCTTGGGCGTTCAAATAGGACTGGGCAGAATAACAATCGAGTAGACCTCCCCTTGTGTAACCCTGCAGCAGGTATATACGTAATTTAAAAGAGCAATTGGGCACTATTAGTACATTGTCATGTAGAGTACCCACCCTACTAACTTAGCGCCTCAAGATTGATATAATTACATGTACATTTTTTACCTGCGGGAGAACTCCTTCATTAATGGATGCCGGTAGTCTATTACAGTAGTTATATCTACATGTACCTCAACATTCTGCCACGTACATACTCATATCGTTCCGGGTTCTGACTACCCAAAGTGAGTTTAGAAGTTTTTTAGTTTGATATATGCATTCAACTTTAGGTCAACCTGCGTACATGTACATGTATCTACTAATATTAACACGTACGCACAATGGTCACTAGTGGTTTATAATATATAGTATACAGCTGCACTATGATTAATATTGAAGGCCGGTTCCACCTATAGTGGTATTATAGGTTTGAGAACGATGATTATAATCGAGCACTGTCAGAAATCACCTAATAAAGTAAACTGTAAGTATTGTGGGTTTCCACAAGTAAGCGTACATTCACGTTGCAACCAAAATTTGTATGGGAATGCAACTTCAAAAGCGTATTTCTCCACAACCACAAGGAGATGGAGCAAAGGAATCTTAGATATGGATTCTCCGGTAGTGATAGTATCTACAGCTAAAATGTCAGTTCGAGAGGGCGAATTTGAAATTTTGATGTTGTTAGGTGGTTTGTATGGTTACCACCTCAATGTTCGCTTACTTGTGGAAACCCGCAATACTTATAAATGCACGAGATCTTGAGGTTGGGTTTTATTTGGGGTGCGGACGAGCGTAGCTGTAATGTCGGTGCTACGGTATACAAGATGTTGAATACGTCCGCAAGACGTACACGTAGACTTTAGTTGTTGAACGTTGATAGAAAGTTAGTGCGTGCAAATTATAGCATCCTCTTATATATACGTAGTGCCGCAAAACTTGGAATAGAGAACTTTCCTAACTGTCATGCCCCTAACTATCCTCCAAACGTAAGCCCGAGTTCGAAACGCTATCATTCGATCGTATGTTTCTTGTACGTATTGAAATCAATCCAAACTTGATTAGATACCTGCTGACAATATCTGTTGAATTATATCCCAGTCCTCGCCCGCGTGGTTCGGCCCCAAGAAGCCCAGTATTGGTGTTTATTTCACGTGTGCGCATAGCTAATAATCTTAAGGTAGCGATTCGGCGCGTGTCCACGAGCTCCCAGATTTTAAAGATAGAACTACTGTTTGGTTAGATTTTTCCTTGGTAAGATCTGATCTCACTCAAGCTCTCCATAGGAAAACGGTGTATTGATTGGCCATATATATAGCTAATGACTATATGTGAAAGTGTGGAGAGCTCTGATCTGCAGAATCGATGACTACATGTAGTAATATGAGGCTGCGTACCCATGCCTGCCTATTACCGCCAAAACTCGAAAAATTGGCTATCTCCGGCCAGGGATTATCTCTCGAGTTATTGGTTGAATGGCATCGATCTGCGTCAGAAGTTTCCCATACAAGTAATTTTGATCTCTGGGAGCTAGCCAATTTTTCGAGTTATGGCGGTAGTTGGCATCAACGTTAGCGAAAGTGGCGGGTTTCTGGCAGCTTACATAATTAATGGCAGCTTGGGGCGCTCTAGAGTTGAATTAAGGTTCTCGATACTCCCTTATTAATCGGACATCTTTGATTAATACAGAGAAACCTATCATAATACCACCCCCGCGGTGGCCGAACTCTGCTGGAATTATCGGAGGGATGGAACTTGGAGAGAGATATTTGTTAGCAAACCGCAGGTCTTGTTTCCCCCGAACGTTAGAAGTTTGGTAGGGATAGCGTTTCGAGGGGGGTGGAATTATTATGATAGGTTTCTCTGTACATGTATTACTGAAGTTTTGGGCAGATAAAATACCTACAAAATACCCATATACCAAATCAAACCTTGGAAATCAGGACCCTGGTGGTGACAGTGCATAGTCGGTACATCTATAAGTTATCGTTGCACAAACGAAGCCCCTTTGTCTTCTAAGACCTCTGAGGGGAAACAAAAGCCTAAAATTAAACTGAATTCAAGGACTTTTATTCATCCTTTCGATCTTAAGAAACAGGCTGCATAAACAATTTGGATCGTGAGTACTGAAGATCGATCACTATGTACGTATGGACCAACACCCGGGTCTGACCTAATTAGCTAAACGCAAAAGATACAACAATAGGTAGATGTAACAGCTACAACGTATACGAACTTATACAATCGGATTCGGGTCCTATCAGCCCATGCTCGAATGTCATGGACCCGGCCCGGTGGTCATGACCATGAATCAATTGACCACAACCAAGATTAGGTATTTACATCGTACTTGGATTCGAGAATCGATCATAGATATAGTATACATGCACTCAGTATAACGGCGCGAACCATTAACCAAGAGCACATATTACTACAACACACCATCGGCATATTAATTCTATTGATCTATTAGGTTTTAATCTACCGTAACTTGAAATTAGTTGGTTCAAATTTACCTATCAGTAGCTATAGCCTCCTCCAGCTCTCTCCCCACCCCAAGGAGGATATTTGCACTGAGTATCTCCGATGCTCAAAATGTTTAAAACAATCAACCACTACAACACATATATATGTAGTAAAACGTCAGAAAGAGAGGGTCTATGCGCGGACGCCAGACACCCAACAGGGCCTACCGTATCATAATGAGTTTCTAGAAATGTTCCCAATGACGGCACATGTTGAGAAGAATTCCGGGGCCCGAGCACACATACGAAGCTAGAGCCTAACATGAGCTTGTCCTCTCATAGTACCACGGATATACATGCTACATGTAGCTACAGACATTATTTTTACCACTGAGGCCAGGTCCCTGGTACATACTGCAATACTGAATGGATTAGCTATGGATGGATGGTGCTCCTGTCAAAACCACGGGCGACATGTTCTAGAAAAAACTGCAGATTTTTACCACCGATTCCTTCAACTCTTGCATGAAAGCATCACCGCATCAAGGGTCGGGCACTGGTTGCCAGCGCCTATCGACAACTACCACGAATGATAGCTGTAAACCTGCCATATCCTTTTCTCGTGAAAGCTAATCAAACCTTTGCCAATTCTGGCAACGGCTTTATCTTAAATACCCGATACCCAGCGGTTAGCTTTGCACATTAACACTCTCAGACCAATTCTTCAGATATCACGGTACAATTCAGCAGCTACCGGTACCTACTACAGAAACACCATTGATAAGACTTCCGAGTCTTCGAATTATTCGAGTGAGAACCCAAGTGGCATGAACACTGCCGGGCTGGTAGCCGCAGCGGTCGCAGCTGTTGCTAGCGTTCTTGGTTTGTTCAAAGGCTGGAAAGTTTGGAGAAAAGGAGTAAATTATCAATAAATTCCGCCTGGAACTATTGGGCTAAGACTAATCACTCTGTGTTCATTAGAAAGGTCGTAAGGATATAGAATCTGATGCCGACCACCCCTTCACAACCCCAGGGAATCCCGACAGAATGAGAACCAGCAGAGCACCCAACACGCATACGAACTTCACTATTCAAATTATTAATTCTCAATTGCAACCCCATCCTCCCATGTACCCAAACAACTATCGTAGATACGCAGCCTCGCTGCCCAGCCAATAACAGGAGGATCATGAGAAGAGAAACCAAGAGGTTAGCTTAAATCCGTTGGCTCCCTTCAGTCGTCTCTTTATCTCTTTCGATTGTATTATTTAATGCTAATTTCTCTAGTTGAGTGTATATTTTTAACCCTAAATCCCAAAGGTTCGCCGTGTCTTAAGTAGGCGTGGATTTTGTGGGAGAAAGCCCCTGAGCTCGAGCACTTTGATGTCGCATGAAAAAGTTTATTAAGTGTCTCAGCGTGGTTTATAATTCCGGGTATGGATTCTCGAGATCTCTCTTGTTCATTTCAAATCTTCGTTGTCTTCGATCGATCTTAGAATCTAGGCTCGTAGTGTTATTTGGGATTTTCAAGTCGAGATTAGTTGTAAGAAGCATTATTCTATATTCCGACGCCAATCCTCAAAGCCTTGAGTATTTTAAGGTTTTGAGTTTTCGTACTTTTCCCTGGGTTCATATGCATCCCAACATATATCATTCGCTTTCCGATTCTCATTTGTTTTTTTTTAAAAATTATATACCGTAACTAGTACTATTTGAGGGTCTTAGGTCTTGTAGATTATGGTAAATAATACCGTCGTTTAAATTCTCTTTTAATATATATACACAGATCAAGCTGGTCAGTAGTATAGGACAGGCGGAGGAGGTAATACACAATATGAATCAATTGTTTAAGTCTTAATATCGACGCATTGTCCTTCATATATATATATATAACACCAGCTATGGTAATCTTGGCCTGCATGTCTTAGCAATAGGATATATAAATTGACATTGCATTCCAAATCTTAGGACTAGACATCATTACAATATCGCCAGTGTATCACGCTAGTAGTAACTGAAACAAATAGTTTTCGTAATACATGTATATATACTCTACATACTAGGGATTAAAAAAACAGGAGAGTTTTACGGCTTTAGGCTTCCTAGGAGCGCTTTATAGAACTAGATTTTGGAAAAAGTCATTACGTGACTACTTTTTTAAGCAAGGTGTTCAAGTAATTAAGCTTAGAATATAAATAATTCAGCAAAAATGCAAAAGGAATGAAATCGAGAGATGAGATTAATGTATAGAAAAACAAATCCCCTTCTGAATTATATGGAATTAAAGTACGCTGTTTGTTGGGTGGGTTGAAACAAAAGCTGCCATTCGTCATCGAGCTGGGTTTACAGTTGACCCGGGAACGACTGTAGTTATAGTTGACTTATTTTCACAACGGTTGGCTAAAAACACACTCCCATCCCATCATGATATTATACACCATGGTACATATATATCTCATCATCCTGGTATTGACACATACATACTATTCACTAAACGTATACCTAGGTACTGCCATTTGTGTACTACATGGCTTGTATCTACATTGGATTTAGGTATTTAAGCTCTATTACAATTAATTAATCGATTGATTGGGCTATTTTCATATCAACACGTACCCCTCCACTCATATTGCCGGTTTTTCTTTTCCTCCTCCTTAAAAGTCTTGGTGCAGACGAACACCAGTATACGTATGTTCTGATATGCACGATTTACGTTAATTACCCTGGAAGTTTCCATATATGCACTATTACTGCCATACTCTGGTTTGTTGTTAACGCGGTACTACTAGCTAAGCTAGCTAGCCAATCAGCGCCAGTTGCAATTTACTATACTCGCAAATTCTGTGGATGAGTTCAATACATACCTATGTGGTATGCAGCGCAAGTTAACCACTAGTTGGGTCAGGTACTTAATTCAGCCAAAGGAACAGCCATCACGTACACCTATATATCAGCCCTTTTCGCTAGTGCGCTTCCACCTGTATTTAAATATAATTAACACCCCTCCCGATCGCATGAAATGAGGTATATACATACATGTGTGCGATGTGGAGGAGAGAGCAATGTTTGGTTCCAGTACTGTGGCTGCGCTGGTATACTCAATATCAGATGACGCCGACGGCCTCGACTCTGTTCTCTCAACGTCTTAATATCGCTGGCACCCTATAACATAGCTATAGAGGGCTAGGATTTCGGTGTGAGATCAATTGATTGACAAGAGAGGTAACAGAATTTGCTCACGAGCTGCGCCCCACAAGGATTAAATAAAAAAAAATAAAAAAAAGCGCCCCACAAGGAATTGCAGGCGAGTGATATTCCATGAGTCCATGAATTCAGGCAACTCCGTAAACACATATATCACGAGGTATGAGGGGAACCCCTGTGCACCAGAAGCTTTTTTCTGCCAGCCATTTGCAGAGGCGTAAATATTGCTGGCAATACAGGTTGAGTCACGATCACAGGCAACTCATTTTAAACACTAGTGTGAGTGATTGACTACTTAGGGTTATAGCACTCAGTTTTGTCATTGAATATTGCATAATATTGTGAGCGATCGATAAGATAGACCAGACCCATGGATTGGATAAAAAACCGCTACATCACAAAAAGCAAAGAATAAGCCACGAGGACTGGATAACCGGGTTAGATGCCGTTTCAATTTGATAATCTGCGTGAGAGGGATCCGAAAGCCGAGAAACACCTCAAATGGAGCCATACCAATACCTATACCTATCTCTTAGTATCAGTAAACGCTGCCCCCCCCCCCCCCCCTCCTCTCATGCATAGCAAAAACCGTGGCTAATAGTGTCAGTCATTTGATTTGAATCGATCTCTGCTGCTGATTTTTTGTATCCGCATGAGGGGGGAGGGCGAGGGGCAAGCAGCATTGAAGAATTAGCCGTTGCACCTAGACCTATAAATCGGAGTAGGCATGTTTTTTCGAGGGGTCCAGTCCGGAAGGAAGCCATACGAAATACGTTTATGTGTTCCACGGCGGCCACGCAGTGTTGGCAGTCATGCATGCATCGTGGAGAATTGATCGAGAGTTTGAAGCTTCATACTCTGTAGACCGACTGTCACTAAGCTCGAGTATCATTTTAAAAGTGTGTTGTGGTCTAGCTGCATGGGTGTACCTACATAATGTACATAATCCGCGGTTGCCTGCATAAACATTTTTTTGATGGGGCTCTGCTTCCTACGTCACAACTCCCCCCACCACTATCTATCCTCCACAGTGATAATTATTCTTCCCAACCACCATGAGACCTAGCATTCGCCCCCAGTTCTTGGTGTTCCAAAATATCTTGCGACAAACCCTCGCTGCATCGCGACGTTGTTCTCGTGTTCGACATTCCTCAACATCAACAACCTATTCAACCCCACTTGCGAAGCATCTCGCTGACGCCATCAAGGCCAATGGCCCAATCTCACTCGCAGTATACATGCGGCAATGTCTTACAAACCCCGAAGGTGGCTATTACACAACCACTCGTACCGAAGGCCGTGATCCGTTTGGCCGACGTGGGGACTTCATCACGAGTCCGGAGATCTCCCAGATGTTTGGGGAAATGATTGGGATCTGGATTGTTGCCGAGTGGATGGCTCAGGGAAAGAAAAAAGACGGTGTGCAGATAGTAGAACTAGGTCCAGGGAGAGGCACGTTGATGGATGATGTTCTTCGTGTATGTGGCCCTACCTACTTTCGCTCACCCCCGAGGGTGGGGACGGTGAGTTGACTGAATAAGTGACTGTAGACATTGAGCTCGTTCAAATCTCTCCGTGATGCAGTCAGCGAGATATACCTTATTGAGGCATCCGCGTCTCTTCGTGAGACCCAGCGGAAGCTCCTCTGCGGCGAAGCCACGTCCTTCGAATCTATCAAAAAGGGCGAGCGCTGCATGAGCAAATACGGCATCCCGATAGTCTGGTACGAAGATCTTAGCTTCGTCCCAACTAAAAGCACCGCGACTCCCCCTACTTTGACAACTCCCTTCATACTAGCCCACGAATTCTTCGATGCGCTTCCCATCCATGCTTTCACCTCGACTACCCAGGGCTGGCGCGAGCTCCTCGTCCACCACCTCCCCCCACGCACAACCCATGCCACGCTCCACACCCCGCGTTCCCAATCCCTCGAACCAGTTCCCGAGTTCGCTCTCACAAGGGCCAAATCCCAGACACCACACTCGGCCATCCTCCCAGAGCTCTCCCCCCGTTACAAGGCCCTCAAGAAGCATGTCGACGCCACGATCGAAATTTCACCCGAATCACTAACAATAATGGAGTCCATCTCTACCCGTATTGGAGACTCAAAGAGTGGTGCAGCACTGATTATAGACTATGGCACGGAATCCCACATCCCCGTGGATTCACTTAGGGGAATCAGAGCCCACAGGACTGTATCTCCGTTTATCAACCCCGGAGAGGTCGATCTGTCCGCCGATGTGGACTTTATGGCATTGGCTGAGAGGGCATTGGATGCTAGCCCCGATGTAGAGGTGCATGGGCCTGTGCAACAAGGTACATTCTTGGGTATGATGGGTATGAAGGAAAGAATGGGTGCTCTTACGGGGGGTATGAAGGAGGATGATGAGACAAAGAAGCTTTTGGAAAGTGGGTACAAGAGATTGGTAGATAGAGGTGTGAGTGGAATGGGCAGGATCTATAAGGCCATGGCTGTCGTTCCCGAGAGTGGGGGAAGGAGACCTGTGGGCTTTGGCGGCGGTGTTGTAGATGCATAGAGGAAAATATGCAATACAGTATAAGCGATGTAAATTCATAAGGTCGATATCTTGAGAGAAATACATATTGAAGGTGGTAGTTTTCGATGCTAACAATTGATCATTGACAGTGACGTAATACAATAGCAGGGCATGAAGACTACATGTATTAATTGATCTTATCTTGATCTAATCAAGTACATATCTGCATCATGCATCCTCCTTCAACGCCATCCTGGTACCCTAAGATTTGATTGGTTAGTAAACTATCTCCGGTCAATAATCGGTACGGATCTTCCGGCCGGGTATCTTGAAACTGAAATCCTCAAGAACAACTGCAGGAACGCAGATACTGCCAGTTCAAGGCTTGTATCCCGCGCCACCCCATGTCTCACGCGGCGCCTGACTATCCTGTAATATGGACAGATGAATGCAAAGTACCGGCTGGAACCTGCTATTGATCTTCATACTTGCACTTAAAATAAATCATACTAGTTTAATTATCTGCTGCTAGGCCATTAAATATTTACAATCGTTATGAATGAATAAATCCATCAACCGCTACAAAGAAAGCAGTACATTGAATAAAGACAAGTATGGATTCATCATCTAAGATGCATCCTGGGATGCCGCCTGGGGTATCGCATGTTCTTCAGCGTCCCTTGCTCCACCAACGTGATGACCTTCCGGGAGTGCGTTGAGCTCATCCTCCTGTTTATCGAGATCCCTGAACTGGATCCAGAATCCGAGCAGAGCAATAAAAGCAATAACAGCCATTGAGCCATAGTTCCTGTATGATATTAGGTTGTGTTCTTGGGAGGCATGTAACAAAGAAAGAAAAACTCACCAAACAAGCAACGGGTCCTCTGAAACCGTGATGAATGCTTCACCAATGGCAGCGGCAACAGCATTCATAACCAAAAAGCATGACATAACCAAACTCCTCATATTCCTTGGTGCTTTGGTGAACGCATACTCTAAGCCAGTAATACTGGCAAAGATTTCAGAAAAGGCAATGAGAACATATGATCCAGTTTGTGCCCACACATTTATATTGACCGTAGTTTCGCATTCTGCAGCATGGCTTCCACAATCACTATGCTTGTAGAGGTAGGCCTGAATAACAGCAGCCCAGATCATCGCCATAGAACCTGTCAGGAAACCAGCGGCAATCCTCTTAATAGGAGTGAACCTAATCCCAGCTTTTCGGAGTGCCGGATAAATCACCAGATCGCATAGTGGAATAAGGATGATAAGCGCGAAGGGGTCGAGGTTTGACATGATGTCGTTAGGCAGGCCATGAGTGTTCATAACAGCGGCCTGAGAAGTTAGGTTGTTGTTAATCTGATTGTATGTGAGCCCTGATCGGTGGTGAGATGTCAGTATTGAGATATAGTTACTTTTAGACTATTAAGTAGTTTAACTCACAGTAAAGTGGAAACCACAAAAATACAGTGCATGCTTTGAACCCTCTCCTGACCTCATCAACCCACAAGTCATCAAAGGTCATCCAGCTTGGCTTAGACTCAGGAGTAAAGTTGCTTGGCTTAACCCTCTCCCAAAAGCTTCCATCGTTCATGTTTTTGTATGTGATAAAGGGGTTGATTGACCATCTCCCCTTCATTCCGAAAACCCAAGTGCGCATTGCTTTAGAAAGAACGCTTCCAGCCGGTGGGTGCGTAACGTACTTATTTCTTCCCCAAAACATGACGAGTGGGCAGAACATGAGCACGGCAGTTGGGAGAGTGTACGAAAGCCAGAACCCAACATATTTCTCAGCGTAAACCATCGAAATCTGTCCAACGAGCGCACCAACGTTGATCATGAGGTAGAACCAGTTGTAGATTTTGTTAGTAGTGAGTGCGGGGTCTAGAATCACTCTTTCTCCAGACGGTAGAGTCGTCACTTTCATCCTGGTTTGGGTATATTGCTCAGCGACAAGTGGGGAGATATTAGACTTGAAAGCACCAGTTCCGAGACCCATAATGATGATTGCGATTGAAAAACATCCAACCGATCCCTTGGGGTTTTCGATAACATCGGGAATGGCTGAAACGATGAGAAGAATATGGCCGATAAGTGTGATTCCAAGGGCGACACAGATGGTCTTGTAGCGACCCCAGTAGGTATCTGCTACGTAGGCACCAACAAGCGGCATCAAGTAAACCCAAAACTGGTTGACTGAATAAAATCAGTAAATTTTGTCGTGAGTGTGTTTCGTGATTGATCATAACAAATAGCACTTACAAGTACCGAGACCAGTTGAGGCTCTTTGTCCAAGATCAAGAGCTCCGGACTGGCCCTCATGGCCAGCACCAGTTCTAGATCCAGGTGGAAGCGGCTGCTGGATGAAATTCGTGACTATAAGTCATGAAAACTATCGCATTAGTTTTACAAAAATCCTGCTAAAAGTCTGTCGGGCTATAAGTACTACTTACAGACAACAGTCGTGCCATAGTAGGAGAATCGTTCGCAAAGCTCCACGATTGCAATAATGAAAGCCTTCCATGGGACCTTGTCAGGAATCCTCCGTAACGAATCCAGCTCCTCTGCAGTTGGGTAGTCATCATCTTCCTCAGCTGTTATCTCTGCTTCCTTAGTATAAGTTGGGACTTCGCTCTCATGCTTCTCAGGAATCGTCTCTGCCAAAGCTGGGTTGTGCTTCGCGCCAACAACGGCATCGTCAATGGCAAGACCACTCATGATTGAAGCTGCTCGTCTTGGTCACTTGTGGTGTGGGATTAGGCTGACTTTCGAAGTTCACCTTGTAATACAAGAGATGGCCCACTGAAACGGATTCTTAGCCGGCCTCTTTATACTCAGATAGGCCAGTATTCTGTTATAGTATTTCCTCCGAACCCACATAGCATAGCACATTCCGTTTCTGTCGAAAGCCATAACGGCGCTACAGCTATCAGGACCTGCCATCGGTTTTCAGGTATGTATCACAAAATAATAGCAGCTCACAAAAGCAGCAGCAGCAATTGCTCAGACAAATCAGATAATCCTCTGTGATTTGTCAAGCAGTCTCTTTCAATTAAAATGAAAGATCGCTGTCTTCGCTCAGAGTGCCTTAAGAGGCAGGCCCCTCGAGAGCACCAATACAATTGGCCGGACAGCAGATAAGCAACCTACCTAAACAGTGCTCTGCCCTTCTCCCTTTAGGATTTTAGGTTTTAATCGTATCAGCGGCGATATCTGTGGTGTAGCCGCCTAGCACATGATAATAGGCATCCTTGTGGGAGGTGTAAATCAAGCTATTTCAAAGGAATTCCAACTTTCCAAGACCTTCCCGGGAAAAATTGTCACGCAATGTGGTCCAAACAGAGCAAAGGAGATTGTAATTTGATAATCCCTTTGCATTCTTTTGGCACCAAGGTGCATGTATGTATTTAGGTGGGTATGTATGTATGTAAGGCGCCTACCCAAAAGTTTTCGTGAAAGGGCCCACCTACTTCTTTCGGGCTTTCGCGAAAACTTTTGGGTAGGTGTATACATACCACGTTCCTGTGTTTTGCATGCTGCTGTTATCCATACACTTGGATTAACAAGAAGGAGCCGCGGAAAACCGTTCTGATCCGAGGTGAGGGGTTAGTCGTCAATATTAGCAGCAGATTTCTTTCTACTCCAAAGCCAAGAAGAAAAAGAGCCGGACTTATCGAGGTGGAGTAGTAAATAGACAGTTGCTAACAGCTTATGCCGTTCTTCCGCGACTTAAAGAAGCTTGGTATCGACGTCGTTCGAAGTCAAACAATGTTGTATTCGAGTAAACTGAAAAGTGCTTCTACCATTCCACCTGGGGGCTTTATCTACGGCGAGGAGAAGAAACGAGTGAGTCATGAGAAGCATACACATGTCATTTGTAGCCAATTTACTAATATTCGGTCTGGGACACTGGTGCCAGCAACAGCCCCCGAAATAAGCTTCTTTGGCTCGCCTAGGCGACATCAAGCCACGTCTTGGAGAAAGCTTGAGTCAAGCCAAGTCAAGGACAAGATATTGGCATCACCAAGTGAACCTTGGTATTTTTTCTATAAATCTAATTTAACGATTTAAGGTGTGTATATCATATTACTGATGTTTTTCGAGTCGGTACTAATCTTTGACTTGTATCGCTAATGATTTCCATCACCTAAGATTTTCACAAGCATCCCAGGAAGCGCTGCAATTTTGCCTCTATCTCTCTACTCGGCCTATCTCAGGAAGGTGTTGGGTACTGCAAACCAGGCTTTTGAAAGTATAATTTAGGCACCGCATAGGGGAATTCGAACTGAACGTTGCACACCATCGACCTATAATTCCGTACTAGTCGTGTGCTACATAATTGATGGATTCGGGGACTTTGCATCTTGGGACAAGTCAGAAACAATGTGCAACGTTTATCTTGGAGCCCGGGGTGCAGGACTTTCTACTAATCGACAAGGAGGGCATGTAGGTACAAGCTAGAGACATGTTCATCCACACGCCGATGAATGTCTTTTGCCCAGAAACATGAATATGGGGCCGGACTGTGAGGTTATTCATGACCTTCGACTTTTAGAAGTCGTTGGGGGCCATCGAGGTTAAACAACAGCCCTTGTAGCCACATTAAGGACTTGAAAATCAATAAAGAAGTAGAAGGTCCTCCCAATGGGGGATAGGTCCAGTGCGCTGACAAGCGAACCTCGGCTCTGGGGTTTATCAGCGAACGGCCACCCCCGTAGCAGCACCGGAACTAGCCTAGAATTTGCATTTGCTCTTGGTGAGGATGCTCAACTTCTGATAAGATGCAAGAAATACTCTTAAAGAGTGTAGACTGCAAACCCTCCAGATACCTACATAGATATTACATTCTGAGAATTTACAAGTCTGGGACGTATGTATTCTTGGCAGCATCCGGAACGACCACCAACTCTGCAGAAACGGAGGGCATCCATCGATGAATCAGTTGCCATTCCAGCAGCAACCGCTATCCGTTTGTGCTTTCAAATCTCCACAATTCTAGACGGAAAATGGTGTTGGGGTAGCCGTTATTCTCGTACCACTCCATGCACACTGCACAGCTCATCACGCGATTTTTCACGTCTCAACGTCGCCCCACTTCGCCGCCCAAGACTCCCCCGCGCACCGCTCAACCCGTTCACACAACATCAGTCAGTTCTCCGACCTCTGGTTCAAGAGACTAACAGGAAAAATCCAACATCTGTTACTCAACAACTGTGGTCATCTAGTCTCCAAAATCACTCCAAATAATGTCTGCTGCGTTCGCAGGGCTGCGACTAGCCGGAACCTTTGGTCGACAATGTATTCCTAAGCAACACCTCTCACAGAGATGTTTCTCAAACGGCGCGTTTTTCACTAGGAAATTCCCTAGAACTCCAACTCTGCTTGCTCGTAGGCAGTTTACCTTTACTTCCAAGAACCCGATTCTTGAGACGGCGGGCGCAGGTGCGAAGGTGGCCGAGTCGCCATTAGGTGGGCTCGCAGATGGATTTGCAGCGGGCAAGCAGGCGATCAAGGACGCCGCCCAGGCGAAAAGAAGCTCTTTCTTCCCGGAGACGAGCAGTAAGGCAGTTGGTTACTGGCTCATTGGATCTGCGGGTTTAGTTTTTGGCATTGTGGTTCTTGGCGGTTTGACTCGTCTTACTGAGTCCGGGTATGTCACCTCCACCACAAATCGCCCATACACCTCCCAAAGAAACTCCCTCTAATATTTGGCGCATAGTCTTTCAATTACAGAATGGAAGCCGGTCACCGGCACTCTTCCCCCGCTGACAGCGGCGGACTGGGAAGAAAACTTCTCGAAATACCGCAACTCGCCCGAGTACCGTATCTTAAATCCCAACATGACCCTTGATGAATACAAATTCATCTACTACATGGAATGGTCACACCGCCTTCTCGGCCGTTTCATCGGTCTCTCCTTTGTCCTCCCTGGTCTCTACTTTGTTGCCCGCCGTCGCGTCTCCGCACGCATGGCAGCGCGCATCGCCGGAATTTCAGCTCTCATCGGCTTCCAAGGTTTCATTGGCTGGTGGATGGTTAAGAGCGGTATCCAAGACGACCTCTTCCAGAAACCTGGCTCCCACCCACGCGTCAGTCAGTACCGTCTCACCGCACACTTGGGCGCTGCATTCACTGTATACGCTGCCATGCTCTGGAACGGCCTCTCCATCCTCCGTGAAAACCGCCTCCTGAACCCAGACCCCAAGGCCGCACTCGCTGAGTACAAAGCCCTCGCAAACCCCAACCTGCGCATATTCCGCGGCAGCGTCGCCGTCGTCATGGCCATGGTCTTCCTTACCGCCATGTCCGGCGGTCTTGTCGCCGGCCTCGACGCAGGACTCATCTATAACGAGTTCCCCAAGATGGGAACCGGCTTCATGCCGCCAACCAAGGAGATGTTCGACCCCTTCTACTCCCACACCCCCGACAAGTCCGACCTCTGGTGGCGCAACATGCTCGAGAACCCCACCACCGTGCAGTTTGACCACCGTGTTCTCGCCACCACCACCTTCTCGCTGATCGTCGCGCTTTTCGCCTACAGCCGCTACAACCCCAAGGTTGCGGCGGCGCTGACAAAGCGCGCAAAGGTCGGCACCATGGGAGTGCTCCATCTGGCGATCCTTCAGGTGCTTTTGGGCATCACGACGCTTATATATGTGGTGCCGACGCACTTGGCGGCCACGCATCAGGCGGGTAGTTTGGCGCTGCTGACGGGGACTATTGTGCTTGGGAGTCGGGTGTGGCTGCCGAGATATGCGGCGAGGGTGGCGAGTAAGAGGCTTGAGATGTTGAGTGCCGGTGCGAAGGGGTTGAAGCTCCCGGTTAAGCCGAATGTTGTTAAGGCGGAGGGGTTGTAGATTAGGTAGAGTTGGGCCAAAGGGCGGGAGGGGAAGTAACCGTACATACTGGTAGCAGGTATCTGTATAAAAGGGTTAGAAGGGAAGGGAGCTGGTGCTCCCGATTATAAATGCTTTTATAGTACATATCTTCGTTTCTTGTATATTATTTAGTGCTTTTTTCTCTTTTTTTTTCTTTTTTTTAGAGGCGGATTAGAATACAGACACCACTCAATTATATTTTTTTTTGCTCCTTGGCGCGCATGAGGCCGGTTGTCTGCTTAATTTCGGGATGTGTTTTTGCCCCCTTCGTTACTGTTCTAGTCGGATATCTCAGGTCAACCCAGCCTTTAATTGTCCTGATTGATCACCTCCCCATTCATTTTCCTGTGGCACTATGGCTCGCTAGTTCTCGAGTAACCCTGTAAGCCCGGCCAGTGGTATTAAGACACCAAATATCACTCGGCTCATTGATACAACAATTGCAATGATGCAACGATCATTATTGAACGACTAATAACGACATCAGCCTGGATATGCATTACGAAAGATGTTCATGCGCTGATAGACCGATTGATGAACGCTATGATTTTCTCATACTCCTAAAATATCAAGCGCCAGTTACCATACAAAAAAAAAAGAGCAACTCCTCGCCCCTTCCAATTGCAACCCAGACAGTAAAACAAAACAAAAAAACGTTCATAACCTTACAAACCGCGCCTCTGTCCCTTGCTCTTCGCACCACGCCCTCCCAAGACCATGTACGGCTTTCCTAGAGAGCGAGTCGGGGATCAGTCTAGCAGGCAGCTACTCTCCTCATGTAAAACTGCCACATCCTTTTGGATCTCAGACTCTTATATTAAAACCCACTAATGTCCCAGTATCGCACAACGCAACGAATTCAGAACACGGTACCTGTCTTTTTCGGGCTCCCCCTCTATCTCTCCGTGCGCAAAAATGTGAGTAGCGAGGGCTCTGACTCTATCCCTCTCATTCATCTCGTGAAATTCTAGCATGCTATATTTATAAAACAGCTCCGGGTCTGTCAGGTGCTCACACACGGGCAAACGAGGTAGTCCAGGGATATCGAGCCAAGGTTCTCTGCCAAACATGTCCGCCTAGTGACAAGATGTCAGGCAATGCACGGAGGAAGAATTTGGGTATGCATCCAAACCGGGGGCGTTTGTGGGGGCGTACCCGGCTCATATCCTTCTCTCCTTTTCCCCTCAAGAAGAAGTTTAGTGTTTCCACGGTTATATTATGTCTTCTTATAAGACGATAGAGGGGGGTCGAGGCCTCCTCATAGGGACTGGGAGCGGCGCGTTCTACAAACTCGACGTGAGGATCCGGAAACCAGTGGTCGAAATAGGCATCCAGGCGACCACCGACCATGACTCCCCGGTCCTCCATCCAACAAGTTTGGATATCGGCTTCCAGATATGCTAGCGCTGTGCGAAGTCTGCGTTGTACTCTCGCCAGACTGCTGCTCTCTAACGACTTAAGCCTCCGTTGAGGGATCACACCACCGTTCCTGAAAGCACGAAACCCCGCCTTGAAGGTATCGTCTTCGAAAATTGGTTCGAGTACCGTTGGGACTGGTATCCGGGGATCTTGCCATGTAGTAGATCTACTGTTATGATTCACAAAATATACCCTGTAAGTATCGGTATATCGTACTTCCCACCCTGTAGGCAAAATGCGCGGCCCGCGCCCGCGCACCCTTGGACTCCCCATGGGCCGCGCCGCCCGCCCTCTCATATTTGCCAGATCCGTGGAGCAGCTCTTGTTAGAGGAGTCAGCCAAAGGGCTTCTCACCTTCCTCCACGCAGTATGGTTTCTTTCAAGATTATGGTATAGATCTCTGATCCGAAGATCACTCCGTGGAGGATTCTTTGGTCTGGACCCTCGATAGTATGCAGGTGGAGGATCGACTTCTTCGTCCATTTGGTATAATATATCCACAACCTGCTGCTTTTCCGATTCATGGTGAGGGATCTGATTAGCTGAGCTGCCCCTTCCCCATTCATCCTCACCGACCTCCTCCTCAAACCACTTGGGGATATCGTGCCAGGCCGGGCAGTCCGGTATCGAAACAGGGCAACGGTACTCAAACCTATACAGGATCTCATCGGTATAATCGATGCTATACGTGCGCTTTGCGGTCTTCCCGTACCTCCAAGCCATGATTGTTCTTGCTCCAACCAGCGGCTTTTCCACTGCTGGACGCGGGTTGTACACAAACGTCGCCTTATAGACCCTCAGCTGTATCAACCAATGTATGGGCAGAACCGTGCCAGTGCCCGGGGGCGGACAAAAGAATCTCGGGGTGCTATCCAAGTCGAGCCAGCTGTCCTCGCCCACAGGCGGGCCGTGGTCAAAAAACGTTACAAAAGAAGGCCAATATTTGGGCCTGGTAACTACTTGCGACTCATTGTTTGGCAGGATCACGAGGTAATGCGTGCATTTTTCCTCGGATTCGCAGATGGGGGCGAGCTCGAGGGTGACGAACCAGCGTTTTGTTGGGTAGCCGGGGATTATGCAATGCACTGCACTATTTCTAACCCTAACATTAAACTCGGGGCAGGTGAAGTCTTTGGTTGCTATTGATACAGAGACGTCATGTCCTGGGTGCTTCATCTCGAGGATTCAGTGGATGTCTGAGTTCAACTCGGTGTCGGTGAGTTGTATCGGGTATGAGAGGAGTGGGGGGGACGTAAGAGGTCGAGGAATGGTCAAAATGACACGTATGGGGGCAAGATTAAAGATGGTCTCTTGGTTCTTGGGGGAGAAATATACAGCGGAATTTGTTGTATATCACGAAAGGTGTACGAAACACTCGGGTTGCTCCCACCCAGTGTATATAACTACATAATGAGGTCTTATATATAACCATACACATAGCTCTTGGCGTGTTAGACATTAATAGAAGCATCCGAATTTCTAGATGACCACATAGTGACAACCATATATCCTCCTCTGCTCCTAGGCTCCGAGGTCTGACGTTTTCTGTGCCCACGATATCGAGTGACAAGTTGTGATTCTGACAACTGGTTGCAGGGCGCCCGGTGCCACCTTTGACTCTTTGTGTGTGAGAGTTTGAGGAGAGCTTGATAAACTGAGCTCTTTGAGCCAGAAGTTATTTTGTTTCTTTAAAGGGATATTCTCTGGTCTGAGTTCACCAAAAAAAGCCTACAGTGGTTATTCCACCCTGCTATACCCGCCCCCCCTCCCTATAGCTACTGTTTTGCCATATGCACAGCACACATTCAATCACCCGTAACCTTGAGGTATCAGGAATCAGAAGAGTGATAGACACAAGCCAGTTCGATCCGAGCCTGGTCACAGCCGAGGCCATGGAGAGGAGTTCCAGCCATCGACCTGCAGTGGCCATGGGTTCGAGCTTCCATATCATCTGTATTTACCAAATAATCAACCCATCTTCGATTCTTGATGCGCCGCTAGCAGGTCAATGCAGTAATGCCGGGTGGTAATTTCCACTCACGTTTTTTTTTTATTTATTCGTAGATACATGTCCGTGTCGTAGGTAGTAGTGTACTTGACAAGAAGCTTCAAAGTTTTATAAGTACGTCTAGCTCGTTAGTCCGACTCTAAATGATCGATCCCTTCCCTTCGTCTGTACGTCTGGCCCCACATTCCATCGGACCCACTTCAACAACTATAGAGAAGCTACGTAACCCACTCGCCCCCACAGTCCCTAGAAGCAAAGCAGTACTAGAGGAAAGGATACCGATAGCTATAATTATCTCATCGATCCCCCAAACTCAAAAGATCCTTCACGCAGAGGAATTAACCCTCCGGGTGCTCCAAGGCCAAACCTAATAAAAAAAAAAAAAAAAAAAAAAAAAAAAACCAAGCCAGCTTTTCTTTATCCCATCTACATGCTGAAAGCCGGCCACGCCCAGAAGTCTCTTCTCTCCAATTAAGAAGGGGCTAACTTTATCTTCTCATATTGCGTTGCTCTCGAGCTCGTGACCGATCACCGTGACATCATTATAGCTGCCAGAACCTCCGGAGGCTTATATTAGCTTAGGCCCCTCGACTCGGTCGTCTCTTGGCAATAAGGGTTTGGGGTAGGTTATATTGGGTAGGTGGTTGTACGTTTTCTATTACCCTCGAGGTTTTCGGTTTTGGTCTGAATTTCTAGCTATTATTTTTTTTGCTGTTCGGCTAGCTGCAGCTACCTAGCTAGCTAGAGGATTATTTACCTTTTAGTGCTGGTTGATGTACGTGGACTAGCTGTGGAAAAACACATACCGCTCAAGGTGCTTCTTTCAAATCTGCGTTTTATCTAATAGATTCTGTATTGTAGTCCAGAGACGTTGCTATGCATGCACTACCTACAGAAAACCACAACTCGGTGCTGGTTTACTACAATCTTAGTTACATAGCTTCCATCACTCTGCACGCGCACCACCAAAGAGCCGTCGACTCGTGATAATCCAATTGCAATTGCTTGATTCACCTCTATCATACAAAACACCAGCTCTCCCAATCCCTACCCCCCCCCCCCCCTTGAGCTGCGAAGCTACAAGTACATGGGCAAGTATATAAATAGATAGCGAGCATAGACAGCAGAAAGAAAGAAAGAAAAAAGAAAGAGAAAAAAAAGCAGAAACTCAGAAGCAAAACGCCCAACCACCAGATCTAGTGCTCTGCCTCTGGCTCTCATAATAAATTAATTTATTCAATTTTTTCTTTCTCTCTTTTAATTTCAGTCCAATGCTTAAGCTTCATAACCAGTGTTTCTAAATAACAACAAGCTTAAATAAAAAGGTTAAGCCAAGTGTGTTTTTTCTTCGACAATAATAAAATATAAAAAAAAAGCGGTTTCCAGACCCCACATACAGGCCACAATAAAACAAAAAAGCAAAATAAAAAAAAAAGGTCCCTCCCCCCGGTCCACTCACTCCTCCACCGCCGCCTTTGGATTATCCATCCTCGCCTTCTGCTCATCCCTCCTCCTCCTCTCCTCACCATTCAGGCTCCTAACCTTCACATTCATCACCTCCGGCGGCTTCTCCGCCTCCTCCTCCTCCTCCACATCCTCATGCCTCATCGGCATCCCCGGCGGAAACCGACTCTTCCTCTTTGGCCTCAACACATACCTCGTCAACACCGGATAAAAGTACGCGCCCCTCGCCTTCTCCTCATCGCCCGCATGGAAGATCAGCGCCGCCTCCTCCAGCTCGTCCGAGTGCTGCTTATGCGACTTTGTCTCGTACGAGCGCACATACTCGTACCGAAACTCGTCCTCCTCCTCCACGGCCTCGTCGCCGCTCGTCGGATCATCCTTGTACGCGGCAAACTTGCGCTTTATGCCGCTGGCCACGCCGCTGCTGGCGGGGAGGTAGTAGTCAAACACGTCCTGGCCCACGGCATCCACGTTGCCCTCCTCGTCCACGGGCTTCTCATGCGGCTTCAGCAGCCCCACGTCCAGCCGCGCATCGCGCCGCGCGCCCGGCACAACCGGGTTTGCCGAGAACTTGAACAGCATGTACCCGCCGCTGTCGCTGGTGGCATTGAAGTCTGGCAGCAGCGGGAACGTCTCGACCGCGCGCAGCTGCGGCTTATTCGGGTGTCGCAGCTCCTTCCAATTCCTCTCCGCGTTGGCAGCCGCCTTATCGCCGGCCGCGAGGTTCTTGAGCCCGATTGTGCCCTGCCCGGCCGTCTCTGGGTTGGCCACGTCAAAGCCCTTCAGGATCGCCTGCAGGATGCGGAGCGGATCGTTGTCTTGGTCCTTTGTGGCTGTGCGTTTTGCGCGCGAGGCTTGCAGCATGCGGTCCGAGGTGGTGGAGCCGCTGCCCTTGAAGGTGGACCGCGATTGCTCGGCGGAGATGTACTCGGTGCGGCGCAGGAAGGAGATTGCGGAGGCGGAGCCCGTCTTTGTGAGTGCTGTCTGGCCGAGCGATGATGCGGAGCGGAGGAGTAGGCGGTCGCGGGGGTCGACGGGCGGGGTGGGGTCGAGGGGGCGAATTGCTGCCTCAGTCAGTCAGGAGTACTAGCTGAGCAAATGAGGGGGAGAGAGAGAGAGCAGTACCGGCGTCATCGCCATCAAACACCCTCGGCACATGCACCATGTCCAGCGGCATGCCCAGCTCCGAGTCCACGTCCACGCACAGCGACTCGGTGCGCGCCAGCTTGCTCGCAAACGACGTGTCGGTGAACTGCGCGGCCGCGCTGTTTGGGATGTCGAGCAGCTTGGGCGGGCATTGCGGCGGCGGGAGCGTGTTCTGGTAGCGGATGCGGACAATGTAGTCCTGTGGGTAACCGCGTGGCGTGGGCCGTGACATTGGATTTTTCTTTTTATTGTTTGTTTGTGAAGGGAAGGGAAGGGGGAGAGAAGGGAGGGAGGGAGGGAGGGAGGGAGGGAGGGAGGGGGAGAGGGGGGAGAGAGAGGGAGAGGGGAAGGGAGAGAAGGGAAGGTTGTGAGGATTTGATTGTTTGTGTGGATGGAGACAATTGGATGGACTGGAGGAAAGACAGACTGTCAGGAAGGGAAGCTTGTTGACGAGATGGGGCTGCCAAGACCCGCTAGGGGCCAGGGTTTGCGAGGTGTGAGAAGGATGAGTGCGAGTGATAACGTGTGAGTGGCCGGGAAAGGGTGAGTGAGAGGCGGTGATTTGAGGGGTTCCAGCTGAGGGGGACATGTGTGGGGTAGGAGCTACAGGCTGCAGTGGTGCCTGTTCTTTGTGGTTTCAAAAGCTCTGCCATGAAGCTCGAGCTTTGCAACACGAGTCTTGCAGCCCCATCTCTACGTCGATATTGGCAAAGTAATCTCTTCAGTGGTGTACCCCAAAGTAATATTACATTTGACGGGAGTTATGCCCTTTGCGTGTATATGTATTCAATGCCTCGATCCAGCCCTTTATTTTAGTCAAGAGGAAGGGAGGGAGGCTGCGGACAGACCCTTTCGATATGGCAACCAGTCTTCTTGACATATTAGCAGTCAGCGCTTTTGGCATGGCAACGGTGATTCCTGGCATAGCAATCAAGAAAAGGAATTTAAAGGGACTGGTACAGACCTTTTGGGGAAGCACACGTACCAAACTTCCCAGGTGCAAACATACTAGCAGTGGCCGTTGAACTCGCGAGCGCGAGTTCCTTTTACTCCAATTAATTGTGTCTTTCGTGGGGCCTTCCATCTTGATCCCCCCCCTCCCCCCCGGCCAGTGAAGGGACCTCTTGAATCCATCATTCTGCTGCGAAAAGTACCTCATTTAAGGTATCTCTCAATACCACCCAGTTAATAAAAAATAAATTTAATGATAAGATACTTGTAACCCCTCGTACTATGTCCCATTAATGAATTTATGGGTTTTGATACCCCCGTTCGGATGATGGCTCTCTCACGCCATCCAGGCGGGGGAGACAAAAAAAATTGTCCCGCCCAGGGAGTCGAACCCCGGCCCCTCGCACAACTCTCACCACCTAGTCGATTCTTGAGATGCCAACCACTACACCACCGAGACGTGTTGTCAACGCTGCTATGTCTGTTTTTGGGCGGCTGGTCTTGTACGCGTCCTCGTAGCCATTGATAAGTGATAAGACAATACTCTGTCAAGTTGCATGAGAGCTAAAAAAAATACACCCATGTGAGCTAGCCCCGGCCTTTGAATTCCACCAAGCGCTCCTGACCGATCATCAACGACCGATACCTCAATCGCGGTGATTTACTAAGAGTTTATATGTAATTTTGCACTGCTGGTATTTTTGGGTGTGGTTGTTTGGTCTGCACAGTTTGTCAGTTATCATACACAACCATATCTAATAAGTATATAGATATACCGATATGCAATGTGTTATTTAAAGGTTTCGATTGGCCAGGTTTGAGGGGTTTTCTTTTTCGCCATCAAATATGTTTGTCAGTCAGTAGATATTCTATTAAATATGTTGGAGTTGGTGGATATTCTATCAAATATGTTTGAGTCAGTCAGTAGATGTTGGTTCCAACATAGCCATTCCACGGCTAGCCAGCTAGCTAGTCTACATGGCCTAGCAGACGCTACATTGATGCTAAATACCGGGATTGGGCCCTGTTGTGGGACTGAAGGTATGATGCCATGTATGAGCTTGAGGAATGCAATTTCGCCTTGGCTTTTCATTCTGGCCAATGTTATATACTAGGGGTATGCCACTCGCGACCGCGAGTGATTGGATTCTGTGTATTGCATTATTGATATTGGAAGGATTGGATTCTGTGTATTGCATTATTGATATTGGAAGGCCTTCAAGAGAGGGTACTTCTTCCACCCCCTCCCCCTCCCGCTCCACCGCTCTCCACCTGCCACCCCCTTTACCCCCTCCGCCCCCGCTGCCCTCCACCCCATCTTCACGTCCACCTCCTCCACCCAGTGCTCCCAGTTGTATCATATCATTAATGATATTACAATTATACATTGATCTCTTTAAACAAATATAATCATACAGAGCCCATTCTAAATGAACACCAGATTGTGAACCGTCATCACAGGATTTGGTGGTGTGGACCAGTTACCACGCAGGAGCCAGTCAGGGTTAGGGTTTCTCGCTCTCAGCCAATTAGATGCCATAATCCAGTACATGATAGATCTCTATAATGATATGATGGTCCGAGTCCCGTGGGAGTACCCCGATGCCAAATCTCACTTTACTGCATGGATCCCAGATTAGTGTTTATTACAGGACTGGCTGCAGACGATTGCTGTGTATGGAAGATTGTATACAGTTATGCAATTCACTGGGATGAACCATTCTGAAGATACCCTTGGGATGGGGCCAGTACTGGAGACGTTGTATCAAGGACGAACTAACTGTCCTTGAGCGCAAAATGTGGCTGTACATCTTGATACTGCAGTGGCCGCTCTTTTAAGAGATTTGTGCATGGGTTGATTGGGGGATCTTGTGGAATTTGCATTTCATTTAGTGCAATCCCAGCCTAAATATACAAACTAGAACATGCCTACTCCCGCCAATCAATCATTGACCCCCCAGCCAAGGCCCCCAATCTGGTTAGCCGCACCCCCCCGGCCGTGGAAAAACAATTCGCCGTATTACCTCATAGCAACCCACCACCACAAACAAGAAGAAAAAAGAGAGATCGATCCCGCGAGCGAGCGAGTGAAGCAATTGGATCCCCACACAGCACAATTGCAATGTTTGCAGCCACGCGCATAGCTCTCCGATGCAGCCGGCCGAGGCTGCTCCCACTGCCGCCGACACCGCTGCTGGGTTTCGTGGATGGGCGGCGGGGGCTACTTGCCACTGCTGCCGCTGCTGCCGCTGCTACCAGCACCGCCGCCGCAGCACAAGAACCCGCTCCTTCTGCGACCACTGCTGATGATGCCACCACCGCCACCGCCGCTCCCAACCCGCCCGACGCCCCCCCCTTTGTCCCCCCGCCCTTCTGCCCCGGCTGCGGCGCCCCCTCGCAACAAACCTCGCCCGCCCTCCCCGGCTACTACCACCCCCGCCGCCCCAAATCCGAACGCTTCGCCAGCCCCAAAATAAAACCCAGCGCAAGCACCGCGAAGACGAAATCTACCGCGCAGCCCTCGACCGCCTCGCCGCCTCCCTCGACCCCACCAACGCCACCCTCCACCAGGCGCCCCCATCCTCGACGCCCCCCGCCCCGACTGCCGCCACCGCCGCCCCGCCCCCGCCGCGAATCCCCCGCTGCGCCCGCTGCCACGCAATGCAGCACCAAAACACCGCGCCGCCCCTCCCCTCATACCCAACGCTCGAGACGCTCGCGGGCCTGCTGGCGGCGTCGCGCCACCGCAAAAACCACATCTACCACCTCCTCGACGCGGCAGACCTGCCCATGTCGCTGCAGCCGGACCTGCGCAGCTACCTGTGGCGCACGCTGCCGCGCGCCGTGACGAGGGAGCTGACAATCTCGCATGTGGTGACTCGGGCGGACCTGCTGCTGCGCACGTGGCAGCAGGTGTCCAGTCTGATGACTTGGATGAAAAAGACAGTCAAGGACGCGCTGCCCGAGGGCGAGCGTGTCGAGGGTCGTCATGGCAGCGGCGACGACGAAAAGTTCTGGGCCGTGTCGGCAAAGCGCGGGTGGGGCGTGGGCGACATCAAGAGGGATGCAAAGCACCGCGAGGGCGGGATATGGCTTGTTGGCGCCGTCAACGTGGGCAAGTCGAGGCTGGTGAAGGAGGTGTGGCCGGAGGCTGGGAGAGCCGTCATGGGCAGCATGGAGGAGGCCGGCGAGTTTGATATCCTGCCCCCCCCCGCACAAGGTGCTGATAACGACCCCGACGCTCCCCCCCCGCCGCCACAAAAGAAAAAGACCAAGAAAGAAAAAAAGAACCTCGCCCCCGCTCCCCCAGCAGAGTCGTCCCACATCGCCCCCACAGTCTCGCACATCCCCGGCACCACCGCCGCCCCCATCCGCATCGTCTACAAGACCGCCGGGCGCTCCACCACCAGCGAACTCATCGACCTCCCCGGTCTCTCGCGCTGGGTCGGCAGCCACGAGCCCACAGGTCTCCTCCCGTACATCCGCACCGACAAGCACAAGCTCTTCCACATGGAGAGCTACACCAAGCCGCACCAGATCAGCATCAAGTGCGGGCAGAGCCTGGTCATTGCGGGCGTCATCATGCTGACGCCGCGCATCGAGGGCGACGACGAGCTGGTGGTGCTGGCGTATCCGTTCCTGGGCCTGCCCGTGCACCTTACGGCCACGCAAAAGGCGATCCGGATATTGGGCGAGCGCGACCCGGAGGGCAGAAAGGGGCTGAAGCTGTACCAGAAGCCGCCTGTTGCTGTTGGGGACGGGGAGTCTGTTGTGGATGAGAAGCCTGTTGCGGGCGGGGAGTCTGTTGTGGATGAGACGCCTGTTGCGGACGGGGAGTCTGCTGTGGATGAGAAGCCTGTTGCGGACGAGGTTATGGTTGAGGGAACCACGAGGACCTCAGACACCGTAGACGGGATGGCCACGGATCCAGCAGAAGAAGAAGAAGCGGTCACTGACACCCAGGCCGCCGCCACACACTCCCTCGACAACACCCCCACCGCCACCTCCACCTCCGACCTCGACGACGACGACGCCAACCTCCCCCCCGCCGTGCTCCCACCCCACATAAAGTCCGCCGGCCTCTACACGCTCACCAACGACGTGACCGCCGCGCGCGACCTCCACCTCCACTCACGCTCCCCAGAGTCGCTCGACGCGCTGCCCTACCGCATCCTCGCCACCGACATCCTGCTCTCCGGCATCGGCTGGATCGAGCTGGTGGCGCAGGTGCGCAAGCGGCGCGAGGAGAGCGGGGCGCTGCAGGTGGCCGTCGAGGTGTTTACGCCTGGCGGCGGCGGCGTGGGGCAGCGGGACACGATGGGCGCGTGGATGCTGCGCGAGAAGGCGGCGAGGAGGGCGGGCGCGGGGCCGCCAAAGGTCGTGAGGCAGAGGATGAGTAAGAGCGGGGAGAAGAAGCGGAGAAAGGCGGAGAAGAAGGCTGCTGGTGGTGGGGCGTGAGTGGGTGGGTGGGTGGGTGGGTGAAGGAGTGGGTGTAGAATAGGGAGAGGAATGTGTATAATAGGGCTATGTAACTGTATATAGATACTCCAAAAAAAAAAAACTGATGTCGGATTTTTCAATGTCAATGTCAATGTCACTGTCAATGATGGATAGTCTACTTTTTAAAAAAAAAACCCCACATAAAAAAAAAACCCAAGAGTCCGTTCGGATAATCTAATAACCTACGCCATTCGCGCAACCAAACATTCGGAACTCTCAATCACCCCAAGAAAAACAACCACCTCCAGAGCTACACAGCTCGACAATCCCGAGGAACCCAACGCCCTTTCAGCGTTATCCGGACATGTAGATTATTATCCCACTGGTTATGAGTAGTACCATGATTACCATTTCTCGCCACCTGATATGGAACGCAGTCTATCCAATAAAAAAAAAACCCCCAATTTTCCAGCGGAGCTAATGAGCAGGTGCATGGATGGGTACCAATGATCGCCACAACCACTTTCCAAGGATCCAATTGTTGACCCCCTTATGTACATACATAACTAATCCACCAAGAGAGAGAGAGAACCCTGCCCCGGGTCGGTCCACTCTATTCTGTTCTAATAATCAAGAAACAGGGTCCAGGGATCATCCGCGTTCGGGAATCGTTCTAGAAGGGCTCTGGTTCTAGAGTACCTATTACTCTATCTTACATGTACCGTACCTAGCCCCATAGTAAACACCACATCCAGTAGTACCTGCCAAAAGGTACATACTGTATCTATCTGGTGGTTAAATGCATTATGCATCCCACCTTCAACCCCGATCTTTCGCAATAGGCTAAATATGTATGTGTCTCTCCCACTTTCTCGCTCGCTTGGTAGTTAGATGCAACTAGTTGTAGTAGAGTACCTATACATGCGAAGATGGTACTTGAAACGGCACTAGAATGAAATTAGGGTTAATCTATAATAAAATAACCACATATAATAATAATAATGCCTGATCTACTTTTTTTCTATTCCGCTTTTAAAGTACAGCCTCAATGAGGGATCTGCAAAAACAAATCTCAATGGCAACAAGAGAGGAAAAAAAATTACAACATTTCTAGAAGCCCCAATTAATCTAGGCTCTCAATCTCGGTCTCATTTTGATGAAAACGCTGATGGGCCTCGAGCGCAAAGACTGGAAACCGCTCGCCGCAGATGGGGCATGGGTCGTTGTGTGAGAAACCTCGGGACCCGATACCGCCGTACTCGACCGAGGAGTCGGAAAGGCCGTCACCCCATTCGAGCTCCACCGCCTCCTCCTCCTCCTCCTCTCCTCCATCCACACCTCCCTCGTCTTCGTCCTCTTCGACTTCCTTTATTGGTTCTGGCTCCTTCTCTAGTGGGCTGTTGTACTGCTGACTGTTGTTCACTATCCCATCCAGATATTCAGTGGGCTCCTCCTTGTTTTCCCAGGTTTCGCTCCTTGGTCTGAGCGTGCTGAACATATACCTAATATCGACCCCTCCACCTCCATCCGCCATATTAACCGCCGCCACATTAACCAGCTGCAACTCCCACTTCCTCTCCGTGCACAGCCCTTTAAACAACCCCACAACCACCTCCCTCACCAGCCTCTCCGCTACCACATCCAACGGCGTCGACAACAAAAATACATATCCCGGCATTCGCCCGCTCCTGCTCATCCGCGCAAAGTCCCTGTTCCTCGTGTGGAATCGGATGGAGAGTCTAAAATTCTTCGGGTGCGCAAGCCATTTCTCACCGCCAGGGCCGATCAGATCGGCATGCATACGTTGGAGGAGCTTCAATGTTAACTGGTGCAGCACGGGGGTTAGTTGATTGAGGCACGTGATCCTTCCGGGGCGGAAGGTATCCTCGATACTGATCTGAGTTGGGACAATTGGTGCTGCGGTAACCCTGGAAGGGTCAATTCCATGAAGTAGTCGCCATATCTTTTGCCCGTTTCCGCCTGTGAGCGGCTCTAGCTGTGCTGGTGTTGTTATTACAGATATTACGGTACCTACTGTAATCTTTTCTGATATCTCTGTGAATTCAATCTCGTCGTCTTTAGTAGTTCTTCCCAGAACCTTGTCTCTGATCTTCTGCGCACTTTTGAACCCAACCCCTGGGACTTTTCCAATCTCGTGTCCGGCTAAAAACGCTGCTTCGAAGCCGGGCAAAAGGAGAGTTTGTGCATCGGGTTTGTTGACGCTGCCTGCGAGTTTGGCTGTGAGCTTGGTTGTGGAAATACCTGCAGAACAGGTGTGGTTGAAGTTTGTGAGGATCTGGGTTCTTATGAAGGATGCTAGATGTGAAGCGAGAAAGAGGCGCTGGTGGAGCAGAGAGTGGGGTCCGGATGATGCGGCGGGCGGATATGTGTAACCAGGTAGCTCGTCCCAGACGAACGGAAAACCCGCGGAGGGATCGTTACGAGAAAGGCGGAAGAATGAGGGGTCCTTTGAACCGGGTTGATATTTTGATTGTGACATATTGAAATCAATCATTTCCGTTGTATCAATAAAAATCTATTTTTTTTTTTTTGCCCACTCTTAGTCCAAACCGAAACACAACCAGATAATTGTTTTTCTGTAGGTTTGAAGAAAGAAAAAAATACCTCGTCAAGACCTAGGTGCTCCGTAAGATTGTGCCAGACAAACTCCCTCACGAAAAGCCATATATTTTTGGAAACGACACGAAACCTGTGTAAGACAAGTTGACGTTGTAACTATTAGTTATCGATAACCAAGAGCGGCTTGCAGCGGCTAACCTCGTCAAATCCTCTCCATTAACAATTACCAGATTTTTACATTGCTTTTTTGCGGCAGTAATGAGCTGTAGCTTCTTGACGCCTTGAGCCCTGGCAACATAGTTACAGGTGGCCAGCTTTTTTTTTTTTCCACTCTCAGCTCAGTAATATCGTATTTATGAAACCCTTCTGCCCGATGCACAGATGGCATGACAGCAGGGATGATCTCTGAAGAACTGGAACTGCCAACATACGATGTTCTTTTGCTGAATTCCTAGAGGGACAGTCTTCAGGGCGGGGTTTTCATTCTCGACGACTGACGCGTAAAAACAATCGAAGTCCTAAGGGGGGGGGGTGTATGTATGCGGGATGTCAGGGTCTCAGACCAAAGTAAAGCAAACAATAGTATGACATGAAGCGAGAGAAAGGTATTATCTATGTAGTAGTATGAGTACTCACGAAATGTAGGATGATAGGTTCCTTGCTCTGCTCCATCTAGGTGCGGGAATTGTCCACGGATTGAGGAAATCACCTAGGTACAAATACAAGCTGTTACGATGCTCTATTGACAAAAAGCTGTTCCCACGCGGTTGATAAGTCGATGGCACGTGAGCAAGAGAGAAAAAGGAATTTAAGTGGGCCTGCTACCCGTCGCCATCCAGGGAAACATGGGATGACCGGTGCACGGACCAGGCGAATAAGGCAGAGCAAACCTCAGATGATGACAGCCCAGTCCAAATAACATTTCACGGCCGGGTCCGCGGGCTCAAGCTGGTGATGTTCGATTGGTGATTCTAGGAACTTACTGCAATAATTATTAACAGTCCGGTTGCACTACCCGAGAAGGGTCGTTTTGCTTTTGATCCCTGGGGTTAGGTTTGTAGTACGGATTTCACCATCATCCCGCATGCAAATGATATTCACACATCTTTTGCTGGTGAGATTTACCCCTCCAAAATGGATTCCAGAGCCATATCACGACGGAGTCAGCATATGTACGTACAGTAAAGGGACTTTAATAGCCCGAAGGACCGAATGTGAAGATGAATAAAAAAAGGTCAACTGAAGGATAATTCATATCTATCAAAACGTTCCGTTTTATACGCAGTTCCTGTCCCTGAATCCTCCGTTCCTCCGTCGCACTACTACGAGATTTTCCGAGGAACGTTGCCGGTAAAAAGTCACGCTGCCCCTCGGCTGTGAGGCAATTCTCAGGGTAGGGCAGGGGTGCAAAAAAAAAAAAAAGGTGAGTGCCGACAAAGAACTGAGACGTGCGGGCTGTTCTCGGATCATCCGCACGTGCGCTTGCTGCTACCCCACAACCTTCTCACACTAGCACTTACGCGAACTGGTTTCTCACATGAATACTTACTTGCTCATACTCCCCCATTCATCATTTACTCAAGCCCTCCCACTTTCTACTTTTCTGCTTCCTTCCCGTTGCAACAAACGACAGCCCCTCATTCTTCGCATCAATCGCTTGCTTTCCATCTATCTAGCATAGCTATCATAGCTCCGTTATCAACTTCCATTTACAGACCTTAGTAGCTCTTGAATATTTCCCCCAGTATCACAACCGCCGGCGGTGTGCGAGTGCCACAATGTGGAAACCAACACAATCGTTGATGGAGACCATCACCCACTACAGCCAATTCCCAGCAACCGGTGTGAGTTTACGGCAAATGGTTCAGTTTGGGCGAAATCCTTCACCAGGTGGGTTATCCAGTCCTGAACGATGTAAAAAAAAGTAGAAGTTGTGCCAATGAATCTGCCGGTTGACAGGACACCGAGCAGGGACCTTATTTCGGGCCTCCCAGTTCCTCAGCGAAGAGCTGCCAATTCGATTGGCACATCGAGTAAAAGAGTTGAATCAACTGCCGGATGGTCTAAGTGATATGCCTTCTATCCGAAGAGTTGCGAATTGGTACATGCAGTCGTTTGAGGTTGGTGACTCATCTATTTTGGTAGTGGTGGTGGTTTGACTAATCACCTCAACTTATTAAATTATTAGGAAATTACTACTTTACAAAAGCCAAGTTTATCAAAGGATATAAGGGATAAATTAATAAAAGGTTCGCGGGATAATGGTGTTCCACCGATTCCATTGGAAGTCATAGAAAACCCAGACATCGAGCCGGGAACATATAGAAGCTCGCCATGGCAACCAACAAACGGTAATGGGAATGGTATCCGGAATGGAAGGAAAGCCCAAAGGTCGGTTTTGAATTCAGTGCATTAGAATTTTTTTTTTTCTTTCTTTCTTTCTAATATCACATTATGCAGGCGGTATTATGCAACTGTAGACGACGATGTGCGGTGGCCCCCAGAAATTGTGGACTACAACAGACGCTTTACAAAGACCCTCCAAAACATTAAACACCGTCATGACCCCGTTGTCACTACAATGGGTAGAGCCTCCCCAACTCATTTTTATTGGCCGCCTTGGTGAATTATGAAACTGACTGATCGCGATGATCTTGGATAGCAATGGGGATTAATGAGTATAAGCGCAAGCGGCAACGAATGCAAATCGATAACTCGATCCAATCCTTCTTGGACCGGTTTTACATGTCCCGGATTGGCATTCGTATGCTTATTGGCCAGCACGTGGCCCTGAACTCGGCTCCTGAACAGGAAGACTACGTGGGAATCATCTGCACAAAGACCAACGTCCGGGACTTGGCTCAAGAAGCCATTGAGAATGCAAGATTTGTGTGCGAAGATTACTACGGCCTATTCGACGCTCCAAAAGTGCAACTAGTATGCAAGCCTGATCTAAACTTTATGTATGTGCCAGGCCACTTAAGTCACATGCTCTTCGAGACTTTGAAGAACTCCCTACGAGCTGTGGTGGAGACACATGGAAGTGATTCCGAGGAGTTCCCGCCGGTAAAGTTGATCGTAGCAGAGGGTAAAGAGGTAAATACCCCAGATTTCTAATTGCCGTCCTGCCCTATTCAATTGCCGGAGCTAGTTCAGATGTCGTTCCATTCGCATTTACGTTTCATCTTGTTGTTAACGTCGGTGTAGGATATCACTATAAAGATTTCTGACGAAGGTGGCGGAATACCACGGAGTGCTATACCCTTGGTATGGACATACATGTACACCACCGTTGAGTCCACACCGCCAATCGACCCCGACTTCAATAAGAGCGATTTCAAAGCTCCTATGGCCGGGTTTGGTTACGGACTTCCGATATCACGACTATACGCTCGATACTTTGGAGGAGACTTAAAGTTGATAAGCATGGAAGGGTGAGCTATTTCTTCACCTGTAAAAAGGAATTGATACTAATATATCTCAATTTTCAGATATGGCACCGATGTCTATTTACATCTAAACCGCTTGAGTAGTTCTTCGGAGCCCCTACAATAACTGCCACATTGGGCTTGTAGTTTCTGATTTGTTATGGTTTTTATTTGCTGCATTTCTAGTGAACCGGCGGTCTTGTATAGGTTACTAAGGTGGTCTTTTCATTTGTTTTTTGCACGTCCTTTGTAACGTATTTACGACGCTTCTATTATTCGGGATTGGAGACGTATCGTGGGATCGGGGAGAAACGGGTTGGGTTTTTATTAGGATCGATCAGAAGGGTACGATAGGAATGGCAATTCAAGGCGGTTATCCGTTAAGAGAGACGGGAGGTCTTTTATGAAGAAGAACAATTCGTCCACGCGCACAAAGATCCGCGATTACGCATAAACCCAAGCACAAGACTATATACACACGCCGGTAGCACGTTGTTCTTTAACCACATTGAACTTTTCCTCTGTACGCATTCTTCGTAGAAAATCAGGAGATTGCGAATTGATCCTCTAGGTAAAATCACAGCTCCAAAGTCCAGCTCAGGTTAACTCTTATTGATAATGATAATGGTTTCTACTCAAGTTCCACCAATCCCAATTTCGAACCTTGGCCTAAACAGAAAAAAGCAAATCCCAAGTCGCACCATTCAGAACATATCCCGCCTACCTGGCGCATTCCTTCCCCTCGCATCAAAGCTCCCCAGAACAAGAAGCTGCCGTTATCCGTGAAACTTCCCTTGCCACCTTTCTTTCGTTTTTCCCTGCAACTTTTGTCTCTCTTTATTGTCGTACAATCACTGTGGCGCACGGCGAGAAGTAGAGGACGATGGCGACGCCGGAGGAGTATCGGTTCCGACTAAACCAGCGAGGGACTTCAACATACGAAGACGGACACGAGGGATGCTCTATTGATTTAAAAACAATGAATTTTTGCATTTCGTTTTGATCAGTTTTCTGTTTCTTTTTTTATATCCTCAAAAGCCACTTTATGTTTGACCACCCCCAGCATATGCAATGCTGATTCCAACTCTTTTTTTTTTCCCCCTTCATCCCACGTCTTGATTCACAAGAACTGTAAGGATAGTAAAGACGAGCGGACGAATTGACAAACCTCGTCGCTAGCAATCGAGTGCATCGCCAGAAGCTCCCAGGACTCGAGATTAACAGCAATGTTGTAGCGGCGCTCGACCGTCTCGTAGTCGGCGGCCCTGGTGTCGGCGTCAGAGACAGTGCTCGACATTTGAGGGTTTTGTTTTATTCTTCTATGAATAAGAAGGAAGAAGTGGTGAGTTTTGTTTTTTTTGCGAATTGCAATAGAAGAGTGAGATGATGTGATGTGAATGTTCCGAGGAGGAGGAAGATGGTGGTGGTGGTTGTGAGTTTGAGCTGAACAAAGAGAAGGGGAGAGTCTGTCTACATATGTAGACAATTGCGCATCGCAAACAATCCTCACGCTCTACTCCCTCAGAGCACTGACGGATCGTGTGGTGAAGGTGTTGACGAAAAGAACCCCTAGCACCTAGTGTGGGGAGGGGGGGGGGGGTTGAAGGTGGTGTGTGATCTGGATCGTGTAGTAGCCCGGACTCCCTTCGAACCCTAGTAGAAAGGCGCCCCTTATCAAGCAACCAATGAGGGCATGAGAGATGTAAAAAACCGTAGGTCATCGTGCAATTATTTACAGTCCCTACATATTTCTCTAACCATTCCCTCCTACATACTACATGTCTCTTTTCACTACTACAGTATATACTGAGGCAAAAGAGGGATCAATCGTGGACCGTAAAACAGGGGGTATTAGATTTGATCCGCCGGTCTGGTTAGATGAAGCGAATGAGAAATCGTACCAGCTAAAGGCATCTTTTGCGTGTCTGCGTACAGATACCCAACTACATCAACCCTTGCGGCAACTTCCAGTACCTGAACGACACGGCGTCGTCGAACCTTTGGAGTGCAATGGCATGATAGGGTCCAGTACCTTACATGTATTAATAACCATTTCGGGAATTATACATGGAATTATAGTTAGTAGTGCTTAAACGAATCCTTATATCAGGTGACATGTTTCGAGGGGCGAATTTTGCTGCGGGCATTATTTGAAAATGCTGTGATTGGGACTTGAGGTATAAATACCTTCAGATTGGTTATGGTTGGTTTTTCAGGGAACTGAATCTTGGTGTTCCATTGCGTCACTTCACAGGGCTACGGATTGGGATCGAATGAAAAGCGAATCTTGAGAACCGAACCGCAACAAGCGGGGGATGCTTTTGCCTGCCCTGAAGTCTTCCCTTCCCTGCTTGCTGCATCATTGCACCTCTACCTATCGGTACTTTTCTACTTCAATAATTCTCAAACGCCCCTCCTTCTCTTCGCGCTGAACCCTTAGTTTGATAGCTTCACTACCTATCTCTCAAGTTTCGATCCTAAGGGTGCGAACGCGTACTCTACGAGTCTACTCACTGATCTTGCGCCGCGGAGCTTTAGAAAATTGACTTGCGATTGGCGTAGTCATCTACTGTGTCTGACTAACTACCGCCTGCTGGTTGCCTATATCTGTTGCTGTAATATAGGTCTGCCTCGCTCCTACTTTTTCGACTGCCCTAAAATCTCCTGATCTCGGTTTTCCTTTTTCTTTTTTTTACACTTTCACATCCCTTGTCGTTCATTGTGGTCGTTGGGGCATGACGACATGCTGTTCTGTAAAATAACGTTTACCCCGCCGAGCGTTCTCAAGAATCCACGTGGATTCTTGGGGACGATCAGCAGACCGCTCGCTGTTTCTTTTGCGCCAAAGGCTCTTCAACTGACTCCATGGAGGATAAAAACTCTGGGATACAAAAGTATAAGGGCATTTTCATCTTCCAGAATAATAATGTCGTCTGACGCGGATTACGCTGCGTTCTTGAAGAAGTCGCAGAAGGATTACTCGCAATCATATGAGGAGGATTCGTCTAAGCAGGCAGCCACCACTACGGCGTCGACAGCACAGTCGGAGGTGCACCCGGCGGTTCGGGCGCTTGGGGAAAGATTCTTCGTCTCTGACGCGGACGAGCCTTTCGAGGGAGTTTCGTTTGCTTGGGACAAGGGAACGCTTCCTACTGAAGGTCTGTAAACCACTTTTTTTTTTTTTTTTTTTTTTTTTACCCTTATCTGTATTTTTTATCAATTATTTTATTTTTATTTTTATCTTTCAACCGCTTTTGGTTTGTCTCGTATTTCATTTTTTCTTCTTCTGATTCTCCGATGGGTTTATTTCTGGAGACTTCTCCGGCCCACCAATTCTCTTTGGTTGCGTATGTCTTTGATCTTCGTGTGTCTTGATCTTCACTGACACCTGTCTCCTCCGCTGCAAACTAGACGAGTTCGGGGATTTGATCGGAGTCCAGAGCGGCCGAGAGATTAAACTGCTGGAACCGAACAAGTGGGACGCCCACGGAGAGTACCAGGATGTCATTGAAGCTGTCACCAAGGCCTCTAGCGGTGCTGCGGTTAAGGTCTATCGTGTTGAAGGTGCTGGAAGCAGAGTCGAATATTTTGTTGTCGGTGTGGACAGCGGTGAAGGAAAAGTTGTGGGTGTTAAGGTACTTTCCATCGAATCTTGAGAAGGTTCGAAAGTGGCAAGGATGGGATCGAGGGGTTGAGATGCCAGACCGGGGAAAGACCTAGGGTTCTGTAGACTATACTACAACAATACCAGTGTGCAACTTTAGCAGGTTTCGAGCGCGGGAAGTGCAGTTGTTTGACGTTTCAACTCACATACGAGACAACAGATCGCGATCTCTAACTTTCCCATGCCTCAGCTTGTAGGACAGGTAAATACATCGTAGATAGGTAATACCTACTTAGACAGCGAAAATTCAACCTAGAACTTAGCTGTCCTTAAGATTTCAGCTGTTGTCCGTTGATAGAAAACCCATCCAGTCCAGTCGGGGCCAAGCAACAAGTCAGCCAGGCGGTTGAGTGATGGCTCTGCTGTGTGCTGTGCTGTAGGGCGGCGCGGCAGGTACCGCCGCACCTATCAATAATAATAGCTCTACTTATCATAGGGGAAATGAGACTTGCTTTTTGTTCTTCACTTTTCTTGCTTTATCTTGAGGCTCTCTTCTCTCCATCTTCCGTAAACACAGATAGGATCGCGAATCTGTTACTACTTTTGTAAAGATGCTTACGCGGAGCATGGCGGGAAAGGTCTCTTTTACCACCCGATCAGGACTAGCAAGGTAAAGTAATAGACATCATAACATTTAACCTGAGACTTTAACCTTCTCAATCTAGCAGCAATCTACACCCAGGTCCAGAGAAATGATAGTTTTCCTCCAGGCTCTCCAGACCCCAGGATGCTCATGGATGAATGGATGGACGGATGTTGCGAAGGAGAGAGGCATTTTTCACGGACCCTTTAGATAATATCTATGCTTGTCTCTGTGTAGCATTAATTAGTTAAGTCTGAAGCTACTTTAGGCATCTTTAGCTGCTTTACTCTAAAAATTTCAAAGAGAAGAGCTTACTCCTGGTTCCTAGCTCCTGGCTCCTGACTCAGTGCTTTAAATCTTTAAGAATTTGGGGGGGGGGGGAGAATTCGAAGGAGAATTCCCGAAGCTTGTGAGATCTCGCAGCTTGTGAATATGTTTAGGAGAACCCCTGTTGTGATTGGGCGCATCTACAAGCGGGCTTTGTTCCGCTGCCTGATAGGCTCGCCGGGGTTTTTCACCTACCTACCTTGATGCCGCCGCCTTGATGGCGTTGTGATCCCGCTAATCATATCACGGCAGGCTTGATGGTTTTCTATGTTGCCCCTGGTTGCCCCTTGCGTGAAGGGCAACTTTCAACTAAACTTTGCGATTCTTCACTTCAGGGACGTTCTTCTTCCTCCTAAACACTCTTCCCTACGCGGTACTAGATGTTTGAATTACTATTCTTCGTCTCTTTGAAGTCAATCGCTTGAATCTCCGAATCTAGCCTTTCGTCATTCATTTTTACTGCCCCTGCCTGTCTTTCACGTTGTTAAACGCCCATCCCCATAGGTACATACACCCAATCTTTCCTCCTCCTCTTACTCCCTCCCACCTTTTGTCTGTGTGTGCCGTGCGCTTCAATATTATTCCTCCAATTCACACCCCCCCCCCTCCCCCAACCCGCTCAAAAAGAGAGACAGTAGCCACATTTTTCCGTTGCTGTTCAAATTTGGATCCGCTCTGAGATCGGCATCCCGCTGTCCTTCATTCTTTCCTTCTCGGGGACAATTGAGATCCACTCGTTTCTCGACATATTCGTCCTGCTTTGACCAGGATAAGTAGTCAACGTTAGAGATTCTTGAAATCCTCCCTGCTACTTCCCGTCCGGATCAAAACAGTTGCATCGAGTTTTTCCGCTCTGACGAAATACGTCCTCTCCTTCTCACGAACGTGTTCCCCTTTATTCTCTCGTTACTCTTCGCAACTCGCTCGGTGTCTATCTTGTATAGAGAGTATCATCCTGTGGCTCATTAACAGACAGGAATAAGGAGGACGACATAGAAGGGATACACTAGACGCATAGCACCTGTCAACAACAACAACACACACCACAACTGGGCTTCTGGTTACTGCACTAATTTCCCCCCCTAACCTAATTCTTATACCGAATAAGCTCTTTTCTACTGGGAAGCAAGTAAAGCACAACCTTAAGGTCAAGAACGAGTTGCCAGCAATAATCCGACAATAATGTCGGCGCGTCCGTCCCCACCACCTACGTTAACACTGAATTCCGGCTCACAGGACCTGCTGAATGGCGCTCCTGCGCGACGTGCCAGTGTTGTCAGTCGAAATCTGACCCCCCAGGCTCCCTCGCCTACGGTGTCGCGAAGTCAGAGTCCATTCTACCAGGGTGACACTCCGATAGAATCCTCAGAATTATTGATTCCGCCGCAACGAAGGCCTGGACAGTTTACCCCATACCAGGACAGTCCAACATCGTCACGGAGATCCAGTTGGAGTACAGATAACAGAGATTCTCGATATGGCCCATTCGTGTCGCCATTTGACGATAATTCAGGAACTGCCTCTCCTGACATTGGTGATGCGCTTAACTCGCAGACCATCAGTGAAAAGTATAACATAACACCATCAGCTGGTCTGCTGCTGTTTCCGATAGATAAAGAGGATGACGATGCTTTGCATGATCCCGCAGAGATGGACGATTTGAGAGAATGCGATATTTTCACAAGGCGTGGCTTGGTGAATGTTGGAGGATTAGGATTAATCGTGTTGGGTGTCCTCGTATTATTTATTGGATATCCTGTCCTGTATGTGCCAATTGATATTCCCTCTTACAATCAGTTGGCGGTTGCTAAGTGGTGAACTTCGTTTGTAGGACTTTTGTCCGCGATGCTGTCCAGGTTACAAAGAGCCTTTGCGAAGGGCCTCTTTGCCTTGACGTTGGTCCTATTGCGCTTCTACAGAATGTCAGGCATTCGTTGATCGATCCTGATACGCCAGAAAGCGCATTAACAAAGACTTCGGCGGATGGAAAAACCTTTAGACTAGTGGTCAGTAAAATCCCGATAACTAATAAAACTAATGAGTTTGAGTCCGTGGTTGCTGAGATAAATCGCGAGATACAGTTTTCAGACGAATTTAATCAGGATGGAAGGACGTTTTATCCAAATGATGACCCATATTGGTGAGTGCATTTTAATCCACTGTGCTTACTTTTTTAATGCTAACTGTTACACAGGGAAGGGGTTGATATCCACTAGTAAGCAATCGAATACGAGGTTTTATTTTGGTACCTTATCTCGGCTAACGGCTTTTTTTTTTTCTTTATAGCGCAGCAACCCAAGATTCGGAATGGTATGATCCTGATGCATTGACGACAAAAGATGGTGTTCTTGAAATAGAGTTTGCTGCATTCAGGAACCATGATTTGGACTTCAGATCAGGAATGCTTCAAAGTTGGAACAAGCTGTGCTTCAAGGGCGGGATTATCGAGGGTGAGATCGAACCCCTATCTAATAATGGGGTTTAACTTTTCTAACATCTAACTAGCGAGTATCTCATTGCCCGGTGCTGGGAACGTTTCCGGGTTGTGGCCGGGTTTTTGGACTATGGGTAATTTAGGTCGCCCGGGGTATCTTTCAACCACCGAAGGCATGTGGCCTTATTCATACCACGATGAATGTGATGCCGGAATCACTGCAAATCAGTCAAGCCCCGACGGTCTCAGTTGGCTTCCCGGAATGAAGCTTCCCGGTTGCACATGCAGCGGGGAGGATCACCCCAATGCCGGAAAGGCTCGATCATCACCCGAACTGGATATTCTCGAGGCTACAGTTTCAGTAATCGATACTGATGGAAATATCGTCGGAGCTGTATCTCAATCTGCACAGGTCGCACCTTTCGATATTTGGTATCAGCCTGATTACGAACAGATTGCCGTTTACAATCCGGATATTACGGTTATGAATTCATATCGAGGAGGATACTATCAGGAGGCTATTTCTGGATACTCAACTTTGAACAACGACTGGTACGACGGAAAACAATACCAGACTTACGGATTTGAGTATGAACCTGGTAATGATGGAAGAATTGTATGGAATATTGGCGAGGTTAAGACATGGGAAATGTTGGCCGGGGCCACGGGTCCCAACGGAAATATTGGCCAAAGACCTATCCCACAGGAACCTATGACGATCATTGTAAACGTCGGTATGAGTAGCACATTCGCATATATCAACTGGGCAGAGCTTGCGAAACTTTTGCCAGCAAAGATGAGGATTGATTGGTTAGTTTTAGAAGCTCTTCAAAGCATAAGGCTGTTTTTATAAGAAATACTAACTTCATCAATAGGATTCGCGTTTGGCAAGATGAAGGCTGCGAGGACTGCTCCGTTACATGCGATCCCCCAGGATATCCAACCACTAAGTACATCGAAGACCACATCGACGCCTATATGAACCCCAACTTGACAAATTGGGCCGCAACTGGTTATGACTGGCCTCTAAATACACTAGTTGACGGCTGCAGTGCTTGATTCTAGCCATCTCACTATTTCGCGCTTTTCGCAGTAATTTCCTTTGTCATTTTGGGGAACCGATAGACAACCAAAAAGGTATAATTCAATTCTTTCATCTTTTTTTTTTTCGCTTTATTTTGGTGGGATTACTTTATGGATTCATTTCTGTGTATAGCCTATTGAGGGGAGGGAAGTTGTGCAGAGAGGCCTGCTAGTTTTTCGTATCATGTTTTGTCTTGTGTATTGTGAGCGTGCACTTTTGTACTGTCATCATTACAGTGGAGTTGGCTTGGGACATCTGCCTTTTTACCTTTCCGTTTTCTTCTTCTTTCTTTTCTATATCCACCCTTTTTGCTCCACGTGTAGCTCTTTTCTTTTGCCTACGATTGTTTGGCCTCATTTACTTCTCGGGGAGAACTTTGGTTAGGATTTCACCTGCATGTCTAGCACGACATGCAAAGTAATAATCCCTCATCAGAGTGAGAGCTGTAGAAGTAAGTAATGTACGTTAGCTAATTCTGTAAACGGCTTCTTCATGTTCTTTTTTATGTTTTTCTTTGGTACGAGTGGTAGCAATGCATTGATACCCATAACAGGAATGCACTCACGCTCGTATTGGTATGTCTTGGACGATTTCTTTGTATGATGGTCTTTAGAATGTTTATTCTTTTGTTACGCACTTATTATAGCTTTTAGTCATGACAAAGGTGGTCCTGTGCTGTGGTTTCTCAGATCTTTTCGGGTTCATGGCAGGAAATTAGGAGAGTTAGTATAGTTCTCGTTCAAAAATCATGGGACAACGCAACCGCGAGTTGCTACGGTGGCTTGTCCCGGGATTTTTGACATGGAGTTATACATGTAGTTACGCTCTAGTGGAGTTTAATGTGAAGCCTTCTTTATGCGCTTCCGCGGCAAGTCTTTTTGGATTTGATTCGGTCGCTTCTTACTTCTTTTATCAGTGGACGCGTGGGCACGTGGGCACCAAACACCAAAAGTCGATGACTGCAGAGCGATTGGCGAGTGATTGCTTGTGACGATGTCCTTGGCGTGTTTCCTCCACCATTATTGATGCAACCACATCTTCTCAATCCGGCTCACCTAGGCCTACTAATTTCTCAGAAGCGTTAATGACGATAATGTCCGATTTAGGTATGGTTTCCACTGTAATTATGGGTTTTGTAGTAAAATCATTTTTTCTCGACTTTTGCACCACAGAAACAGTTTTAGTACTATGGCCAAACATCGATCGCCACAATTTTCAGTGAGTTTGGGGGATGTTGATCCTTTTGTTTTTCGATCTGCGGTAAATAATTTCCCGAGGAGATGAGAAACGAAGAAGTAAATATTCAAGTACCTCTATGCTGTTTCGAATCGCTGGCCAGGCAATGCGCGTGGCTATTTGGTGGGTATGGCTACCGTTCCAAGAGTTCCCCTTTAAATGTTTGCGTATGTACACTCTGGGCATGTTTTGGGCCCTTGAACTCTTGCAGGGTTGAAGTTCTCTCCCTGAAGTGAAGGGTATGTAATAGTGCATACATGTACCTGCGGTACATACTACATGTAGTGGTATGGAAAAGGGAAAGGCCTCATGGGATTCTGATTGGCCGCTGTCTGACTCGTGGTTAGTATCTTTCTAGAATTTGTACGGCTGTAAAGCAAATAACTAAGTTTAATTTTTCAGTGCAATTATAAACAATTTCTTTGAGTTTACTGGGCCGATCAATTTGTGTCTTCGGATAGGCTGACTACTGGAATGAGCCAGGGGAAGCAAATGTTTTTTTTATCATATAAGAGTGCAATTATTACCGCCGTCATAGTTGGATTAATATCATAGAGATGGACTTGAGTTCTTTTGTAGACTCGGTACGAGGTTGCAAAGTACCTACTTTGTATGGACATACCACTAGAATCTGGAGAAAACCCTGTCGATCATGATTTGTGCGTTTCCATTTACGCGCCCTTTTCAGGGGGTTAAGCGGGGATGCAGTGGGGGGGGCCGGAAATATGCGGAGCAGGGCACAGGGAGCTTGGAGCTCTTGGAGCTCACCACAAACACCACCCAATACAGTTTCTTCGACTTGATTTAGACGTATTTATTGGATGAAGATAACCGGACTAGGCTGGGCTCTGCTGAGAATAGTTAGCGAGGTACACAGGTACCTAGAATGTAGAGTATCTTTGCGCGAGGTCCGCATAAGAGTCCGAATACCTATCCCTCTGTCTCTATTTACATAGAGTGATAATTTATAAAGTGCAATAAGGCAGGTGAAGTAGATACAACGGCGCGGGATGACGTTCACGGACTAGAAATTTCAACTGTGTCTACTTTGCTGGTATTTATTAATACTGCGTGTAAGGAAGGTAACGTACGACAACTAGCTCTGATAACCTCCCAGCGTTTTTTGTAGTACTGTGCTGTACCCATTCGCTCAACCAGTCTCACACACCCTCCAAGATATCCTTTCTCACTTCCGTGCATCATCTGGAGGTTTGCGGTCACGAGCAGATTTCCTTTGGTGTCACTTTTTTCCTGCCTTCAATTTTTCATTGCTAGGACCCTTGCCTCTAGATTTGGCCTCTTTCCCGTAACCCCTCCCCCAGGTTCTGTCGACGATAACGATCGTTCAAAAGGAGTGTCTTTCCTCAGTTCTGATAAAATGCCGTCCTGGCCATCTCGTCTACTCCCTCCTCCCCATAACCAGGACCAGCTTTCGGTTCCCGAACAACCTCCGTCCCGAGCATCCACATCCAGATCTCACGGGAGGTCACAGTCACATTACATACCTTCCGGAAACTCTAACCCGCCTGGCGCACATCTAGAGCCTGGGAGACACCATATCAGCAGAGCAAACGAAGGAGATATGTTGGGATCTTTAGAAAGAGATGGCGGGCACACTGCGCATAGCGGGAATAATAGGAGACACTCAACAGTTCCTACAGACATGGTTTCTGGAATGGCGGGGAATGGAGGAAACTTGCAGACAAATTTTGTACGTGTTTACCGTTTTTTTTTTTTTTTTTTTTTTTTTGCGGCTCTACTAGTACCACTTTCACAGTCGTAATTCTGCGTGGAATGTGCACTTCGTGCTTACAAGGATGCTCGGTGCATTTTATTTAGACAACGGGTCGGTGCTCATGTTGCGATTCCTACGTTCGGTGGCCAACTCATTTGTCGGTTTTTCGATGCACGACATGTACAACTATCAACGACCTCGCTCCGGCTGAGCAGTGTACCAAGGGTGATACATCAAGGCAAAGGGAGTGTTGAACTTTTGAGGCTGATAATGCTGCTGCAGGTATACCGCCAATCTCTACCGAAAGGACGAGATCAATCATAAATTCCTGTATAAAAGGATTTCTGGAGCAAAGAGAATGGCTACACAATATGCCGGAACACCCACCACCTCCTCCGCCGATTCCGATTCCGGGGAGGTCATCGGATGAATCTGGCGGACTGGGAGGCCCGGTGCAGACACCTCCGGCCTTTTCTAAATTCTCACCTAACACAGCAGCTGCAATGATGGCATTTCCAGCACATAGAGACCTTGCGGATGCGGCGCCGTCGCGGAGGCCTTCGCTACCTATACTAAGCCTTTCAGAGAGTTTTTCTTCTACAAGTACACCCCCACCTAGGGACCGTCGCTCAATGTATGTACCCGTAGGGAAGGGTTCACTGTCTCCAGGGTCAAATGGCGCCGATAGGCCGGAAACTGGGAGTCGGCAAAATCCAGAAAGCACTCCTCACGAGGAACTTGTGAAGAAAGCGTTTAGACCATTAGAGAATTATTTGACCACCACCTTTGGAAGTTGTGACTGTCTAAATGCGAGCTTTTTGAAAAGGCGTAGCGAAGGCCTGGAGCCAAAGTCTCAAGATATCAGATCTACCTCACCTAGAAGGTCTAAGTCCCCAGCGAAGTCGTCAAAGGAGATCGACATACCTGTTACGAATAAAATTGGAGAGAAAGAAACAATTTTATTGCAACGAGGTAGATTCCTAGGTAAAGAGTTAAATTCCAGTAAAAAGGAAAAAGAAAACACAAAAATCGTACCCGAAACCAAGACCACTGTGAGAAGTCCTGGAATTGACTGGGAAAGTGTGGATGAGCTTTACGACATGGTAATAAATGTTGGTGCGGATTACAGAGATGAAAAAACCGACTCCAGGAGCTGGGATAGCGAGCTCAGAAAAGATATGGAAGATGCTAGGGCTCACATTGGCAGATCCCTGTTGAAAGCTACAGAGAGTCTTTTGAAACGTCCCGGAAGGCCATTGAAGAAGCCTGAAGAAGTTAGGTTTCTACTTATAATCTTAGCAAACCCTCTTTTATATCCGGAGTCTTCTCGTCCAGTCTCCAGGGTCCATGGTATGTCTTCTTTCTCAGATCTCAGGTCTCCCCTAAATAGTAAGGAGGAACCCGCTCTTTTGCCGGCCAAGCTAAAAAGGCAAGCTTCCACTTCGTCCAACCGGAGTGGCAATTCAGGTGGTCCTGGTCATCATTCCGGAATTATCAAACGTATCATGGGATTGATCGGAAACCTTGATAATTCAATCCATCACTATCTTGTCTCATGGTTTACCCGAATGCCGGAGGTTCAGTTTCGGCGATTAGTGGAGTTAGTAGGAAGCTTCATCACTTACCGACTCACGAGACAGCCCGCGAGAAAAAAAACACAACAGGCAACCGGAATGATGGGACAAAGGATCAAGCAGTTGCCATATAACGACGATTGGCAGATAAAGTCAGCAGCAAAAGTTATGGCATTGTTTTTCTCGGCAAATAATAACACTGCTGGTCGTCGTGGCATGGTCCAAAGCGTCAAAGATGAAGAAAACATGAATTCTGCAGTCATGGCAAGGCGTGAAGCGAGACGGAGAGGCCAAATTATTCTCACTAGCGAGTTTTACAACATGCTTCTCGATTACCACGACTTGATAGCTGATTTCGATGTCTGGGAGTCACGTTCTTCAAAGTTTTGCTTTTGTCAGTATTCATTTTTGTTGTCTATGGGATCCAAGATACAGATCCTTGAGCACGACGCCAAGCGACAAATGGAAGTTCAAGCTCGGCAGGCGTTTTTCAATAGTATATCTACCAGAAGAGCAGTAAATCAATATCTCGTATTGAAGGTCCGGAGAGAGTGTTTGGTTGAAGACAGTTTGAGAGGAATAAGTGAGGGTGCAGGGGGCATAGATGACATCAAGAAAGGGCTAAGAATCGAATTTATTGGGGAGGACGGTGTAGATGCGGGTGGATTAAAGAAAGAGTGGTTCTTGATGGTTGCCCGGGACGTTTTCGATCCTAACTACGGTAAGTCAATGCCACTCTCTAATATTCTCCCGGCGCGAGACACTCAAAGTGGCTAGGCATGTTCATCTACGACGAGGACTCTAAGTACTGTTATTTCAACCCATACTCTTTGGAATCCTCTGAGGAGTATTACCTGGTTGGTATGCTCTTAGGACTTGCAATCTATAATTCCACAATATTGGACGTGGCTTTGCCGCCATACGTCTTTAAGAAGCTTCTGCACCTGACAAACAAGCACCAACTGGCAACCTCATCTGTTCGACCCCCTTTAGTTCAGACTTTGGAAGACCTGGCAGTTTTCCGACCGGCTTTGGCAAGCGGGTTGGGTAAGCTACTGGAGTTCGAGGGTGATGTCGAGGCAACCTTCTGCCGGGATTTTGTTGCAGAGTCTGAACGATACGGCGAAGTGATCGTTACACCCCTTTGCCCTGGTGGGGAGAATAGACCAGTTACCAACGCAAATCGGAAAGAGTTTGTCGATCTCTATCTGAGATGGATTCTAGATACCTCTGTAGCGAGGCAATTCGAACCTTTCAAGCGTGGATTTTACACGGTTTGCGGGGGCAATGCATTATCCCTTTTCCGACCAGAGGAGATTGAGCTCCTTATACGAGGCTCTGATGAGGCGCTCGATGTCTCTGCGATGAAGGCCGTTGCCGTATATGATGGTTGGGGAAACGCGACGCCAGCAGATAATGATCATGTAGTCAGGTGGTTCTGGAGCTTCTTTGAGAGAATCTCACCAAAGGAACAGAGGATGCTACTGCATTTTATCACTGGCAGTGATAGAATACCAGCAATGGGAGCAACGAGCTTGATTATCAAAGTGGGCTGTCTAGGGCAAGATTGCAATAGATTCCCTGTGGCTAGGACTTGTTTTAACCAAATTTGCCTCTGGAGATATAAACGGAGGGAGAAGCTTGAAAGCATGCTCTGGCGTGCCGTCACAGAAAGCGAAGGCTTTGGACTGAAATGATTATGTGCTTGGGATTTCGAAATGGCGGACATTATTGGTGTTTTCTTCTCGTTTTTTTTTTATTGTTCTCTTTCTATGTGTGGAGTCCGAGATGGCCTTTGATGGCAGATGAGATGGGCGATGAGATGTACGTGCGTGTGTGCGTGTGTGTGGGCTTGAACTTTTTATGAACTGGGCCAAAGGGTCAAACAGCTAGTGCAACACCAACCGGGTTCGGATTTCGGATGTGGGTATGAAGATGATTGGGGATCATCGTCGTCATACCACTTACCAAATTATGGGAAGCGGGGTGGGATACATGTGCGCAATCAGTTTATGCACATTTGGCATATAGACTATAATGATCGATGAACTGGCCGGCTGGTACAATTGACATGCATGCGAGGTGGGGATACAGGGGGCACTTGGTAGGGGTGGTGGACTGTCAAACTCTGGCGTAGGAATAGTTGGAGGTAATTCTTGTCCGGATTTCAATAATGATGACAAGATTTGCCCTTAATACTACAAGTAGCAGCAGGGGTTTTTACTCTATTTGAGGGTTTCCTTTTATCACTTTTATTACTCTTTCTATATCATGTATATTGCATAGATCTGAATATTGGCAATGGCAGGTGGTGGGATCAATTATCATATTGTGGTTGGTGTATTTTATTGTTTCCTGGCAGCGGGAGATATACCGCTTGGCATTTAGGGTCGGGATCAGGAAGGAGAGGGCTTTTTTTTTTAACTTATAATGGCTTGCGTTCCCCTTTCTGCCGCTTTGTGAGAGGTTGGAGGTTCGCTGGCACCCTAGCTACGAGTGATTTGTTGATATCCGATCCATGGAGAGAGGGCATTCCCGGCCCGTGGTTCTAGGGATTGGATGCAGGGCCCAGTTCCCAGGTCCCAGACTGAACTTCGTGGTACGGGCTTCTTCCTTACTAATGTATATGTACATGTAGGTACGGCCTTGATAGTTTTGTATGTAAGGAGAGACTTTAAAATCTGGTTCGACTTCCTTCCTATTATGAAACGTAAGTGACAAGAGCTTCTGATATTCATATAAATGCTGTATCATAGGTGTATATAAAGGAATATATAGTAAATTACTGAAGTTATCTTATTTAGTAGCTATAGTGGTGATACTGGTACTCTCTTCAAGATGATATTTTTAAGATCAGTTATAGCCAATCACGTGAGTTGGTAGACATCACAAAACGAATTAGTAACACCGGCCGCCAGTAGAGTTCTACTGAGGCATCCCGCCCACCCCATTGACCGGAATGGAGCGGCACACCGGGTTACAGTCCTTTCCACCCGGAGGGAATTCCGGTTTCTGGTTCTACATAGGATGTTTTTACTCGCTGTTACTTAAACTGCCCTTTTCCAGATACGCTGTATTTGCTAGTCTAGTCTTGAAAAAGAAAAGAAGCCAAGTCCTACACGCATTCGTTGTGTGCATCATCTAAATAATTCACCCCACCTCACTTCACTCATCACTTATTGAAGTGCAGCAGCAGCAGCGTGTATGTATGCAATGCAGGCTACCTAGTGGAGTACTTTAACCCCGCGAAATGTGCAAGGCTGACGGGTCATCTCTCTGATTCTGATAAGGAGTCTTGTGGGGTTCCAATGAAGCTCTCACGATATAGAAGGTAAATATTTCGACTGTTTTGAAAGTAATCGATGACTTCTAAGTACGCGTACATTTCATCTTAAGTTTCGATAATTGCCGTTAATGCCGCTACCATCATTACCTATCTAAGGGCCATTGATAGCTGATCACAAGTTGCTCCTTGGTTAAAACAGCCAAGAGTACTAGTAGGTGCAACCTGGAATATCTCGTGCATGCACGGGTGAATATCTAAGTAAACCAACCCACATTTCTTAGGAGATACCAAGCATGTCAATTTATGTAGTCCAACTAGAAATTATATAATACCTCAGTTTTGCGTAAAGAAGCATACCCGCTCCCCTTTTTCGTTTTGCGTATATTACTTTGTTTGAAATAGCTGTGCCTAGCATTGCTCAGGGCGGTAACAACTCAGTTTATACAGATTATCGCCTGATTGAGGGATATTCCTAGGCTCAAATCCATGAAAGTTGGTTTGTAGAGACCATACAAGAACACCTGCCTACATCTAGTTTTCCCGGCAGGAAGTGTGCCGACGGCTGCGGGAATTGGAGATGGTCAACACAACTAGCTAGGTAAAATGGATTTTCCGAACTCCGGCCGGTTCTTGGTTCTTATGTGTTGTTTATTTAGTCGGGGATCTGATATACGAGTTTCCTTGTAGAACTGAATTGACTAGGATTTCGGGAGAAGCGCAGTATGGTACGTACTGGAAGTTCGCAGAACATCGCGTCAGGTAAAAACGGGGATATTCACGGAAGCCGCTGGTTATCCCGGGTGAACAGGGATGGTGGGTGCGGCGCGGCGAGGAGGTAAGGGTTGTACGAAAGAGGGGTTAGTCGATCGCTTGGTGGGGTTAGTGGGGTCAACTCGAACGGCTGGCTTGCTTCATGTCCCCCGCGGGTGAGAAGGACGAGGAAGGATGCGGGCAAGCAGCAAGCTATCGAGCCTAGGACAACGCAACAGCGTCAATTAGTGTCCGAATTGAACGCATTAAACTGGAGAGACTGACTGGGGGGTGGGCGACAGAAAGAGGGTGAATGGGGGTGCCCTGAGGAAGTAGCAACCACACCGGATCCAATGATGATGATGAAGCTGTGACCTTATTTGGTCTTTAATTGTTAGTAAGGGATGTGAGAGTTGGTGGGTGTAAAGGTTCTTGACTGATTTCTCTCATAACCTATAAAGTCCCACCCTCCCCGCGGTCATTGAGCTTTCCCTTCAATATCATCATCCCCATTCTCAATCAAAAGACTCTACCTATCTCTCTCTCTCCCTCTCTTTAGAAAAACCAACCCAAACTCGGTTCAAGATGTCAGGACTTCCACAGACCATGAAGGCTCTCCGGTAAGTTCTTATCGTTGATAGATAATCCTTCTATATGAGCGGAGTATAGTAGCTGATACCATACCTTATTAGCTACGACAAACCTTTGTCGTATGCCGTTGTCGAGGTTCCTCTCCCGGTTGTTCGTGATAACGATGTCTTGGTAAGTCTCCTAGCTCACTAGTATTAAAAATCAAGGGCTTCAACTAATATAAATATAGATCAAAGTCAAGGCCTGTGGTGTTTGCGGAACCGTATGTAGTGGCGATAAGGATTAGATTCGGAAGAAACAAAAACTGATTGATTGCAGGACTTGCACATTCACGAAGGAGAATTCATTGCGAAGGTAATTATTATACCCTTCCTACGTCGGTTATCTGGGAGAACCCCAATTATATACGCTGCCAGAACTGGTGGACACCTTTCTGGATAGCCGGCCCCCTGCAGACACCTCTGTGGTTATTTGATCAGTCGCTGACGTGCTCGTTCCCCGCAGTTCCCACTCATTCCTGGTAAGCTATACATCAACAGCAATTGTTAAAACAAGTCAATTGATCATTTATCTAACATTGATTTTCAAGGCCACGAGACTGTCGGTGTCGTTGCTGCTATTGGAAAGGATGTCAAGGGATTCGAAGTTGGCGAGCGTGTTTGCGCAGATAACTCCGAGCTTTGCAACGAGTGCTTCTACTGCCGCCGTGGACAGCTGTTGCTTTGCGAGAAGTTTGAGGCTCACGGTGTGACCAGTAAGTAACGCATTTGAATAATACGCTTTTGTCTTCATACTAACTCGAACCAAGTGGACGGTGGTTTCGCTGAGTACTGCGCATACCCTGCCGGAAAGGTCTTCAAGATCCACAACCTCTCTGACGTTGATGCCACCCTCCTCGAGCCGGCCTCATGTGCTGCCCACGGTCTTGAGAAGATCGCACCAAAGTTCGGTTCCTCAGTCCTTATGTTCGGTGCTGGTCCCACCGGTCTCTGTCTTGCACAACTCCTCCGCCACAACGGTGCTTCCCACGTCGTCGTTGCTGCCCCAGAGGGTCTGAAGATGGACTTGGCCAAGAAGTTGGATGCTGCCGATGTCTACGTTGAGCTTTCACGGTCAAACCCAGAGGCCCAGTTCGAGCAGATCAAGAAGGACAACCCATATGGGTTCGACATTGTCGTTGAGGCAACTGGTTCCCCCAAGATTCTTGAGGATGCTATTCACTATGTCCGCCGTGGTGGAAAACTCGTCGTTTACGGTGTCTACAGTGACTCTGCCCGCGTCTCATGGCCCCCAAGCAAGATCTTCGGTGACGAAATCACCATCATTGGATCCTTCTCTGAGACCTACATGTTCCCCGCCACCATCGGATACCTCGACACTGGAAAGGTCAAGGTTGATGGTATTGTAAACAAGACCTATAGACTCGAGCAATGGGGCGAGTGCTTGGAGGCGATGAAAAATAAGACTGCGATCAAGGCGGCCATTGTTTTCGACTAAGGGAAAGGACAAAATGGGAGTTTTTATTGGGTTTCTGGTATAAATATTTGTGTGCGATATCCTTTATGTTTTGGGAAGTTTTTTTTTGGTAGCTTGCATGCCCAAGGGTTTTTTGGAGAATGCAAAAGTAAAATAAATAAATATTACTTGATGGTTCATGGACCAAATCGATTATCAAATGTTCTCTTGTGTAGGAAAACTGTTCCTTGTGGTGCTCCTCTTTGTGGGTTGTGTTCCTGGCGGGGTAACCGTGATTCCTTTTTTCTTGTAGTCTTATCGCAGTATGTGGTGCCTGGTAACACACAGTATCAGAACTACTGCTGAAAAGCACTCCGGCCGGTGAGCTCGGCCCTCTAGTATGATAGGGAACTTAAGACCCGACCCGAGCCTATGATCTGAATTGGTACCAGTATGGACAGCGGGCGGTATTGAACAAATTGATTGTCTCTTTACTTTAGCCGGTGTCATCATTCTAGGCCGATGTTTTTCTAGCAAGAATGGCCCCCGTACTCTTGCCTGCCGGAACCCAACGGAAGAAAGGGCCTCTATCGCTCAAAGCTGATAAATGCCTATCAATGTTTAAACCCTGAAAACCGTAATCATACTGATCAGGAAAGTCATCGTCAGACCCTATGCCAAGCTGAATCCCGTGTCAGCGAGATCTTGGATGCCAAATCTAAGGTTGGTTTCGGATCCTTCCTTTTGACAGCGACAATCCGATGCTGCCGTTGGCTAACATCCTTTGGATACGATGAAGTCATCTCCCCGAACAAGAACGTCATATAGACAGGGTTTACTTTAGCTCTGAAGTTATTTTGGTGTTTCCATCAAGACTTGATTTTTAGCACTCCTACCCTTGCTTGTCGCTCTAGGTACGTCAATTTGTCAGGGATCAATACTCTCATGACGTCGTGAATTCTTGGCAAAGAGAGTAGGAGATATAAACGTCGAATTCTCACCTTTCCATGTTTTCCATAGCCCGCAGTCTAACCACACAAAGTCTCCACGGTTTGAGAAGAGGAGATGGGGATAACTATGGCTGGTGACCTATTTACTGATTCTGGTTAAGGGCAATTAAAATTGTTATGCTATAACACCATCGTTAATGACTCGACTGGGGCGCGTCGGAGACGACACTTTGAACCATCTGACTTGTTTACTACTTTGATCTCATCAAGTAAGCCACCTTTCTATTGATCTTTTCCTAGGCCTGAGTTGCTGATAAAGTAAGCCATCGACTATCCCATCTGAGCGGCGAGTTTCACCGTCCACTGATCTACTCACGTCTGCGAAACTCCCATTAGCGCCTTTTTGGACCACCCACAAAAAAATACGGAAATTGAGCCAGCTTGATCACAACTGAATCGCAGCATTGTTTCGCCTCTGATCGTTTCGACCGTGTTTTGTTTGACGCGAATCTCTTCCTCCGGCCGGGGAAGATTGTATTTGCGCGCTACATGTGACCGAAGCTCGAGCGCTGAATAAAATCTCTTCGTTTGGCAGATCGAGCGCCTGTTTTATTGTTTGTTTGAGGGAGTGTTTGGATTGTTGTCGCTGAAGGAGAGTGTCTGGACGAAGAGGGTTGGGGGCGGACGGAGCTTTTGCATGCACTATTGAGAATTTGTTGTTGGGGGAGAGATTTTGGTGTATTTTTTTTTTGAAATGGTGAGTTTGAGCCCCTTTTGCTTTAAATCGTTGGTGGGAATCCGTGGGAGAACTTTGTGTGTGTTGCTTGTATTATTAGAATTGAAGTTTTATGCCAAAAAAATCTGTGGTCCATCATTTGGGAAGAGAATACCTGTGCAATTATTACGTATCCATCCGCTGTATAGATATTTGTATTATCAAATCAACTATTAAAGTGATATGTTCAAGCCTTTACCTTCAGTTTGCAATTGGTGCCGTTTTAGTCCCAAAACCCCTAATGAATGTTGGGCACACAGGATCGCTGAACTAGAATTAAATCAAATATGGTCACTTGGTGGAAGCCTTCCCATGGATATTTTCGAAGGTTTGTAGGCGTTCAAATGTGGTCTGTATACCCCCCCAGGGGGTGTCTACAGAGTTGTTGTGAGCCCTTTCTATAATTTATCTTCAAGGCTTCAAGTTTGAACACCTTCAGAATATCCACGGGAAGGCTTCCAGTTATTAGTATGAGAGATCTGTCTAGTAAATATGTTCGATAATTGAGGAGACTCGCACACTCGAAATTGTTTGGAGGTTATTAGTGAGTTACATGTAGGCATATCTTATGATGGTGTTGGTTATCGGGAAACGTACAGAAAATAAGAGGAAGATCGGAATAGTACCTCGCTAGCGTCTTTACCACCATCTTGACACATGTGCCCCATAGCAGCCGTGCGTATTGTCCAAAGCCAGGCCTAGCCGATGATAACATCACGAAATATCACTCGGCAATTGTAGTCCCACTATTCCAATTCGAGACACTACTGTTAGCCCCTCCTTGCCTACCACACACAACCGTAACAACTAGTGTAAGTTCTCGCGATCTAATTATACTTAACTAACTATCGATTACAAACATCAAAAATTGCAAATAATGGGCGAGCATGATCATTAATCCGTGGATAGCAAGTCGCATTGCTTCCATTCCAAGCCATAGATATAACTCCTTCAATGATTATTACACAGCTATATATATTTTTAAATCCAAGCTACCTCGAGTCATAGGTACTTATATTTAGTTACATATATCTATCACTGTGATATCAGATATTAGGTGCTTAAAATGAGTGATAAGTTATGATTCCCATCACAAAATCTCTAGCCTTAGATTAGTACCATCATATTGACCTAGAAATCACGTAATAGATACCGAAGAAGTGCGTTTAACTGATCAATACCATGAGTGCCTGAGTAAAAACACTTATGCAAATTTCAACTACTATCGGGGGCGACCTAGCATCGCTTTGGTTTTAATCCCAGGAAACGAAAATATATACGGGTAAATACATGTACAGAGTGGGTAATAAGTGATGGAACGCCTTGAGATACGGTTATACCTATAAACACCGTATGTTTGTGGCGTTTTACCTCAAAAAGGTATCACTGCGTCTCAGCCCGTTCCATCACTTGTTACCCACCGCTGTACCTACATGCTGCGAGAATAAGTTTCCGCCACGCCACCACTAGTTTGTGTTGCAACTGCGGAAACTTACTAGCAAAGACGCAAAGTCCTCGGGTCACATGTAGGCTATTTTCTAGCGTCATGGTGAGAGGACTGAGGTTGAGACTCATGGGACCCGGGGACTTTGCGTTTTTGCTAGTACTCTCGCCTCGCCGCAAGTAGCTATACGAATTCCGTAAAGCGATTGCATTATGTTCGCTGTACTGGTAAGAGACACTCCTCAAAGCAGCCTCGAAGGGGTGCGATTACTCATCAATCACGAGGACTTCTTGATAGGAACTGTTATTACTTGTCTATAGAGTTCAGCAGATTTGGGTAATAATATATAGCTCCCGTCCTGATAACCGTCATTTCAAATGTTGTGAGTTGCGATCTGCCAATGTAGCAACGCAATATGTCATAATTGCAAGTTAGCAGGAATATATTAATAAGATACATACATCGTCAGCCTCCTATAAACAGACTCAGTAGATGGATTAAAATACCCTATTTAAATCAGATCGAAGTCACAGTGGTTGAGGGCTATAAAAATGGGGTAGTTGTCATGAGCCCCACAAGACCAGCTATGGTCTTATGGCTTGGCAACACATAAAATCACTGTTAGGAGCTTTAGACCTTTTAACATTGTCATCACAATACTATTACATTAGAGTCTGGTACATAGAATTATTGCGGAAGTCCGAACTAAACGAGTGGATTTCTTTGCTTACTAAAAATTTCTTTAAGGGCCAATAGGACTATCGGGTCACGGAAACCCACTTTCGCAATAATTCTACCACCCTCTGTACCTACACGGTCTTTGCACTAAAAACATCACTCCCATATCTTGGTGACCGTAGTGGGGTGATAGTATTTATGACTTTGATAGTGGAGGATTGTGCAATGCAAGCTAGCAATACCAATATATCAATGGGATGATAAAGTGGTTGCAAGCTTAGGTCATAAATTGGCGTCATGCTAGATCACTCGCATTTGTTCATGGGCGTCGTATTAGAATTGTGATACGAGCCTAGGAGCAATGTCCTAATACTCATATGAGTGTAAGTATATATGTCAATATGTAGTCATAGACTGTTCTAGGCACAATATTTTTGTATAAATAAGGGCTTGATATGCCCCCTGTATCATTATTAAGCAAGTCAAGTAAGAAAGTCAAAGTCTTCCGCATTTATTCTTATTTATTCTTATTTATTTCTAACACGTCGATCTAATAAAAGGGACCTGTGCGGCAACACGACAAGACCTCACTAGTTCGCTACCGCTCTCTCATCGAGAAATTAATTCTGGGCTCTCATCAAGGTTCTTCGAGCTTTAGGAAGATTTGGAGTTTGGAGTTTATCCGTTGCGTGGTTCTTCGGAATAACGATTTAGCTATGAGGACGGTTTTACTAGATCGAGTACACCCATATGTAGACTTGCTGTTATTTTAGAGGTGGCTTTATGAAGCAAGGCGAAGAACTGAAAGAACCCAGAGAAATGAACTGATGATTAGAGACAAGGAGAGAGAACGAAGACTCTGTCTTTATAGTTATAGTTTAGAGATCAAACGTCCTCTAATATAAAAAATACAGCCAAACTACATTTTCAAACGTTCAACAATGCACATCCATGATCCGCCACCGCAATACCACGATTGCCATTTGTTGATTCATTTATTTGCTTTTTATTATATTGTAAACTTGTAATCGTAATCTTTTCTTGCTATTGAATTTTACAGGCAAATTTACAAAAAAGAAAGGAAATTCCAAATCGTGACATCATTAGGGAAAAGAAAAAGCCGACTCATCTAATCTAAACCTTCTCAGTGGCCTCCTTGTAGTCACCACCGTGGCTATCTGAGTTGTGAGGAGTATCAGACAAATCCAATAATACCGGTGCGGGGACATCCTGGCGGAAGATGTAGCGTTTGATAAAGTAAGGGACTTGTGCAAGACCCCATTTTGCGTGAACGTGTGTGGGGACTTCGAATACGCGATCCAGCTCTTCCAATGTTCGGCCCTTTGTTTCTGGTAGGAAAAAGAGAACTAAAAGAAAACCGACCATGTTCCAGGCTGCGTAGTAACCAAAGGCGCCCTGTGGTTTGAAAGCTCGAACGAGTGGTAACCATGTCATAGAAAGTACCCAGTTGAATCCCCAAGTTGTTGCAGTTGCGAAAGACATGCCGAGATCTCTGATATAAAGCGGGTAGGCTTCGGCGGAGTAAGTAAACGGGACCGGACCTTCTCCAGGGGAGTAAACAATTCCGAAAAGGTAGATTCCGAGGGCGACACAGCCAATTCTAGCAGTATTATCCTCAATCCAGAATGAAAAGCCCGTGAATAGAAGGAACAGAGCCATGAATGGGAATGTTGTAAGAAGGAGGTTGCGACGGCCAAAGGTATCAATGGTGTAGACCGCTGGAATAGCAAACAAAAAGTTGATTATTCCAAAACCCATTGATGCAAGGAGGGCAGAAATGTGCGAGAAGCCAGAATCAACGAAAATAACTGAAGAGTAGTAGGCGATGACATTAACTCCACAGAACTGTTGGGAAACAAGTTAGCATCGGAGTAATTGCTTTATGATCGTTTGGAACTACCTGTTGCATGAACATGACGATTTCAGAACCAATCATAGCTCTCCTGTTGCGGCCGATGGTGAACATTTCCACAACTTTGTTCTTCTTGGTATGTTCCAATTCCTTCTCAATTTCGAGGAGAGTGTGCATGTAGAATAGATCACGAGCAGCTTGAACCTTGGTCCAACGCAGACGAGCGAGAGAGTTGAACGCTCTTTGGTGGTTGCCCTTCATCATTTCATAACGCGGGGACTCGGGCTATTATTGGGTGTTAGAAAATATCCTATAATTGGTGGGCCAAGGAGTTTAGACTTACACAGAAGTAAACTTGTGCGCAGACAAGCAATGGAGGAACACATGCTGAAGCCAACATAAGACGCCAGTTTAAGCCCGTAATCTGTGATCACCAGAACATCAGTTTTGATTTACACTTGCAATTTCCTTGAAGAATTACTTACATGAGGTGGGTCAGGAACTTTGTAAAAAGCAACATCAGCGATGTAACCAACCATGATACCGAAAGCAGTCCACCTATAATAATTGATTCCGTTAGTGCATGTCCGCAGCGAAAGGTGCCGAACGAATGTCTTACATTTGCCACATCATGACCAAAGCACCACGAATCCCGGGGGGGGAGCATTCAGCAGCGTAAACCGGAACAGTGGAGCTCTTCGGGCCAATACCGAATCCCAAAAAGAAACGAGCCACAAAGAGATGTTGCCATGAGTTTGTAAACCCTTGCCAGAGACAAGTCAAGAAGGATACGAGACAGGTGATGAAAATTGTGTGCCGACGACCAAATGTTTTATTCAGCGGATGCGTCAACCAACAACCAATGGTAAAGCAACACAGGTAAGGTGCCGAGTTGACAAGGCCAGCAATCCATTCACGGTCCTGAATTCCAAATTGTGGTAAGAAGAAGAGATTTGCGCCGTTGATGACAGTCTCATCTAATCAATGGTATATTAGTATTATTATGAAGCTAACAGTATTTTTTGAAGCTGGCAACATACCCATTCCCTGCGTAGCAGCAGCAAGAGAACACATGATAACCATGTGGTAAAGCTCTTTCGGATGACTCCATTTGTGTGTGACTTCACGCCTCAACATGTTTCTGTCCTCGTCCGTCAAGAGTGGGATTGTCTCAAATGCCCCTGGGTCTTGAGCTAGCATGGCTCCTTTGCTGAATTCTTCCTGGTATTCTTCCATCCCATGGTTGCGAGCATAGGTCGCTCCCATTTCAATCAAGCGTTCATGGGAGTAGCCAGCCAAAGGATGTGCCAGGCGTGAGTTGACCTTATGAAGTGCCTGTGTATATTCAAGGGTTTCGTGTTCATTCTCGTGGACGGAAACAGGCTTCTCGGTGCTTGAGCCTGTGGGCAAGGGAGTGGCAGCCATCCTGAGTTCAAAAAAGATCACTCAGATGGATGGAAGGAAAAGCAAGAGCTAGAGCTTAAAGAAAAGTGTAGTGATTTTCAGAATGATGAAATATTTCTCCGTAAAAACGCGGGGGACAACAGGGACTAAATACTTCTCCGTGTTCCTTCCGCTCCTTACTATGTAACCCAGAGCCTCTGACAACCCCGCATTATTAAATAACGCCCATTCGGCGACAGTAGCACAGGACAGATGCATTATGGACAGCCCGTAACAGGTATTCATCTCGATTTCTTGCGAGGAATGACAATATCCGCGATTTCCCCACTGCTTCACCCCCAACTTCTGCTTGTTTTTCCGACATCCGGCTATTAAATATGGCTTCCTATTCCAGTAAATACTCTTCATCTAGCATCTACAAGCGTTTCTAATACGTCAGACAACACAAGTCCAGATACCAAAAAACAATGGTGGTTTGGTTTAGCCTTGCGCGCTCCATATTAACGCCAAGGCTGGGTGTAACTAACAATTATTTCTCGATGTGGATATGGATGCAAGTCTCGGGAGGGATCTGCGCTGCAAACGCCTCCCGGAGACCATGCGGGCGCCATTCCTTGTTTTTTCTTTTTCCTTGGCCTCTCCCTTGCAGACGACAGTAACCCTACCAAGGCCTCGTCTCCAAAAACCTCGATATGCCTTGGGTACATGTAATTAATATATCTCTATCTCTCTTCTCTGAACTCGCAGCTTTATTGACTGTGCCAGCTAATAAGGGTAGCTCGTCACATTCCTTGCGTTTCCATGGTCAAATCATCACATATGGGCCGACGACAAACAAGACTTTGGGAATACCTACCCGCATTAGTGTTGAGCCGTGGCAATGCTTGTATGTGCTTAATGGATGGCACACTAACCATGATAGTCACTTGTTAAAGTTGCTTGCTTTTACTAACCCGGAGACACACAACTTGACAAGGTACATTTTTTTTTTTTTTTTCCTTACATGTCTGCCTGCACGTATCGGCATTTAACGAATGACGTATGATTCGGTGATATGATGGTGAGCAGCACCACTTTGTATTAAGTGAAACTGCTCAAGGCAGAGAGAGATAGGTGAGGTTTGGAGATTAAGGTTTGAACACAGGGCACGATAAGGTAGCAAATATTTCGCGCAACGCTCACAATTAACGACAGCCAAGAATTTCAAAATACAGCCGAGGATCCCCCGGCCGTTTCAAATTTTCGGCACCGTCCGATTTAGGATTACACCGGAGACATCACCGTATCCGCAATAGATTTAGCTGTTCCTAGTTGTGCGGAGAAACTCCGGGGAGGCACTGGCAGGGTCGAGGTTCCCCCACAGGTCGTTAGGGATTCCAACGCCAGTTGTTGGCGGGGAGCACGCTTACTAGCTAGCCTACTAGTAGTAAGCTTGATTAGTTAATTACCTAGTAGTTGTGGAGAACCTACACTCGAATACCTTATACCCGCCGATCAACTTCAATCTGCGGGGTATTGGAACTTGACGCATGTCTTTTTGTCAATCAATCGCTATTACAGGTTATGTACCTACAATGTAACTCCACCAGCTCGATCGAACGGTTTTATATTTACCGGTGGGGAACAGTAAAAATAAACTATATTGTAATATTTAATGGGAATAATATGTTAGGGTATACATGAAGCAATGGGCGAACGGACAAATCAACATAGGAACTTAATAATCACCTTTATGATACCTACAGAAGTGTTCAGAAAAATAAATATCACGGGGCCCATTTACTCCCAACCCGCATACCGGTGCCGGAGATGTAGGTACAATACTAATCATTGGACTGCCGCTTCATCGGTTTAAAGCGTGGGCCATTACATACAGTGGAGAAGTAAAATGCTGTATTGTTGACAGAAATATGAGATGGTGAAGCTTTATTCAAAGCTACCGACATATGTAAGGGCGGGGGCACGATACCTAAAGAGGGAATAAGACTTCGTACCTTTAATGGGATAATCAGGCTGTTTACCCTCGAATTCATCCGCCTTTGTCGCCGCGTCGCCGACGACACTGGCAACGCCGCCATCATAAGATAGGTAGGTGAGTCTCGGGAATCTCAAGGGCGAGCGGGTCGAGATAAGTACTACGAACTTCAAACTGCGGGGATCGTGACCCAACACCCAAGAGGTTAAGATACTGCGAGTTATCCCTTAGACGGATCCGTCCAAGGGATAAGAAGTTATGAATACCAGTGCGCTGTAAAAACAGAGCTTGAGGGAGAATAATATATAATAAACGTTAAAGACCCGACGGGCCCCGATTCAAGAAGGCCCTTGCTTTAGCGTACAAATGCACGTTGAGTATCTACTTCGATCACAAGTGATTAAGTTTATCCGCTGAACAGAAAAATCCTTCAACCGTTTGCAGCATTTTATGATAGGGACGTTGTTTGGATCTATACTCAATCGAAAAATCGGGGGATTCATTCTGCCATTCCAATACCTCAAGGAACATCCTTTGAACAAGAATTATTTTACTAGCCCGAGGCAGACCAGGAATAATTCAATGCCCTTAACTCCGCGTCTCTAGCAATACATATTCAGTACATCTAGCAATCTTGATCCTATATGCAAATCAGTTTCCCAGATACGAACTGAATACGGGATTTCCATCTGACTCTGCAGCACGATAACCCCAATGGCCTTAAAGCATTATTTACTCGCACGTGTGCATGAACATAGTAATCATGACTCTAAATTCAAGACCTTTTTGAGAATATTCTACTCTGTGCCATGCGACTTTATTTTAAAACGAACTTGCGGCTTCAATAAATCCTGGGTATGAAGCGTTCTGTCTCTGGATATCAGATCTATGGATGTGATAAAACGCATTGATTTGCATATCTTATATGAAATACATACATAATCAAATCTGGCAGTATTCAAATGTTTATAGTGATAAATTATTGGTGCGGTCTGGCTATGACTGCAGCTGTACTAACTAGCCGGCACTTTTTCTAGGCTTGACCCATGGCAGCTAACTGCATGTAGTCTATCTCTAATAATTTATATAATTACCGATTCGCACATCAAAACTTATAATTATTAGAGACTTGCGCGCGCGCGGGCCATCAATTAGTTACTTAATAAGTTGGCTTCGCAGAAAAACACATACAGTATGTGGAAGAATGGTGATTGGCTCGATGTCTCCTACTCAAATACATTGTGTAGCTAAAAGTAAGTCTGTAATATGGATTATGAAATCTTCCTATCTTTAAAACGTATAAGTAGTTAATCGCTAACTTTTGTAGTCGAATAGTGATCTCGCTTCGTGAGTCAGGCATCCAAGGTGACACAATCTTCATACAAAATGAGAATTTTCTCTCCCGACAGTTTCTGGTGGGTTGCCTGAAGATTGATCGTGGATGCCTGAATTCGAATCCAGGTGAGTATCGAAAATGGCATTCACAAGAGTTGTATTCACTGGATGGGGGTACTCCCTAGAATTTCGCGTCGCATTAGGCATGTGTTACCCCGCACGTGGTCATTCCTAGTTAGGGATAAAAAGAACGACTTCTCCGTGCTTTCATTGATATCACCAACGCGATATTCGTTTCCTCGCAATCGAAGGTCTATATCACCCCCGTTCTTCACACCAAATACCAAGTTTTACATGGCAGGCGAGAATGGCGGCTTCGGCGCCGATGGGATTGGACGAGGAGCCGATTTGGTGAGTAGTCTAGAGCAGACGAGAGGCTACCAGATGGAAATGTTTCAAGAGAGCTTGAGAAGGAATATCATTGTCGCGGTATGGCATATAAAATCCAGATTTTATCTAGGGTACGTACTAACATGATGCAGATGGATACCGGATCTGGAAAGACGCATATGTAACGAGCAGAATTGTTTCCTTTCAACATCCCCGCAATACCATAAAGTCCCCGAGTTCTGCATAAAACTAGTTAGGGGAATTAATTTTAACTGAACGGTTTTTTCTACAGCGCTGTGCTTCGGATTAAGGCGGAGTTAGAGAAAGGAAACGGAAAGGTATAGCAATAATAACTCTATCAAGCCTGAAATCGTGTGCTAAGAAGTTTAGCTGTGTTGGTTTCTGGTACCAAACATCGCGCTAGGAACACAACAATATGATGTTTTGAAGGGTTCGTTACCACCTGTGAAAATAGAATTTTTGAGTGGGAACGATAAAGTGGACAAATGGAGCGATCAAGAGATTTGGGATGGCGTTCTAGGGTTAAACAGTGAACAAAGTGCAGTGATTATCAGTACTCATCAGGTAAGTATATACCCACCAATATATCCCTGATAAAGAATCAATATCACTTTACTAGACAAAAAGTAATACAGACCCGGGTACTGATAGTTAATGGGTAGGTGCTGCTGGATGCCTTGACCCATGGCTTCGTGAAGCTCGAAAAAATCGGGTTGCTAATTTTTGACGAAGGTTTGTCGCCCAGGAATCGTTAAATTGGCCTCAAAAGGAGTATATTTACGAGGAAACCTCATGAAATACGGAGGATGATCTATAGTTGCCTTGGAATTTACTGATATATATCCCCTCGTAGCACATCATTGCGTTAGCTCTCACCCAGCAAACCGAATCATGCAGGATTTCTACCATGAACGGCTCAAAAAGTCGTTATATGTCCCCGCCATTCTTGGACTTACGGCAAGTCCTGTTGTAAGAGCAAGGCCCGATCAACTTCGGTATATATTAATTAGCCCATGTTATGCTTTCTCTCCACATACTGAACTGTCTCCGTAGATTAATTGAAGCAAATCTAAACGCAATTGCTCGGACGCCGGTAATGAACCGAATCGAACTTCTCAAACATGTTTACCCGCCACAGCTCAAAAGAGTTATATACAGCTCTTCACAGTTTCAATCCTTCACACCACTAGTCAAATTACCAGAGGATATTTCTCCCCCTAGTACGGAAAAAGTCCTGGATATTGACTCGGACTATTCTAACGGGGGCACAAATGATACTCTTAATATGAAAGCGCTTGAACAGGCAATAATTAATATAGATCACCATTGTGATGGCGATAGCTGCAGCGGGGATAGCATTTACTACTCTGATGAGGATACCCATGAGATGGACGAACCTTCAAACGGGGTAGAGACTGAGATACCCGAGGGTCAGTTCGAAAGCATAGATCCAAGAACAGGCGAGCCTTTTGCGAAGGAACAGGAACAGGAACAGGAACAGGAACAGGAGTTCGAGATTATAGATCCAAGAACAGGGGAAGTCCTTATACCCGGAAGACCACACTCACCAGATGCCGTTTCTGTTAAATCGGATACATACGAGGTGATCGACCCCAGGACCGGAGAGGTTTACACGCCTTCCTCTCGATGCGAGTCACCTTCACGTTCACGATCGTCAACACCGCCGGCAGCTACATCAATAAGCCCGCACCGACTATCAGTACCATCCTCAAATCCTTCGCCGGTAATGATTTTTCAAGGAACCTCTTTGGCGTTTGAGTCCCTCAAAAATGCGTATATGAGGATGGATATTGAGAAGGATCCGTATATTGTTTCTCTACGCCAATCACCTGTCCCTAATCAGCGTAGGATTCAGAACTTGATATCGAGTAGGGGTACCTACTGTCAGACTCAAATGAAAGGGCTTGTCACCAAAGCGTCTCACATCTGGAAAGAATACGGAGTATGGGCTACGGAATGGTACATCAAAGAAGCATTATCAAGGACCCTGCGAGGTGCCGAGGAAATTGACGGGGAGGGAACACTGATAGAGTGGAATGGCGACGAGAAAACATATTTAAAATCGGTTCTAAGGAGTGTCACAGTACCCAGAGATGTCGGACCTGTCGAGGGAAGGCTCACAGATAAGATGGAGAAGTTGATTCAGGTCCTATTGGAGGAGTATCACAGCGAGGAGGATAGAGAAGCTTTTGCCGGGCTTGTATTTGTTGAACAGAGAGTTGAAGTAACACTTATACAGCAGATTATCAGGACGCACAGGAGCACGAAAGACCTCTTCCGGTGCGGTACGATAGTTGGTGGAGCGCAGCATTCGGCAAGAGCAGGAAAGGGGGTTTACGAACTGGTTTCTCCAAAGGATCAAGTTGGAGTCATTGAATTATTCAGAGCAGGAAAAGTGAATCTGTTAATATCTACGAGTGTAGTAGAGGAAGGGCTTGATATTCCCGCTTGCCATCTTGTCGTGTGCTTCTCGCTGCCGCAGAACCTAAAGAGCTTTATACAACGCCGAGGACGTGCTCGAAGGGCTAAGAGTACCTATGTCTTGATGTTCGAAGAGGGGGATAAGGATGGGAGTGTGGAGTACTTTGAGAAGAGGGAAAGGGATATGATCGAAGAGTATCTGGACGAGACCAGAGAGTTGGCTACGGTGGCACCCCAGGAGGAAGATTCGGAGGAAGACGAAAATAAAGGAATCTGGGGCGTGGGCACAAAACGAAAGTTTCTTATTGAGAGTACTGGGTATTTTTTCCCTCCCTTCTTTATCCATGCAGAGTATACACCAATTAGCATAGGCCTGTAGTGCCATGTCTTTTTTCTGCTCCCGACCGGCACCACCTATATAAGGACTGAAACAAAAAGAAATCCATCATTACCCTCCATGCTGATCATTAATACCAGTACTAACAACCATCATTAGGGCTTGTTTAAATCTAGAATCAGCAATCACACATCTCCATCATTTCTGCGACTGCTTACCACAGGGCCAGTACATGAACATCAACCCAATATTTACGTGCGAAATTGATCTAGACCCCCACAATGAAGACGGAACCAGAACCTCAACTCAACACTTCAGGGCTGAGGTCTTGCTCCCCAATTGTATCCCTCCAAAGGCACGTCGTGCAAAGAGCAAACTATCATGGCCTACCGAAAAATGGGCGAAGCGGGATGCTGCGCTCGAGGCATACATTGCCCTATATCGTCTCAAACTTGTTGATGATCATTTGATGCCCCTGTTACGGACAGATGCGGATATCGATGCCATGAAGGATGTCGAGAAGAGACCTTCTAAGGTTCCGGTTGAGACTACCATGAACCCTTGGGCTAATATGAAGTGGGATGATGATGCTCCCGTTTACTCCACAACTATCAGCCTGCGCATGCCAAGGTCAGATAAAAATGTGGAAATCAATATGCTGACGTCCGTCGAATGCCCTCCTGTGGCTGACATTCGGGTCTTCTGGACTAATGATGAGGTCGGAAATGTCACGGTTGGGAATACAATATGTCTCGGTGTGGACCCGGGAATCGTGGAGTGGGGGAGACAGCAGACCTTTGAGTTACTTTCTTATATATTTGGAAACAGGATGAAGCATGGGGTCATGGAATTCCCATATTTGTTTGTTCCTCTTCAACCAGGCGAATGGGACTGCTCAAAACTTGGACGAATTACAAACTCTTTAGACGGCTATAATCAATTTGGTCCAAGCTGTGATATCGTGATCAACGACAGTTTACAGAGCAATTTACGACTTGTTGTCAAAAATTGGCGAACAGATCTGTCGCCCCTGGATGTACCTGCACTTGTTGAAAGATACGGCAAAAAGCACATAAAAAAGGACCAGCCAATCATCGAAGCAGTCAGAATAACTAAACGCCGAGATTTCCTCCACGAGGAAGCAAACCAACCCAGCTCTGAATCTACGATACTTCTACTCCCACAGTACTGTACTCTTGAAAGAATCCCATGGCGCTTTTATCAACTGGGAATGTTTCTTCCGGGCATCATTCGCCGGATTGAGATACACCTTGTTGCGGCGGATCTACAGCGGACGCTACTAGCACCGGTTGGTATCCATGATCTTTCTCTCATTGTCACCTCAATATGCGCATCTGCTGCCCGGGAGGCAATTGACTACCAAAGATTTGAGTTCCTCGGTGATTCGGTGCTTAAATTCCTCACCAGCGTCAACCTTGTCGATGAGCACCCGCTTTGGCACGAAGGCTACCTTGCCCGGAAAAAGGACCAGCTAGTTTCAAACGCGCGGCTAGCCAAAGCAGCACAGGACAAGCGGCTATCGAGATGGATCATCACCTCGATCTTCACGGGGATGAAATGGGCGCCGCACTACATCCGGGACCCCGAAGTACTCAAAGACGCCGACGATGTAGAAACCCCTAGCGGCAAGAATGAACTATCGACCAAGATCCTCGCTGACGTAGTCGAATCCCTCATCGGTGCGTCTTACCTCGAAGGAGGTTACGAAAAAGCGCTGAAGTGTATAAACCTCTTTGTGCCCGAAAACGAACTCAAGCCTCTCCCTCTACGCATCAACTCTATGGTCTCTCGCGCCGCAACGCTTCAGCCCAGCACCTCGAACCTCCGTGACCTTGAGACGCTCCTAGGCTACACCTTCCAACACAAAGCGCTCCTCGTCGAAGCTATCACACACCCCTCCTATACCTCTGACATGAGCTCTATCTCCTACCAGCGACTCGAGTTCCTTGGCGATGCCCTTCTCGACATGCTTGTGGTTCCATGGCTTTTCCACCACGAGGATGAGCTCTCCCACATCAACATGCATCTCTTCAAGGCTTCGGTCGTCAACGCCGACTTCCTCGCCTTCCTCTCCCTCGGCTTCGCCACAAATGTTGGAGATGCAACCGTCGTTGAGTCTGCCCGCCGCGGCCGCCGCCAATCAACTTTCGAGCTCGTGCCAAAGGACCGTAAAATCCAGTTATGGAAGTTTGTCCGCCACCAGCACCCGGAGATGGCGTCTGCACAGACTAAGGTCTGGCACAGCTATGATGCAGAGGGCTTCCGAGATATTATTCAGGAAGCTCTTGACAAGAGCAAAAATTACCCGTGGACGGCGCTGTGTGGGCTCGAGGCGGATAAATTCTTTTCTGACATTGTTGAGGCGCTTCTCGGTGCAATCTTCGTGGACTCGGGTGGAGACTTTGGGCCAGTGACGGAGTTTGCGGAGCGGCTGGGGATATTAAGGACGATGCGCAGATTGGTGAGAGATAAAGTGGACGTTACCCATCCAGTCAAGAAGCTTGGTGAGCTTGTGGCGGCCGACGGGCAAGGGACGGTCACGTATCTGCCTAGTTTGGCAAGAGGGAAGCATACATGTACAGTGCAGATCAATCAGAAGACCTTGGTAAAGATTGAAGACGGGAGTAGTAGGGCTGTGGCAAGGGTGAGGGCTGCAGAGGCAGGATTTCATGCACTGGTGTAAGTATTCCTTTTTTCTTTCTGGTTTCGGGGTACGGAAAGTTGACAAATTATAGAGAGAGGAAAGCGAAGTCAACGGTAATACCAAAATAACCGGGAAACTAAGGAAACGATCGGGGTTTAATCATTATTTATTTTCATATTGGACAGGGCCGGACTGGACTTTTGGTTTTTTTACTTTTTTTTCTTTGATTTATTTCTCTATGAACTTTTTTTTAGTTGCACATCGTAGTGGTTTTCAGGTTGTAAGTTAGATTGCGGGCAGTCAAACTTTTGGTTATTTGATAGAATGGGGAGGAAATGGGAGGGTTATGGAGATATTCACTGGATTTCAAAACCATTATCCTGGAAAATCGATGGAAGCTAGCTGTAAGGCTGCCGGCTGATGGAGCAACTAGTGGCCCCGAAACGGCGCACGAATACAGTTCCGCTACCTCATGCTACTTCAGACTCAGGTAGTTCTCGCAGCTGTTGGAATCTGGGGGGACGGAATCTGGACAGGAGAAAGTACAAGAGAATCATACGCCTTCTCTTCAGAAACAAAGTCTACAGGAAGGTGAGCTTGGCAGAAAACCACATGGCTAACATCAGGCCCGGTACGTAGGAAGTTTAGAGGATCGTAGGGGTCTGTGGGGTCGTTCATATCAGAAGAATCTTCCATGGCACATGCCATGATTATTTCTTACCTTTACCAACCCGGATACTGAAACCCCCAGCTCAAGTCTCGTGCTGGGTGGATCATAGGCTTCGGCCCTTGGGGGTGCCTGGCTGCAAAGACGAATAACAGTGGAAGCATTACAGGTCGTACATCAATACTACATGTAATAAAGTTCTTACGGATTCCGTGGGCTGGGACTAGCCACGGAATTGAGTGGAATGGATTATCTCACACCTTTGCGAATGAGGGAATTGGCTATAACTACACTGTCATTATCATATTCATGTAAGCCTGGAGGTGGGCTGGGAAGATATACAAATAATTGGTTTTAAAAATTGTATCTATATATGGAGGTATCCTGTTCCTTTATATAATGGCTATTAGATTTTTATGGTCATTGGCTGAAAATAGGAGTTAAATCATACTGGGAATGAAACCTCAGACCAAGTTTGGAACTATAAATTTTTTTATAGCGCGAGAACAGAGGAGTGATCAGTAGAAGCTGATGGTCAATTCATGTAGGGGCTGAGGCCCAGACCTGGAGTAAGGGAAAAGTATCATCTCATCCATGCACCACCATCCGTCCCCCTCCTTTTGATTCATGCCCTCCATGGACAGGAAGATCATCGCACGTAGTGTAAATAGTACAGAACAAGCTAAATTCCATGCATGGCCTAGGCATCAATTTCTTTTTTTGTCATAAATATCCTTCACATTTGTGAACTATAATATTATTGGCCATTAATATAATGGCAGACCAATGATCTTTGCTACAGTGAATGTTTTTTTTTTTTTTTTTTTTTTTTTTTGCAATTGGCTAAATTGAATGCACTACATGTACATGATCTATAAGTAATCACAGGACGGCTGAGGTGGGTCAGGTTCAAAGATAAGAAAGCTCAGATTTTCTCTCTCCCACAACCAAATGCTGCCCCGACATATATCCTCACAGGCTTTCGAGGATCTTTATCGCACTTCCGTCTATAAGCTCTAAGTTACGCCCTGCCCCGTCTTCCAGATTCAACTTGTCGGCGTGGATAATACTCGAGAGAACTGCTATACAAATACAAGATTTATCGGTATAAAAAAACGGGGCAAGTAGACTTATGTATTTCTTTCTTTCTTTCTTTCTTTATTCGTAAATACTTAAATTCTCATTGATACAACACTACAATTCTTATGTTCAAAACCACGTTAGTATCTAATTCCACCCCACGTATCTATCCTATCATCTAACTTTGATAATTACGCACCCTCTCCGGGTTCAACACACACCACCCTAGCCCTTACTACACATCTAACCTCCTTTCCCTCTCCCATCTCATCACCAAACTTTTCCACCCCAGGCCATGCCACGCACCCGACCACACTTCCGTCTTCCTCTTCTCCCGTCAGGTCCTCCATAGTCTCCACATCCCACTTAGCCCCAACAGGTATGTGCTGTATTTGGAAGCGTGCGCGCTGGCATCGCATCAGCGTTGCGATACGGATCGTGGCATCCACAATTGCTGTAAGTGATTTTTCGCGGGATGCACTGGGCGGCGTCGGGAGGAGGGGTGTGGTATATGTTAGGAGAGCGTTCGTGATACGAGTCGTGAGCTCAGTAAGGACAGCGGGTGTGGCGAGGAGATGTGTGCGGAGGAGAGTGAGCGTCGAGGCGCGCCAGGAGTTTAAAGATACTGGTGACGCTACACATATTAGAGTCAGCTCAAACATATATATTCTAAGGGTACTAAGCTAAGTACCTGTGTCGGCAAACATCTCCTCCAATCCCTTCAAAGCCGTATCTCGATCCTCCTCCAGCCCTAAAAACCAGCCCTTAAATACCTCCCTCACTAAGACATCTGCCATCACTGCCTGTACTACATGCACCCTCCTCCCATCACCTACCAGTCCATCATGCCCTGGTACCGCCCTTTCCAACACTTCTCTTACTTCCGCGTCCAAAGATCCTGCGTCCACCCGTCCCCCCTTCACGGCTCCGTTAGTCAAGCACCAGTTAACAACATCATATCCGATCCTCCCCCACGCATCCCTAAATACTGTATCCCCGACCGCCTCTTCAACTCGCGTGCTAGTACTAATGCACATCTTCAACCCGCCCACCACCTCTTCCAACCGCGCAATCTCCGCATCGCGCGTAGAAATAACGGCGTTTGCAGCAGTCTTGTGCACACGTAGCTCCTCGACGATGCGAGCATTTGCAGCACGAAGACTGTCGAGCTCAAGTGACGGGGTTGCGGTGTGCTGCTGTAGCTCTAGGATCTGGGCGTCGCGACGCGCGATGTCTTTCTTGAAGCCTGCAATGTCGCGCTTGTAGAGGTCGATGTCTGTGAACATATCACGGCGCTCCTTGTGGAACACTGTGAGCGCAGCCTCGAGGTCTTTTATACGTGTGCGGGATACACGACTACTAGACTTCTTGACTGTCTATAGGGAGATGGGTATTAGCTCAGAGGAAGCAACGTGAGCAGGGATAAGTACCTCATCTTCATCGTTTGCGCTGGAGGAAGTCTGGCTTGATTCTTTCCCTGTTTCTAGTTCTGGGACTTCGTCCGTCTTGGCCTCTGCGGTCTCCTCGTGGGTTTTATCTGGACTTTTCAGCTCACTGACTTGCGCCCTGGTCTCCTCCTGGGGTTTTCTTGGGCGGTAACTCTCACCTTCAGCTTCCTTAAGCTCCAGAGGAGGAGGCGGCGGGGTGGACATGGTGCGGTCTATGTCTTTGGTGGGGGAGACGAGGAGGCATCATGGAGTGGAGATACGGGCGGGACATCTTGCCTGCATATGCAGCCATGGGAGTCTGTGTAACGTTCCACACACACACACCCATTGTGGACACCGAGTGATAATATGTGAGTATCACTGCATATCACTCGGTAGGTGCCAAACTGATACAGTAAACACCAGGATATCTCGCATCTTTGCTGATTTCTGTGAGCCCGAAAGTCCAAGCTCCAGGGAGTACAAAAACAAAATATCAAGAAACTCGCTTGCCGAGATGTTAGCCGAATTAGGATAACTATTGTGTTCAGCCTAAAGCTGGCTATAGCAACTAGAATTAAATCTTTAATGGAGATAAAGCACAGATGGGAAGGAAGGTATGAGTCCCGTTTATATAAACAACACCTGCTATGATGAAGTTTTCCAAGATACAATATTATTTTTGTCCTATATGCACCGTGGCGGGCACATCAAAGAACAAAAGAACCTTCCCCCTGGTACATATACCGAACACCACCGAACTTATGTTTGTGGCCACGATTTCAGACTCGCTCTGCGGGCACTATGGCTATATATAAAAGCTGACTCTTGTTTCGCAGACCTATGCCATTGCTGATAAGTATAATTCTACATGTAATCAAAGCCTAGATCAGCAGATATATCAGAAGACTGGCCTGGCCTGCACATAGGAAATATCAGTAAAGAAGGCTACAGCAAGAAAACAACCCAAACTACAACCTGATCTGCACGTACACACGGTTTACTTTAATGCTGAACACTCTGTATGCACGTCCAATCCAGGCTTTTTTTAACAATTATATATCAGTCTATCTAGATGGTTGCCGAGGCCAGAGGGCTAGAATAGGACTCCAAACGCACGTGTAATGATCAAATGGCTCGATATAACGTGACTGTCATTTGGACGTAACAGGAACCCATCGAGTAGTGATATTAGTTGAAGAAAACGTTTGCTTAGGTGCCATTTTTTTTTCAAGTGTAAGATGTATGTAGTAGCACTGCTTTATCCAAATTCGGGGTTAAGTAATAATCTGTCGAATCATTAGTGGTAATCAAACTGCGTTGAGTTGGGTTGAGTTGACGGTTTTGGCGCCTTTATTTAGGTAAAGCGCAATTGCAAAATCTCAAATGGATCCAAAAGGTTTAATCCACTTGTAAAAAAAAAGCTTAACGAGCTTTTTAACGGTTAGGATTGAACAAAGAAGGCAAAGTCTTCACCAAAGCGAGGATAATGGAATGCGGGAACAGGGGATAAGAAACTAAAGAAGTGCCCGAGCGGGCCAAGCCTATTATAAACCTTAACTGGTCATCGTTGAGCTTTTGAAAGGGTACTCAAAGCATCAACACAGCCCTTTTTGTCTCACAAAAAAATTAAAGAGCGCTCTCAGCTTCTTTAGATCTTCCAATAGCTTTCCTCCTAAATACCACCCTCTTTCCCCAAACTCAAGTTCTAATAGAGGGTTTTAGCTGTGCCAGTTGAACAGAAAGTTAGACAGGTTAGACAGATATTCTAGCCGTTTTAGGCAAAGACCCGCAAGAACCCAGCCAATAAGGGGTGCAGGACTTTCTGTCCAAGTGCTCGACTCTATGTTCTGCACATAAGACAAAACGAGACTAATTTGAACCTCTATCTCTATATATTGTCCCCTTATATCGCAGCCTTGGTAGTCTCGTAGATGAATAAGAATAGATAGCCAGAATAGCCAAGGCTTGATCCAGTCAGGGCGAATACCGCCAAAACTCGAAAAATTGGCTATCCCCGTCCAGGGATCACCCCTTGAGTAATTGTTTATATGGCATCGATCCACATTTTAGAAGTTTCCCATACAAGCAATTTTGATCTAGCCAAGCTTCCGAGTTATGGCGGTAGCTTTATCCTCATGACTCCCATGACTCGTGTTGGTGTTGGCGATAATAAAATAGAGCTAGAGGCGGAACTAGACCTCCTGCGCAGGAGGTAATTGAAATTACAAGGCTGCGGCGCAGTTCTTGCTAGTGTTCATCGATCCACTCCTTCGAATAATAATGTGTCGCTAATAAGAACTTCTCCTCAATCACTTGTCTATCAAGCTTTATATTAATTATCGCTCTCACCTGCTCCAGATGTTAGCAAGCACGTACGCTGAAGGTCAAATTCAAGTCTCTGCAAAAACGCTCGCTACCATCGCTGCCACGCGAGTGCAGCACAATATAGTAATGGGCCACTTTCAGCCGCAAAGGGCAGTTTAATGCACAAAACAACTCTCCCGTGAGATATCATGTCTCGGCTGGCTACTCTACAGCTGCACTTCCAAGGGACTATCGTAAGGCTTCGGAAGGCCTTGGCTGAAGAATATTGTGCCTTGTGCAACGTCTGTATCTCCCGTACCACATACAGTGACATACTGTACCGTTGCTGTTGAGTGTTGTTGGTCTTGATAGCCTACATATGTAACGCCCCCGCTCTCCATCTCTCGCCCCAGCCTTTAGTTCTTCAGTGACGTGTCGATCTTTCATGTAGCTAAAGGGCCTAATGACAGTCAACATTACGAGAATATATTTCTAAATATATTAGCCAGTGGTGTTTTAAACGTTGATCACATTAACGGGTTTACCAGATGCTGGTGGAGTCACCCCATACTCACTCTTTCCATAATATCTTTCAATACTGATTGGTTAAGCCCTAGGCCCTGCTCTCAAAACCGGAACCTGTGATATTACCCCGACCCAGAAACTCTAATGCTAACTTATGTAAAGACGGGCGCACTCCACGGGTTTCTGTCCAACCGATTCAGCCCCTTTCTCTGCCTTGAGGCTCTGTGTAGTATTCGTGTAACATAAGGGATCATAGTTCATTGGATGATCTGCGATTAAGCTTAAACTGTCTGGCCTACTTATTCCATTTTAGGTAATATTAGTCGAGGTTTTCTACTGACAGGGAAAAAATACGAAAGGGCCTGAGACCCTTGACTCACCAATTAGGGAACAAGCTTTCATAGAGTCTTGAGGTAAACGATAGCTATCTCGGCAAATATCTTCGCACTATCTAAGCAAATAAAGCCCAGCAGATTTTCGAAACCAGGTGGGTGATATGTGGTGTGAGGAGTTGAACAAAAAAAAAAAACACCATATTGACGGCCATGCCGACGGATCCTAATGTGCGTGTAACACTGTGTATTTCCTTACACACATCATGTACTTGCTTGCCAGCATATGAACCCGAAAATGCGAGTTTGAAAGTCAAGGATTATTTGTATGGGGTGGCGCCGATCTGCCATACAAAATAGACATTTGCATTTTCGGGTTCATATGCTGGCAAGCAAGTAGGCATAGTCACTTATCATTAAAACTTCTCAGTGGCTAGATCCTTGGATGGATGCATACATGTGTAGCCGGTGTCACCGCCGAAGCTACAGAGTTACCTAGCCAAGAACTATGGGCGTTGTACAAAGGATGAATTGCAATTAACACGATACGAGGGTGGGCCTTGGCATTAACTAGCGATTTATGTTGGTAATTGACTTCTTTCTTTGCTTTTGGCAGGACGGAGTTGAGTTGGGGGTGTGGGATCGAAATCTGAATTCAGTATGTCTGTATATATACTGCCCCCCCACCTCCATTCCATCTTTCAGGACCACTGTGCAGTCATCTGTCTCCTGGTCACATACGTACCTTCAATCATGAAATATCACGTCCCCATTATCGCCTTCCTTTCTCTCGCAACCTCGGTATGCGCAGAAGAAGAATCCTATGTCTCCCCCGTCCCCAAAGGGACCTTCCCAATGGGCTCCATGGGGCCCCCAGCTAAATTCATCCCCTTTGCCAACTCAATTCCCGCCACCGCATTGCACAAACGACAAACTACATGTGCTACGTCCGGTTCGTACATGTGCGCCAACAGTAACACCTGTTGCCTCGTTGGCTATGACTGCCTGTCGAATGGTGCGCAGAATTACTGTTGTCCTACTGGCGAGCTCTGCTCGGGATCAACGACATATTGCCCCACCGATCATACTGATTGTCGGCCCATTAGCGGTGCGGACGGATGCTGTCCTACTGCTACTACGACTTGCTACTACCAGAGCAGTACGAACCGGTACGGATGTTTAGAGAGAGGCGGTAGTGGCAGCGGCAGCGGTAGTGGCAGCGGTAGTGGCAGCGGTAGTGGCAGTGGCAGCGGTAGTGGAACGTGCTCGAGGTCGGGGTACTTTCCTTGTGCAGATGGGTCTGGGTGCTGTCCGAACGAGACTACATGTGTGTCGGGCAAGGACTACTGCCAGAAAGATTGTGATCCTGGGGAGACGGAGTGTCTCGGTGGGTGCTGCCCGTCAGGATACTCATGCGACGCTGTACGGGAGTCCTGCATCAGAAATGGTAGAGGTAGTGGTGGTGGGCTGTCAAGCACTGTGCGGGAATCTACATCTAGTAGAACGAGACGTACTTCGTCGACCCCAACCCCGACACCGACCGATACAGGCGATGTTGACCTCTCACTGGATACTCCATTTTCTACTGAGGAAGGGTCAACTACCCCCACGAGAGCGTCAACCACACGGTCGACGGCGCCTACGAACGGTGTGGCTCAGGTAACAGCTGTGAGCGGTGGGTCTGGCGTAAGAGTCCCGGTGGTGTTTGGATTGATGATTGTTGGGTTGTTTGCGGTCGTGCGTTTATAAGGCGGGGTTTCTGTGCGATCTCACGGGTCATGTTAATAGTTGGTAAATGTTTATTATTTATTATGTTGAGATTGAGATGTGTCTTATGCGAGTCTTAATAAATGTAATTTGATGTATGTATGGATGTATGTGAAAGGTTCCGCGGTGGGTTTTGCGGCCAAATTATTGATTTCCTCTCATGATAAACTTCTAGCAATTAAGAATAATGCACAGGGTGAGATCCTGTATGAGGACAGTCAATCAAAGCAAACGCAGATTATTACCGGCTGTATAACGATCATTGACCGCTGGGCGAGCTAACTGGTTGAGTTGTGTTTCACGTGAGTCGTAACCCTGCAATTCAGGCATCCACCATCCCACCATCCACACCCCACTACTGCTCCACCCCACTACAGCTCCCTCTCCCTTCCTCCTCACAAAAGACCCCCCCATCACCATCAATAGGCCCTTGCCGATTTCACCAACTGGCAGATAGCTCGCCCAATCCCAAAGTAATCCTAAAGTAATCTAAAATATCTTTTCTACGCATTGTCTTTTTGCAACTCATTAATTGAGACTGACATTTTGGCTCTTACAACAGCAACCCCAGAGATGATGGGCAGTAGAGGTATACCATCTGCGCCCGGGGGTGCGAAATGGAATAACTTTGACAAGAAACCGGGAGCGTCTACTGGCGCGAACAGGTTTGTTTTCATCAAATTTTATTTTCGCTGCGTTTTCTGGTTCACTATTTAAGAGGCATGGACACAGTTGCTAATTCATACACCTGATAGGGATGGCGGGGCACCTTCGCAGATTAGATGTGCGGTCTGTCAAAAAACGAAGAGCAGGGAGGAGTTCTCCAAGCGCCAGCTCCTCAAGTTCACTTCGTACAATAAAGGCAGTCGAACAAGTAAGTACAAGCCATCGAGCACCATAGCTCAACTATAATTGCTTCAAAGTAGACTTTGGTGCTGATTCCAGCCAGCCAAGAAAGATGTGGACTCAGTGCATGTCACTTGCACCCTGTGCACCGCGGGCCAAACCGTTGAGCTCAAATGCTATGTTTGCGACAAAGTGAAGGGTTTGGAAGATTTCGCCAAAAACCAGCGAAAGGACCCAGATAACGCCAGGTGCACCAAGTGCGTCGGCACTGACATTGAGACCGAATCCGACCTTTATCATGAGCTTTATCATAAGCATCCTGATAATTCCATTCATCATTCAAGCAGCGACGATGAGGAAGAAGAAGAGTACGAGGTGTGTGTTGAAATATACGTCTTGTTTTTTGGATGGTTGGTTTTCTTTGCTAACAATTTCTTAGTGGGACGCTGGCGCGTCAAGATCGACTGCCAACAACAAGATCAGGCCTTATAGACCTCAGAATAAGAAGACTGATTGGGCATCAACTGCCGGTGAGGACGATGACGATGAATATGGCGATGTCTCATCTACTGCTACATCCCAATATGGTGGACAGCAGGGATTCAACCTTCCGTCACGTCCAGGCGCCGCACAGCGTGCTCCAGCTGTGTTTAATACCCGTGCTAACCAGCCCTCTAACTCCTACGCTGGCCGTGTTCCTCCTGTCGAAGATGACGAGCATGAATGGGAAACGTTGTCAAAAACGAAGCCCATTGGGGGCTCGAGTAGAGCCTCGTCTACTGCCTCGCCCTCCGGTTATTCATCACAGCAGCCAGCAACTAGGAAGAACGGATGGGCAAAGGTTGCTAAGGGTGTCCCGGAGGAAGAAAACCCGTGGGCCAATTATGGCCGCAAAAAGTAGAGGATGTTGCACGATCGAAGCCTCTAACATTGCTCCAAGCTTCGTCATGTACCCCGTCTTTCTTGATACAATTTTTTCTCTGTATCCCGCATCTATCTTGTATCATTCCCCTTCCACAGTGCCTCATCTCTTCCCCTAATCATTACACGCAATACCCTCAATAACCGATCATTTTATCTTTGGATTCAAATACAGGGGACGTTTTCTCTTACCTTCTTTCTCTTTTCTAGAGTACCAAATGTTCAAGTCTGTTGAAAGACGTACAGAGTCTAGTTAGATCTTATTTTACGTAGAGAAAACAACTCCTTTTGGAAAGGTAAGTACCTGAATAAACGGAACTACTATTTTTCAGCCTTAAAACAGTCTGTTTTGCATACAGAGAAACCTCTGTCTCGATTTAGTGCCGACCATCAATCTCTTTGTTACCTTGCAAGCTTAAGTTGCCCCGTTTAAATCTACACACCTGTCGTTTGTTGAAAAAAAAAAAAAAAAAAAAGAAGGGGTGATAAAACCCCTATTGTGTCATGGATTATCACTCGGTCAACTGCCAAATCAAAAATGTTGGAAATAAAGGCAAATGTTGGCTGCTTTCTTAACTAGACAGATTATTAGGAGGATATGTTGCTTTTATCTTTTTATATGAATGACTACAGTGCAAATAAGTGTTCTTATACACTCATAACCCTTATATCGAATTATTCCATCAACTCTTGACACCATAGTGACATATGATTATTCATACATGCATCCAATGAAAACCACATATTTGATCCTATGCTGATCGTAGAAGCCATATTCAACACAGAAATGTAGAACAGGACTCAATAAACCTAAATATAGACCCACATTTCTATGCCATAAAACAGATAAAAATTCTAGTCTCTTTCCCTATGGAAAAAGGTTATAAAGTTCAAGCGGGGGGTAGCAGAAAGTGGGTGACGATTATACGTCTCGATGAATGAAATTATATCTTGTGTGAATAATACTCTTCGGCACGGCATACCACACTCTACTACACCGCTACATATTAAATCTTAGTAGTCTCTACTCGTATGGGTACCTATACTAATTAAGAGATGACCTTGAATCTAACGTTCGATCCCAAATCCGTATTGAGTCATTCAGAGCCTATCGAATGCTGGCTATGAGATTGAACACTTGCGGAATATATTTACTGTCGTGGACAGCTGCTAGTTTAATCACGCCTCAACGCCATTCTTATATATGGGATTGAGTAGTCGTAGGTATATAGTTTTCGTGCCTAGATCCCCTGGGCATGTTCACTTTGAACCGTTTTGTCGGTGAGTCCAAGAGAGTATTTTGTTCGTGATGTTATTGCAGTTTCTCATGGACATGAATCTTTTGATTGTTTGTACCGATAGTAGTTTGATTTGTAATGAATTAAACAAAAAAAAAATTGGCTTGATTTTTATACAGTCCTAGCCCTAGCTTGATTACCTAGATATGAGATCTACAGAATCGATCTAATTTGAGACCCTTAGACGTTTTATTAGGGAATTGGCATGTGGGCGAACATGACAAAGTAGATAAAGCTCTAATACCTCTAGACCTATATCGTGGGCCGGACGCGGGGGTGGCGGCCGTCGATTTCTCTCATATCTATCAAGACACTAGTCAATAATATCAGGCTACTAAGACGAAAACAGTACAGGCCAGAATAGGATATCAAACCGCCCGTGGACATTCGGACTAGCTGGCTGGGCGCTGGGCAAGCACGTACTCTAGGATCAGTTATACAAAATCACCAGATATACAAATGTCAAAAAACCGACTGTAGCTGTGGACGTACAAAAAACATTATTATTCCAATTATTACTATTATATTCCAAAAATAAGAGCTATAATATCAAAAACACAGCTGCATAACATGCACAAAGTGATGTTTCAATTTGAGCGATCCCTCAGCCGCGGGGGGAACGAAACAATTTTCAAAACACTTGTTATCAGTATGCTACTTCTCTCCAGCACTCACCACCGATAAGCTCAAAACCCTCTCCGATCGCAGGTGTGCGCGCGCATCTCCCAGCGCACCCGCTACCACCGCCTACCCTCACGCAGATCGTCCCCTCCTCCCCCTAACCCTACACACCTCACTTTGCCCCCCGCTTGCTCTCTGCGCTGCAATGCACCGCCGAGCGAGCGAGCGCTTAGAGCACAGTACATACAGTCATAACTAACCACAGTCGACGTATTGAAGATCACGCCGCCCAGAAAAAAAGTAAGAAGAGAAGAGAGGGGAATTAAAAAGCAATCATGCAGGGTCACCCAACCAAATATCGGCGGGTATCTTGCACTTTGTAAGTGTAGGTACACGCTTACCAGCAATAGAACCAGAAAATGCAGTTGCTCAGGGCAAGGATTATTTGTATAGAGTAGCAGCGATCCCTCATACAAATTATCCTTATTTACACCACTTGCATTTTCTGGTTCTTTTGCTGGTAAGCGTGTATGTAGGTATCAAGAGAGCTACATACTACTCTAGGGTAGAGTATGCTAGAGTACATACATCTGCAGCCCGATTGAGATATGCGCTCATCCGGAGAAGTAGTGTACGTGCAGAAAGATAATCAACACGCCCGACTGCTACCTAACACTTTACCCTGGAGCAAGTGGCTGGGGAAGCAGTACCCGATGGAGTGGCGGGGTCCCAGAGGGTTGGTAGGATGTGATGTTATGCAGTTGTGGTTGCGTTCATGCGCGTCACGAAAATGGTACTCTGGAGTAGGAGTTGGGTCCATGATTGTGGGATTTGGAACCTGGGGAGGGCCGGGGCACGAGTGACGGGACATGAAGCACACCAAAAGAACCCAACTACGGCGTGCCAAATATGTATATACGGCCTGCTGCAATCTAAGACATTTCAGAATCAGAAATTTCCTTTACCCTGAATCTCTATACGGATACCCTAGTGCAAAACTCCCGGTAGGACCATTCAAAACTCCGTGTTTGATGGATAATATTACGCTTGGTTAGTGTAGAGGTTATCACTCCGGATTTTGATGTAAAAGAAAATTCCGGCAACCCCGGTTCGAATCCGGGATCGAGCTGTCTTTTTAACTTTTTAGCTTTCGGGTGGGTCTTATTTGCTGTTGTTCTATACTATGGTATCTGATCCATACTATGTGTCCTAATCTACCAACATTGACATACGAGCACATGTAATGGTAGACCGACACAGTATAATTTTCTGCGAGATTGCTTATATTTAGAGCACCCGTACTGCATGTCTCGAGGGCTCATGATGGCTCACCTCACATGGGCTGGCTATACATACACTTGAGCACGCTTCTTGCCACTTTCTGAAGGCGACAACGCGTCAGCCAGAACTCGCAGGCAAAGTGACGTTTCGGAGTGTTGTAATCTGTCTCAGGCGCGGTGTATCAAACCCATATCGGTGTCATGAAGGTTCCTGGACTTTCGAGCCATATGCGTATCATCCTCTCAGCTAGCTCTCTCTTGCGGGTGTTTGCAGCCACATTACATTACGGGGGGGAGACTTTCCATGTGTGAATGTTGAGTTAAACTTTCAAAGATATAACTACCGTTTTATAAGTTAACCGCAGTCTGGCGGTGTATAGTAAGGTCGTATAGAGTAGAGCAGGTAGGTTTGCCCGTCTTCCCGGTACCGTATAACTATATCCACATATGCCTCCCGCAGGTCTGTAGCCGGATGCTTGGGTCTCATACCGATTCCCAACCTTGCAAAACATCTACGTAATGTTTCCTGTCCAAACGAAACAAGTTTTACACCCACAGGGACAACACAGCGCCGCCAGCTTCGAGCGATCACACACTATCACTCGTGGCTGACCCTCCAGCGGCGGGGCGGCGTGTAGCCCAATGTCATTGTCAACTATGAAAGCAAAACTACATCATATGCAACCTAGGCACAGGGCATACTCCATTCCACCTGGAAACCTCCGATCTCCGTCTCGATCTGCCTACCTTCCACCAGCCAAGAACAGAAAACCTATCCATTGGTCCGTGCAGGCCATCCATCGCTCGAACCACAAATCTTCCGATAGACAGCTCCCCCCAGGGATCAACTTGATTTGCATATGGGCCGAAGTATCCCACCCTATCAACAACGCGCAGGGCCGGTCTCCGCCGTTGCTTTTATTGGGTCAGCAAATAAACTCCACGAAATGAATGGAATGATGGGCCTAGAGTACGTATCGGTCGGGCGGCGGGCGGATTCATCGGCAACTTAAAGATGGTTTTTCTATTTTATTTTTGTAGGACAGATCTACCCGTCCGCAAAAGTAAAGTACGCAGCCCCGCATGGAAAGCTGAGCTGCTTACGAGTCCGAAGCACAAGCGGCAAGGTGGTCCTGGGACACGGTAGGTCGGTCAACAATAGGGACCCTACGTGTTTCTCCATCCTGTGACAGCGCTGGCAGGCGATCCAAGGAAAAGGGCGGGCGGCACTGCACATAAGTTGATGGAGGATGTCAAATTCCAAAGTGTTTTGTACCATGGGAGTGGGATATAGCCAGGTATTTCCTGGGGCATATTTTTTCTGAAAGTCTGACCGCAGTTGATCTTGGTTATTCTAGAATAAAGTGATATTAGGTTGGGGCACCTTCGCCACCCAGGGTCCGTTTTTACGAAATGAACATGCACAGCCTCATCCCTGACCTCAATTCCTATCGTGAAACACCAATCAAAGTTTTCGTGTGCTTTACCAATCATCGGTGTCCAGAAGTTGATTCTGGGGTCTATTCTCATTGGGATTGCCCGGCAATCTCCTTATTAAAGGTAAACTCATTACCCAACCAACAGGGTGGACATTTTCTAAAGTAGAGAAAATGGTTTGTCAGGAACACGAGCCTCTAATCATGGAGAGTCCAAGTGCTCTCTTTTCTACCTATCCTGTCTGTGCTCATCTGCCAATCCCAACAGGAAACGAAGCCACGGTTGATGTTCATTTCATTCCCGCACAGCTGGTACATATCGATAAAATTCATGCGTTGTATGTGGTGTGGCATGGCAAGCAGCGAACTCTGCTGTTGCTTTGGTCCTTCCATGAATATTTAGCTGTGTGTAGCTTCATAAATGCTGTCTACCGAAATTCTCCGACGTCATATGTTCCGTCGTCCCGCAACCGAGGTCATGGGCACTATTCTGGAAGACGAATTGAGAATTGAAATGAGTTCTGTGAACCCAAGACGGGGGGGTACTCGCCCGTGGGTTTTTCGTGTCATGGCCGTTGCGAGGCATTAGTTCTTTGGTGGGGCCCATGGGTATGTGGGGATAGATACCATATATTGGTTTCCAGTCAAATAGCCGGGTAGGAGGGAACATAGAGATTATATCCCAGGCTAAGTGTGATACAGCTTGTATATACTTAAACTTCCAACTTTACAAGAGACTATTTCCCCAAGGTGATGATGATGTCTCGTCCTCTCTCTTTTACCTTTGATGTCCTAGAACGATTGAACTCATGAAACGATCCGGGTAATTATTAATACCGGGAACCAGGTGTGATGTATGGAGCGAGATGGATGGATGCCACGATGGGCTAGCTCACAAAAAAAAAAAAAAAAAGCAGCAGCAGCAGCAGAGCATCATGCATGCATTTCTTTTCCTTTCTTTTCCCGGGAGATTCTGAAACGCTGGGTCCTATGTATGGCATGCCTGTGCGACGCGTTATGTCCCTTTCTTTTTTACTCCATCCCATCTGGGCGTTTTGTGGCTCATCTCGTCCGACGACAGTTGGAATTGCGTTGATGTAGCATGTAATTACTTTACTGTATCATCATGTAGGGAAACCAAACCATGAACTTTTGTGTGAGTTGCGATAGAGCTCGTAGAGCATACATGTATGTGTCAGCTACCGAGACTCTGGAACCAGAAGACTATGTACTCCACATGTGCGTATGCATACATGGAGTAACTCACATATATCACTTTGTGAGGGTCATCTCGACATAAGCAATTGCATACATGTATGTACTCGCAGTTTTCTGACGTTTCCGGACGCGACCACTATTGCATGCCATACAAAAGATAGCCTTGGCGAGGTTTTTCTGTGTATGCAATAGCAGTTGCGTCCGGAAACGCTAGAAAATTGCGAGTAGGTAATGGTGTTTTGTTGAATTCCCCACAGGGCGGCTGGTTAAACGTTCATCTCGAGGTTTGGGGTTGTGTCAGGTTAGCCCGTTGGGTAAACGAAAGGGCATCTGGAGACAGACTCAGGGTTCAAGGAAAGACCCGTTCTCGCCGACCTGAGAATGAGATGAAGAGCAAGCATACTGGAGATCTTTCTCTACCCGAGATCCCGGTTGGCTTGATAAGAGGTTGTGAATTTGTGCTATCGAGAAATGAGAAAACAGTAAGGTCGCTCAAATGTGGCGTCTAGAGGGGGAGCCGTTTACGGAACGATGTTGGAAGAAGGATATCACCTTTCGGTTAGTGAGTGTAGTCAGAAGCTTGGTTGTTTGGCTAGATGTATCGGCAGATAATTACATGTAACATCTCGTGTGATCACATTGGAACTTTTTTTTGTCTTCACTTTTTCCTTCCCCTTTCAGAGAAACACCGCGTCGAGACGAAACTGTGTAAATAGTGTCCAATCGGTTGCCAGTGGGTTGTGTACGATAAAAGATCGTTATTTTTTTCGCATGAGGAATTGTAATCTTTTGATACACAGCGCTGAGAAGATGTTCTACAACTGACTGTTTTGCAATTTGATTTTGATATATTCCACACTTGTGAGACAAGGATTTCCTTCACGTTGTCGCCAACTTACCTACGCCGCCAAGGCCCGATAATTATCATGCAGGGAAATAATCTAGTGTACTAACAGCCCTAAACCCTGGCCTATCACCGTTCTCCAAATCCGTTCTGACTCAAGAGTCAGCTTTCTTTTCGAGCGATTTGCCAAGACTCTATGTACTGCTTTCCTAAACACGGCAAGTTGCGAACGCAGCCAAAACATGACCTGTCACCTCGTTCGTTCCACAGCTTCTCGGCGCCGCAGGAGCCTAATTTTTTACATAGCGGTTGGATGCCTGCAACGGAGGTTCAAGCTTAAGCTGGAGGAGAAGGAGGAGGTCCCTGCACTGCAAGAGAACAGGAATGGTTCGCACTCACTGGATCGATGCTAAGGACTTTTTCGTCTTCCCACGTGAGTCGACTATGGATCGTTAGGGGATGGAGGCAAAACAAGCGCGTCAGAGAGGAGACAAAGCGGACAACCTCACACAAGAAAACATTTGAGCGCATGCAGTCGTCCGAAAGTAACTCATATATCAGAGAGATACTTCTCTTCGTACATAGCTGAGAAAACCACAGTATGTACCGGCGGTCTACATATGAGAGGGGAAAATCGAAATAAGTTTTAGATTTTGTTGTTCTGTCTGTTCCCCACCTCCCATATGCCCAATATCGGCGGAGATTGCAGGCGTATTTTTCTTCCCTGTTCGCCGTTAATCCCTTTACGGTAAAGCTCCCAAAAAAGAAACGAAGGAAACCATCTGGAAGGGATTGGCCCTTAGAACAGTCTAAGACTTCAGGGATCATATCCGACGACAAGCCAACCCGTTTCGGCAGACACGGCCACTCCTCCTCCCCTGGTGCGGTTCGGACATGGAAAAGGCTTTGACAGCCCAACAGCTGCATGCCCACAGCCCTGGCCCCTGCCAACACAACAAACCGCAAATCACCACACCCAATCCCCCGAAAGAGGTTGGATTTGGGCCACTCTGCCCTTCTGCACGCTGCTGCTGCTGTTGTTGATGGTGTTGTTGCTCATAACTGCGCTGGACTGAACTAAGGTGAATTGGTGTTGTTTTGTAAGTGGAGAGAATTCCTGAAGGTGGTGATGATGAAAACAGGATAGAGAGAGAACTTATGACTTTTTGTGAGTGCAGCTCAGGGAAGCCACTGTCTCAAAATAGTCTCCTGTACGACAAGGCCTGCAAAAAATCCAGCAGGACGTTCACCCCCCCTCTCCCCATCATCAACGGTCCCTCCCCCCTCCACCGCATAGATACTCTACATCATATGTATGCGCCTAGGTGCGACTCTACATACAGTATCAAGAGAAAGCAAATATTCAAGCAGGAGGGGTATATCATTATCATAATCATCATCATCATCATCATCATATGTAGGAGTAGGAGTAAGTAACGTAACAGCCCCTCTATTCCAACAGCCTCCCCCCCGTCATTTGATAGACTCATCTATGACCCCTCCATATCCCATCATCTATTCTCACCTCTTACCTTACCGTGTTTACCTAAGTTTCGCTGTGCAGAGCACTCTAGAGTCTATCCTATCCTATCCTATCCTTTACCATCGTCCTAAAGTAGAGTACATTCATGTATCTCTCCCTGTTCGATATTCAGCCCCCCGAGAGACATACCCAGTGATACCACCCACCGCCACAACCGCAAAATCCTCCGGTCGACGGTAGATCTCGCCATCTGGTTTGCGCACACTTTACAGTCGAATCACCCCCAATAACCATTGATGCATTGATTACTCCCTTCCTTTACGATCAATCATCCGGAGAACCATCTCATCACCCTTTTTCGGAACAATTTCCACGCGCGACCCACACAGCCGTACAGGAAACGCGTAAATATTGGTTGAGATTTGGCCAAGGTGCAGAGGGTTCTGTGCGCAACCTACATTCGGGGAAGGGGCTCATCTCGCCAAAGACGTACGCTTTACCACTCTATTCAGAGAAAGAGAGATATTCTCGCCATCTTGTTCTTTTGTCCACCCAATTCAAGCTTGATATCAGACATTGCCTACACTGTCATCCGTCTCTTCTCCCGCTCATTCGCCTATCGCGAAAGGTAGCGCGGCTGCAGGCGATACCACACACACATAACTACAATACGGGAAATTGGGGTGTGATTAGAGCCGTATAACTTTTGCAGGTTCAAAAGTGGCGTAGTAAAACTATATTCATAAAGACACCGATTTTCCAAAGAAATGTATTTCTATAGAAGCACTTTTTTTAACATATAGTAGAGAACTGGTGTTCTTCAAAAAGGGTCATTTTGGTCACAAGCCGCTTTTTAGAAAAAAGCGGTGTTTTAGAAAAAGCCGTACCAGTACGCCTTTAATATACCATAAAAATACCAAAACATTCAAAAGCATAGTAGGGGTCTGGAAACTAGCAGGTCTCCGATATACAATTAAAAACTAATACATATACTCCGTGTTCTGGAGATTTCCTTGGTGTATGGGTATATATCTTGATAATCTATATAGGATCCGGACTACTCCATTAATTGCATTGGTTACATGGCCATGGATAGGATGGAGGTAGGCGGGGTAGGCCTACATATAGCCTGGGACTCCTACCTGGACCCTACATTAGCGCGGTCACAGAACTCAATTATGTGACTGGCTAGCGAGCAGTATTAGTACGGCTTTTTTGAGCATACCGGTTTTTTGACATAGCGTACTGGCATGAAAAAACCTTTGTTTTCAATTACTGTATTCATATGAATACCGAATTAAATCGAGCCAGGTGAGCAAGCGTAATGCAGATAAAAACCCGAATCACTACAAGACTACTACTACTCTAATCACACCCCATTATCCGCCATTGTACCCTGGGTACTCGCTCACACATATTCGTTTTTAGAGTGCACTACCAATTCGTGTCTCACAGGAGACGCAAGCAAGAAGTATTGCCACAGGGCTTTACCTTCTTTGGAGCTACTACTACTACTGCCGCTGACCCTACTTGCCTTCTAAGTACATATCAAAAGAAACACTTGGAGAGGAATTAGAGTAGGAAAGTGCGTGAGACTCTAAAATCAAAGGACCTCTCCCCTCCCTCAAATATCTCCTCCTTCTTGCTAAAAGTTTAATAATAATTATACTGTAAACACGCTTGATAAATTCAGAGGGCAAGTAGGAAGTTGCAAGAGAAAACGGGACGCAGGGGTTCATAGCGGATCGTCCTTCTTGGGTCTTGACCTGACCAGTTCTCAGGCCTTTCGACCCGCCGTTCTACAACACTGCAACACCATAAGCACCATCCCACGAGACAGGCGCAACCACCACCACCACCACCACCACCAACGCACCTACCGTCCGCTGCACACACTCGCTCGCATTCACTCCCTTCTCGCAGCAAAAAAATATCTCCCCACCCACTCACTTCCTTTCTCCACCCCACGCTCTCTTTCTGTCGTTGCCTGTTTCCTGTTCTCTCTTTCTTTCCCTTTATTCTCTTTCGTAGCCCTTTGGTCCTATCCAGCTGTTCGGTTCCACCCAATCCCAGTCGAAAACACCCCTATTGGTCCTACTGGTTTTCATTGGTTCCATCGCACTTTCTTCTCCCCCTTCTGCTTTTGTGTTCCTATTCCTGCTCCCCCCCTCCCCGCTCCCCCCTTCACATCCTTCTCTACCTTCTCGGTCTTCAGTCTGCAACGTCGTCAAAGCTGGCCCCTGCAACCTATTTCCAGCTCTGCACCTCTGCTGCTTCTACCGCCTCCCGACTAAAGGAAGCATCATCAAGTACTTGGGTGCCGAGTCTGAGTCGCTGTCAACAGAAAACACATCATCCATCTACTAGGATATACAGCATTCGTTTCAAACCTCAAGCAACATAACAGGCATATAACGACCTCAGAGGAGACCCTACATTCAAATCACATCAAAAGTTGAAACCTTAATTTTTAGTTGATCTCTTTTTGTACCGGCGCGAGCTTTTATTATTTATTTTTATATCTTTCGTAGTTTAGCGGGCACATTTGTTGGATCTTATACTCGTGGTACCTAATTAGTGGAGTTGCTTGCCTCCTATTTCTTTAGGTATATATGTTTCCCACACCCCACCCTGGCGCGCACTTTTATTCGTGCCGAATGCTAATCACCTACAGACAAAATACCTAATCAACCACAATGGTCAGCGGAACCTCATCATCAACCATGGCACTGACGGATCGATTCGAGATCATTAAGGATATTGGTGATGGAAGTTTTGGCAGTGTCGTACTTGCCAAGGTGCGGTCGGCTGGAGCTGGTGTAGCAAGGCGTGGGAGTGTGGTGCGTATTATGATTTACTTGTGTTACTCTTTAGATGTGGCTTTCTAACTTCTGCATAGGTTGCTATCAAAACGATGAAGAAGACCTTTGACTCTTTCGCGCCTTGCCTAGAGCTCCGAGAAGTCATCTTCCTACGACAGTTGCCAGCGCACCAGCACCTAGTACCAGCTTTGGATATCTTCTTGGATCCCCACACAAAGCGGCTACATATCTGCATGGAGTACATGGACGGAAATCTCTATCAGCTGATGAAGGCAAGGGAGGGCAAGCTACTCGAAGGAAGCGTGGTAAAGAGTGTACTGTATGTTTACCGTGTGAGGACCGCTTTTTGGGTTCAGGTATTGACCAAACGGGCAGATTCCAAATATTGTCCGGATTAGAGCACATCCACGCCCACGGATTCTTCCACCGCGACATCAAACCTGAGAACATCCTCGTTTCGACATCAGCCCAGAACCCCCACGATTCTACGGGCTCCTTCCGCCGATACTCAAATCTTGTGACACCACCAGCAACACCTCCGACGTACACTGTCAAAATTGCAGACTTCGGACTTGCGCGTGAGACCTCGTCAAAACTTCCATACACGACATACGTATCAACAAGATGGTACCGAGCGCCTGAGGTGCTATTGCGGGCTGGCGAGTACAGCGCACCAGTAGACATCTGGGCAGTTGGTGCAATGGCTGTAGAGGTAGCAACATTGAAACCTTTATTCCCAGGTGGTAATGAGGTAGATCAAGTTTGGAGAGTATGCGAGGTTATGGGGTCTCCAGGGCAGTGGATCGGACGAAATGGAAAGAAGATGGGTGGTGGCGAATGGAAAGAGGGTTCGAGATTAGCAGGAAGACTTGGTTTTAGCTTCCCAAGGGTGCGTTAACTTCTTATACACGCGCAGACTGCGAGAATTTATTCTTACATGTCTGCATGCATACTTACCCCTTACCTCAGTTATTAGTACGGCGTATTAATACTAACTATAAATAGATGGCACCTCAACCCATGGAGACCATTCTTCAGTCTCCTACATGGCCTGCGTCATTGGCAACGTTTGTTACACAATGTTTGATGTGGGACCCACGTAACCGTCCAACTTCCATCCAGGCTCTTCAACATGAGTACTTCAAAGATGCAGTTGACCCTCTCCTTCCTCGATCAAACACGCCATCACGAATGCTCCGAAAGCAGTCTGATCTTGTATCAAAACAATCGAGGGATTCAATCACAGAGGTTCAGCCTACACTTGAAAAGAAGAACTCATGGTTCCGAAAGTCATTCATCGGTACGGTAAGAGGCGATGGCGTTGTTTCCCCACCCCCCACAACAACAATCGACCGTGACTTCAAGCCAAAATCAGAGAAAAGGAGTACATGGCACGCACAAAAAGTACCGGCTGCAGGTGCCTCAACCAGTGCAGCACCAATGATGATACTGCCTACAATCAGGCCAGTATCCCCATTGAGTGACACTGTTTCTGTCGAAGCTGCTAGACAACGAAGGGAGAATCAATCACCTTCTATGGAAAAGGAGAGGAGAAGAATGGAAGAAAAGACAGTAAAGAAACTTGGCCGACAATTGTCAGTGGCTTCAACGAATTCACAGAATGGCAATGGTTATACAAACGTGCATGTTGCAATGGCAGCTGAACGGTTGAATGGCAACGCGAATGTAAATGGAGGTCTGGCAAGCCCACCCTCGGCGGGGGCACAGAAGGAGAGTTTTTTTTCTCACTTAAGAAAGCGTGCACGAAGACTGTCTGGAAAAAATGGTGGACTTCCTGGAAGTCCCGGCGATGAGGATCTAGAGGCCGGGATTGGTTGTGGCATTGCTTGGGGGGGTAATGCAGGTGGTGGAAGCAACAGGAGCAGCATGTTGGTGGAGAGTCCCAGCGAGACCGGAGCATTTGATAGGGCTATCAGGGACGTTGAAGGCGTGCTGGACGACTCAAACAGCTCTACATACTCTGGCAACAAAGGGAACAATTCCATCCGACGAAATTCCAGTTTCCCGCCTACCCCGGGTGGATCGCGTGGAGAGGCTGTACCAAGCAGCGGGATTGTGGTGGCACCAATCAGTTCTAGGACGCGACGAAGTGTACGGAATGCCAGACAAAGATATGAAACTCCGGATGAGAATGACGAACTAGTCGATGAGGTACTTGCCGCTTCCCGAACAGAAAATACTATCCCCAGGCGAACATCAGCTCATGATGTGAGGGCATCAAGTGGTGCCCATGCCCCCAATGGATACCCAACACCAAACCCACGTGTGGGAAACCGGGCTAACAGTTATTCTAAGGCGGTCGATGTTCTGGTCCGAAGGAGTAGGAAAGACGATGATTTGCAACAACCAAAATGGCCCACACCACCCAGCGAAGGTGATGGATGGGGTGCATATACGGAGGCTGTCGCTGCAGGGCGGTAGGATGATTAAGCTCTACGTTTGGCAAGACGCTTTCAACAAATTAATTTCATTTGTTTTTGACTTGTTCTTTTTCTTTTTTCTTTTTTTTTGACTGCAAATTGGTATCAGGTTCCGTCTTTATTTCAACCAAAAAGCGGCGAAAAAGCTGAAGATATTACTGAAAAGAAATTGCTGGGCATAAGGAGTTTTGTTTCTTTTTTTTTCCCTGTGTATTTTCCCTTTCGGATTACGTTGTGCTGGTGGGGTTTTCTTTTTTTTCCTTTCTTGGATGCATCATCATTGAGTCGGTTTTCATCGGTCTATCTTCGCATTTACCTACTTATTATTATTTTTCTTCTAGCTTCTTTTTTTTATACCTTTAAGGCGACTAGTATCTATACTTTCTGAACTTTCTCTACTGGCGGATCTGGTTTTCTATACCCTTTCTTCCTTTTCGTTCTTCCTTTTGTTTGGTCAATATGTGTTTTTGTTTCGATAGTTAGTTTAGTAGCTGTGGTGGTCGCGCGCGATCAGTCAGCCTAGTTGTGCTTTGGAGTCACCTTTTTTTTTTTATTTATTTATTGCTGTTTTTTTCCTTGTGGTTTTCCTATTTTTTTCTTTATATACCTCTCTTTTGTTATTTTGCGTGTGCGTGAGTGTGTGTTGTGTGAAATTTCTGGCTATCTCTCTCTACTTTTCCTTTTTTTTTATATATATATATTGTCCTCCTGCTCTACCCTACTCCTATCTACTCTACTCAGGCCCCGATACGAGCCGACCCTAAATAACCATAGTTTACTTCGCTACCCTCCCACAAGGGTTGGGTATGAGAAAAAAATTTCAATGCAAGATACTTTTTTGGCAGCGGAATGTCATGATTTTGGTTTCATCTGTAACTCTTTCTGCGCACTTTGCAACCAATTGAAGCAAGTGCCAAAAGTAAATAAACAAATAGAGTCCGTGTTCTTGTCGTTTTGGTCCCGTCCAGTCCCACACAGAATGCTTAGTTCCTGAGGGGCGTGTAGAGGTACGGAGGTGAAGTCCGAGCCAGAAACCAAAACAACCAAAACACCAGCCCCCTTCTCGCTCCCTCCCTCCCCCGTGTCGTCGTCGGTCGGTGGGAAAAAGCAAACCGCACCTAGCGATTCGGCTCGGCTCGCACACAGAGGGGAGGGAAAACTGGTAAGTGCTGCTCTACATATTACGGGAGAGAGATGTCACGATGTCATTCAATTTCCTGTTGCTTTTTGCAATTTGTGGTCCTTGTTTGAAGTTTTTATTATGTAGTCTTGGGTGAGGATTGCTACTGGGTGGAAGTGAGGTTGTGAGCCAATTAGCAGTGCAACTAGGGGGTGTTACTACCAGTAGTGTACGTAAACATTGATTGAGCCTTGGAGAGAGAGGGTTTTGTGACATGGGGTGACTTTACATGATGGGACGAACTGGACTTTGGCTTTTGGGATTCGTGGAACTCGCCGGCGAGTCAATCGCCTCCCTCCTCCCCTCGCGCAGCTTGTATGTAGAGCTGTAGAATATGCAATTGTAGGTACATGCCTAGGCTCATTAGGCTGGCTGACACTGGGCTGGGCTACATCTACATTCAGCACCACTCACTTCATAGAGTATCCTTAGGGACTCTACGTCGGGCTGGATGTATCTACTCTACCTAGGGAGCTGACCACTTAATCCCCAAGCGCCCCGACAAAAGCCTACCGGTTCCGATAACGGGGTGGAAATGCCTATTGAAGCACTCCCCCCCTCCTCCACTTCCTCCTCTCAGTTTCTCTAACTGGCTTTCCTCAGTAGGTACAGTTGCTCTGCTTAGCGAAGAGAGGGGTGTCGTGAAGGAGGAGGAGGAGAGTCATGTCATGTCATGTCACTCTACATACACATGCAGTAGTGGGTATGTAATGTACATAGACTAGCAGACGCGTGACTGGAGAGAAAGAAAGAGAGGGAAAGTAAAAAAACTTTGTTCCTTGCAGTCAGGCCTGTTTGGAGGGATTTATCGGCAATCTGGTATGTATGTAGTAGGGTCCGGGCACCACCCCCCCTTCTCTCCCCTCCCTGTTCTGGGCTCTAGAGTATGTACCTCTCGGTACATACCCTGACTGTTTATTTCTTGGAGCTGCTTGCGTTTCTTATTTTCCGCGCGATGGAGTGGATGGGGGATCGAAGGGAGACGAGCGAAAGGGAAAGGGAGCGAGGTGGAAAGGGGGTTCTTCATCTTAGTTTAAGCTGCATATGAGCGGCCTGAAGATCGTCGATATACCGGTCGAGTTGCAACTCTGCCTCCAGGCGAGAGAGAGAGAGAGAGCAATTTAATCGAGCCTACATACATCCAGGCTGTAATCCACCGACGAACCGACATGCGTGTACCACGTGAATCGCTCAACCTGCAGGCAGTGGGGCGGTTTTAGCGTTTTGCGGGGAAACAAGAAGGGGGAAGGTGCTGCCGTTCCAGGATTTTGTGGGGTGGCGTTTTCTGTGCATGTAAATATGCCGAGCAAAGGGAAAAGGGAAAGCAAACATATCATACTACAGAGAAATTAAGGGTGGGGAGGGAGGTGGGGTGACGATGTCTCCACTACATACTCCCCAATTGTGCGGGGAAAAGAGAAGCTCCGAGGGAAGGGGGGGGGAGGAAGCGAAGGGAACAGGTAGGAATGTTTCCATGTTATGTCAGGCAAAGCAGGCAGGCAGGCAGCTAGACAGGAAAGACAGAGGCAGGCAAGGGAAGGGAATGGTGTTGTTTATGCCATTCCACTCGGACTATATCAAATTCCCATCCAAACGCGATTCCCCATCTCTCTGGCGACATTTCCAACTCGTTCCACCACAACCCACATAACGCTTCTCTTCCTTTCCTCTCTCCTAACGATGAAGGTTTTTTCTTCTTCTTTCCTTTCGGCAGCCGAACGCGGGGATTGACTGCAGTTCAGGCAGGAATACGTTCAAGCGGCATGGTCTCACTCGAGTGGCCCGCGCACTCCAACAACCCCAACAACGAACCCAAAGAAAAATGGGACTTAGGTGAGGTGTAAAGTCCGTGCGCGCATCATAGAAAATCACTCACTTTTATAAGTATTTGCGAAAAGGTAGAGTACCTTTCATTCCCAAACCCTTGAACTGATCCTCTTCGACACGCCCTTACAGTATGACCGACAAACTTATCCCCTTGCCACTAAACTACAAGCAAATGATCCAAAGTCTTTTTCATGTCAATGAAAAAATTATTTCAACAGAGATTCAATTTCAATTGTACTGGCCATTAGTGGATGGATTTTGATCTCACACTCAGACAGAGAATCACCGGCACGGAAAATTCATCTCTCGCTACTATGTCTGCCGTATATCAAAGTCAAGAGAGTCCTCTAAAGCAAAGGCCAACCCGCAGGATAATCTAACTGGTAAAACCAGAGTTGCCTCTTTCCACCCACCCGGTAATTGCAAAATGCGTATCAAGATTTGTGAGTCTGTACAGAATCAACAACCGAAAACATACTCTGTCACGACTACCAATCCCTGTGAGGCGTGGCACAATAGACTCAAGAGTGGAGCCGGAATTCGTGATGGTCATACAGCTACACATGGCTTTTTCGGGTGTATCAACAACGTTCATGACTCTGCGCATGATATAGAGAATAATATTCGCACTGCGGAAATCGATTCTCGTACCAAAAAAGTTACCCTTACAAAGAAGTATCCGCCACTTGCAGAGTTTCCGTTTGCGATTCAAAAGCTTGTTGCGACAGAAGAGAATAAAGCGAATACCAGAATTACTCAAAATCTCATGACACCTACTCCCTCAACGAGTCTTGAGGCTGGCTTATTGGAGTGCAATTGTCAGTTTTCGCGTCGCTACTTACTTCCATGTCAGCATATCTTTCATATCGATCGCTGCAGTGAAGAGCCGATTTTGACAGCGGGAATAGGGGGCAAATATTTGGAAAGGTTTGGTTAAGGTGGTATGGAAGAGTACGAGACGCGTGAGACTATAAGACAGTGGATGCAGGAGCCTTCAATTGATCCAAACCGGGCTGGTAGAGTATTGAGAATGAGAGAGATCAATGAAAGAATATGGTGGGCGTCAGGATATCGGGGTCGGTAAAAGTACATGAACGCCAAATCTATCTCCTCAACCACAACACAATATATTTTTGATTAGAGGCCGTAGAATGACAGAGAATCAAGAGGAGAATCATTCTACGGCCTTTAATTTTAATTATCTTGTGTTGTGGTTGAGGAGATAGACTTTGAAGTTGGGTGAGTTTGGTAGGGAGACAGGTCAATTTTTACCCATACAAATTGTTAAGGCCAGATCAAAATCCACTAAAAATACCCCTGTCCATCACCATAAAGCACTCGGTTTATTACCAAAAGGGCGTTGATCTGCCATGTGTGAGCTCAAAACACCTAAATAGGTAATGATTTACCTGATGGAGATTTTTACATGTGCCAAGACCGACCCCGATATCCTGACGCCCACCATACAGTCCGCTTTCTATCAGCTGGAGGAAATCAATCCAGATCGCACCTCTCACTTTCCCCTTACAATAGAGCAGTACCTTGCATCTCTATCATTAGAGTCCGATCCGCTACCGCCTCCTGTCAGTAGTGGTAATAGTAATAAACGGTTTCGGCCCTGGAGTAGTATATGTCATGTTTACTTAGTTCTTTACCTTGTATTATTAACGGATTTGTCTTCACTTTACACCTGTACCTTACACGTTGCGCATCTAAATATGCGCCGAGAATATCGAAGAAACTCCTTCAAAATGCCCGAAATCGCTCGGGGGGCTCCGCGCCCCCGGTGCCCCCCTCGGCCGGGAGTGGCCCCGCATCCACCCCCTCTAAGATCTTGTGGTTGTTGGTTGCCGTGCCCCAGTTCAAGCCACTCAAGTGAGACCATGCTGCCTGAACGTATTCCTTCAGGCAACCACTTGTGGTCGTTGCGCCGCCGCGGTTATCTCGGTGAGTTTCTCTGCAGTAGAGACTTTTTTGAGCCTCTTGCGGGTAGATTTCCCTACGTATGTACCCTCCTCGCAGCAGGCGTGAAGGGAGTCAATTTTTTTTTTGTATGTAGGTACTCTAGCTGGTGTTTCAGTTGAGATGCAGCAAGGAGCGAATCCCCATACGCAGACCAGCGTCGTGATCCTCAACGCATATCGCCAACCCAGGGCCAACCAACCACCATTGCACTTCCTCCTCCCATAGCGTTTCAAACGAGTTTTATGTCAACCGTTTATCGCTCATCCTGCATTGCTTTTCCCAGTTCCAAATGGCCAGAAAATAATTCACTCACGGTCGCGCGTGACTCTCAAAAACCGTCCGTTAATCCTACTGGCCTTCCCTAAAAGTGGGGTGCATGTAGATCTCTAGCGCGACGAGTGAGCATACTAACCCTAGCCCTGAATAAAAAAAGGTTGTTAAGTTTCTAGGCGGACAAAGACTACCAGGACACTGTGGTGGAGTGGTTAACACGTTCGCCTGCTATTCTTAGGAAAGTGTAAGCGGATGCCTTCGGGCGCGCGAGTTCGAATCTCGTCGGTGTCGTTCTCTTTTGTTCTCCGTCTGATTTTCTGGCATGTTTGCGCGTTTCACGGAGACGGACGGATACCTGCTTGTTTGACAGGAGGCTCTGGTGTTGGTTGTAAAAGTTTGTTTTTTGCGATGATTCTCATGAAATGCCAAGAGATGTGCAGATGAACGAAATCACCAACAATCGGCCCAGAACGCTCCCAACACCGCCGATCTGAAGAGAATCGCGTAATCCCGGGAGAAACCGTTTCTGCAGCGGAACATTGCCAAATCGAGTGAGATCGCATGATTGCGATTCAAAATCTCAAATGCGTACACATAATTCATCGGTTGCGTGGTGTAGTGGTTATCACATCTGTCTCACACACAGAAGGTCCCCGGTTCAAGCCCGGGCGCAATCAGTAATCATCATCTATATTTTTGCTGGTTTTGGGGTTGGGATTGACATGGGTGGTGGTGGACGGCGGGATTGTGGGTTCTCGTTATTGTTGTGGCTGGGCGGCGGTGAAGAATAGATTAGGTTTGTCGAGCATGGTCAATTGGTTACGTATGGAGCGGTGAAGGAAAGAATTGGATTGATGCCTTCAACTCTGGGGTGCTGGGGTGTTTATGGGAGCGTTATTTGTGGAAGACAGGTCCTATGGCATGGGATCGGGCTGGCCAGCCATTCTCGTAGGCCATCAATGATGCTGGGGAAGGTTTTGACGAGCGTTATCGATGCCCTAGAGAACTGCCGTGCTATCTTCTCCTTCCAGTTGGTTAACTATAAACATACATTACAGGGTGTTTGTTGAATGCTGTATCTTACGCTTGATGGTCAATCGAATTTCTTGCTTAATCCTTTTCTTTAGGCTCGTGAAAATGTGACACTTTGTTGGCTATAGGTGGCATTGATAGGGTGTTTAGAAGGGGCGTGATAGGTGTACGATAGATCTAGATAATACTGTATAGTTTGAGACTGGGGTGGCGGGGAGCGCAGTTTGGGGTTGGGATGGGGTTGGGATGGGGTTGGGACGATGGCTGGGTGGTTGTGATAGTTGAGTGGCCATGATCGGCGGGGACGGTTGAGTGCATAAATATGGCCGTTGTGAGTGCGTGAGAGTTCTGGGATGTCGTTGGTTTATTGTGGCTTTGGAGAGACTTGGGTTTTCTGCTTTCTGCTTGGTCGTGGGAGGTAAGACGGGCTTGCTGAGGACGATTTATTTATTTATTTATTTATTGATAACCCATGGCTTGCTGAGGTCTTGCCGTGTATGGCTTTTTTTTGTAATGGCTATCACTAGTGCTTAGAATAGCAGGCCTATGAACGTTGATTATCGCCGTACATAATTGATCTACGTACGGAACTAGTTGTTGGGATTCGTCTATACAAGTGGGTCGTATCGGTTTGCAATTGATGACCATGGGTCCATTGGGCCCGGCGTTTAATTATACTGTTTGTCAGGTTGATAATCACTCGGTACGACCGCCTGGACAACATAAAGGGGTAAGAGCCAATTGAAATGAAAGTCGGTTATTGGGTTTATCCTCTGTCTGCTAATTGGATAATGGAAGCCTTTGTGTCGAAGTGATGTTTTGGTTTAGGACTCATGAGATATCACTCGATCTTTAATCGTGGGGGGGGGGGGGGGTAGTTCGGAAGATTTATGTCCAAGTCTGGAGGTGAGGGGATCATGGGCGTATGTTTTGGGTAAGCACTGGGCTTTAGATATTGTTTAAAGAGATATTTTTGATATACTAATACTGACGGTTGCGGGAGTCGAAATTGACGGATCCCTTTGACAGTTAATTTCACCAAGTATAGAGTCTAGGCTGTAACTTTCGTGACAGACAAAACGTCAACTGCTATAATTGATGCTTAAGTTTGACTAATACTCTCTAATAGTAGAGAGAGAAACTATTTATAGATATTATGGCCGATGAATCTGTTGGCTGTTCGTTCCTTTCCCGGTGCTTGACCTACAAGTATGGAGAGTCAATTATCTATGTAATTACCAATATTCACGACCACATCTCCACCCAACTCCCTCTCTAAAACCACTCACAAACCCCCTAACCCCCTCTCCAAACCACTCTACACCCCCAAAACTCACAACTTCACCATCCGCAGCTCCACAGTTCCGAGAAAAAAAATTGCCAAGGCCCCCAACGCTCGATCCAGGCTAGCCCAGTATCACCACCACCGCTAATGATTTTTTCTTCTTGTTTCTTTTTTTCAAATAAATAAAGGGCAGAACAACAGACAGTTGGTTTCGTGGTGTAGTTGGTTATCACACAAGTCTAACACACTTGTGGTCCCCGGTTCGAGCCCGGGCGAAATCATCTTTTTTTCTTTCCTCTCCCCTCACTGCTTGGGAATTGGGAGAGTCTTATTTTTGAGTGGCGGCCCGCGTGGGGGGCAATCGAGAGTGCGCGTGGACGCTTTGGCGGGTGTAAGAGGATTGTTGGGTACTGCTCAAATCGAACCATAAGTATGACACTATCGTACTCTTTCCACCGAGGAATCAATACTTGTACCCCAGGTGAAGTTATCGAACAGACTAATAATGTGCTGACCAATTGAGCAATGTGACATATTGTGTGATGTTGATAAGAGATTATAGGTATGTAGGTACATGTAGTCAAGTCTATGAGTTGTGTAGGAATTGGGGCGGTTTGGTATGGTTGTGTTGGGATTGAAGTGAGGGGAGGGGGTTGACATTAGTGGTGGCTTGGGGGTATTTGGTCAGAGTATATATGTAGGCTTATAATATAGGATCGTATATTAGTCTGCAATTGAAGATATTAGATACTTGGAACATTATGTACTCTCGTTGCTCAATTCTCGCTCGGGGCTGGGCCGTGGAATACCTTCACTCAGTCAATCAATCATTACCAAACCAGACCACCACCAACAGCCATCTAGCTACTACAATTGCCAATGTAGGCCAGCTATTGTACGAAGGGGGCAGACAGTGTTATGGATGTGTTTATGCCATAGTCTATGACTGCATGCAGAGTTTTGTACCTAGAACTAATAAAACTACATGAATTAAAAAAAGAAGAAAAAAAGGTGTTATGGATGTGAGTCTTATGGTGGCCTATATATTTCTAGGACTAAACCAAGAAAAAGAAACCGTAACTCTATTTTTTCCCAGACCAAACCCAAACACCGGATAGTAATAAAAAAAGAGAAAGAAAAAGAGAAGAGTAGAGTAGAAAGAAAATATGAGAGTATATTTACAAGCTCAAGAAGGGCGGGGCGGGCAGCTTCTTTTCAGGCCGCGAGAGTATGTAGGAAACAGTACTCTCGATGGTCTTTCCTATTTCAGAGCATCAGAGCCTCAGAGTGCTCTCCACGACCTTTGCCATCTCGCCCCACTCCATCCTCCCCCTAATCTCCAACTCCCTATACAGCGCGCCCATCTCCCTCCCTCCCACCCTCACAAACCACCCCCCATCCGTCAACATCCCCCACACGCCCCCCCTCATCCCCACCAGCCCCTCCGCCCTCAACACCCCCCTCACCCACTCCACACTCCTGCCCACCTCGCCCGCCAGCGCCGCCAACTCCCACGCCCTGCCCTCCTCCCCCTCCCCGGCAACAACCCCCTTCACCCGCTCCACATCGCTCCGGTACCTCTCCGCCGCAGCCCGCTCCTCCGCGGCGCGCTGCGCCCGCTGCGCCTTGACCCGCTCGTCAATCTCCTCCTCCACCAGCGCGCGCCGCCGCTTCTCGGCAAACACGCGCTCCTCGTCGTCGGCTGCGGTGGCGGCGGCCTGGCGCGCGCGCTCCTCCTGCTGCGACCGCAGGAACTCGTGGTATGCGCGGCGCTGGTCGCGGGAGGCGAGGGAGCGCGCCTTCTTGGTGCCGACGGTGCGGGTGCGTGGGGCGGGGGGCGTCGGGATGAGGTGCGGGGTGGGGATGACGGGGTGTGTGGGTGCGCCTTGGAGCTCGGGGGGGTCTTCGGGGGGGTCTTCGGCGGGGTAGAGGTGGCCGTGGGATGGGGTTTGGAGGAGGTCGGGGTTGGAGGAGTGGTCGGAGGCGGAGTCGTTGGGGTCGATGAGTTCGGGGGGACCCTCTTCTTCTTCTTCTGCTTCTTCTTCGGGGGTGGGGACTGGCGCGTGGTCGGGGATGAGGCCGGCGCCGCGGCGGAGGTGCTCGGCGCGGTCAAGGACAAGGAGGATTAGTGCGGCGATGGCGAGGAGGGGGGAGAAGAGGAGGAGATTGGTGAGGAATGGTGTCATGTTTGCGGATTGCGGTGATTGGTGTGCTGGCGATCTGCTGATATATATATGTGTATATATATATCGATATATATATCGAAGGTTGTTTGTTGGAGGTTTGGAAGCTTTGCGATGACGTCTAGAATGTCAAGGTCACGTGCGTTGAACCCTAGCCCTGGAGGAGTAACCAAGTGCGGGAGCTTTATTGAATAGAACAAGTCAAGATCCTAGGTGGCTCCCTCTCGAGTAATTGTTCTGACCTACGGAAATCCCATCCGTTCTGCGCTGCTCTATTCTCATGCAATATCGCTCCGCCACTTATAGTCACGTCATCATTGGCCATTGGAATCTGGTTTGGATGCTTGTATCCCGTTTCGTGGCCGGTTTGGCTGGACCCTAGACTGTCTGGTTAGGTCTGGTTTGACTGAAACTTCTCAAAGTATCACTCGTTCTTTGGGACATACCAGGCTAGTGTGGTCCGAGATGGGATGGAACCGTCCTCAGGGTTCCTCGGAGCACGTCGATAGAGGTCTACCGCACTGCATCAGGCTAGAAGCCCCGCTGCTGTCTTGGGTTTTCATAACAAAGGAGATGTAGATAATATGTCTGGTTGGGCTGGAGTATGGACACCGTTGCCAAGACCGCCTCACAGATCAAATATTTTGATAAATTCGATGATCCTTGAGCTCTTGGTCTCTATATCAGCTACCATCAGGGCTATCTAACTTTGCGCAGGACCTCCGTTCTGTGACCCTCTGCCATCCGTGACTCAAGAAAGTCCGGCCTCACGATGAAACCTCCGAAAAGGTCTTGCAGACAGGTCTTGTTGTCGGTGCCTGGGGTCTCTAGAGTAGAAGATTATCAATAGCGGTTCACGGGCCACGTTTATTTAGCTGGCTCCCGTAGATGCTGGAAAGAAAAGAAAGAAAAAAAAAACCAAAAAGCAAGATCGATATCCACCGATATCTGCCCTTTTGCCGGCATAGATTTTGCTGGACCCTTCGATCTGATCAACCCCACAACCACAAGATCTGGACAACCAGTTTTTTCTGATAACCACGTGATAACTTGAACTCTGCGAAAAGGATTTTTCGTCCCTGCCCCGAGACCTAGAGAAGACCCCAAACTGTGGCTAAGGTTTTACCCCCAAGGGCCACGGATGGCACACAATGGCATAGTGTTGCGGCTCGGCCCTACGTCGGCAACCCAGCGGGGGTTCCGATTTTCTGTGTTCCTGGCGCTGCGCTGCAGGCCAGATAAAGATAGATTAGACGGATACCGGTGGTGGGTTCTTTCTTTTTCGGGTTTTTTCTCAGCCTCATGTTTGAATTCATGTGGTGTGTGTGTGGACGAAAACCGGATATGTAATCGTCATTGTTTCGAGATCCGGCGCCGTTTCAGGAGTCTTTATCCCATCAGAAAAATTCGCGCAGTACGAAAAAAAAGGACCCTCACGAGAAAGTAGGTATCGTAATATTCCTGTGGCGGTGATAGGTACGGTAAAATGGGTGGGTGGGCTGTATGTAGGGTATGTAGGGTACATCTCAGCCTGCCTGCCTGTCCTGTCCCCCGGGAGGTCCCGGAATACGGTTGGCCAAGAAGCGTCTCGCAAATACTCTTGTCGTCATTGGCTGACAAGGCCTGTGGCTGGGACAAGGCCTTGCCTGTGATCACCGCCACTATTGGGCCTAGTGCCTTGTTTGTCGAGCTCAAACGGCGGGAGAGAGAAAAAAAAAAAAAAAATTCCTTTTTCGTCGTGGCCGCTCTTCCCCGAGCTGGCTTTTTAACCTCCGCTCCCCGTCCCTGATCCTGAGTCTGATCTTGTCTCTTCTCATCATCTCTCATCATCTCACTCACCTCCAACATACACCAAACTCACCAACTTCAACAATCTTTGATCACAATGGGTTTCTCTGAAGGTTTGTTTGCTCTCTCTCTTTTGTTGTGTGTGCTCTTGACGATGCTTCATTTTTTTCCTTCTTTTCTTTTCTTTTTCGCTTGTGCTGTCTGTCTGTCGTCATCGGTTCGAGTGAGCGAGGAATTTCACACTTGACCGACGATGGCCGGGCAGCTCAGTGCAATTGAAATGGAATGGAATTAATAATGATGATAATGATGGGGCACACAATCTTTCAATCTCAACTCATCAATAACTAACACTCCCGCTCTTCACCAGGTAACGACGCTAAGGGTGCGAACTTGTTCAAGACCCGCTGTGCCCAGTGCCACACCCTCGAGGAGGGCGGTCCCAACAAGGTCGGACCTAACCTTCACGGTCTCTTTGGACGCAAGTCTGGAACCGTTGAGGGCTTCGCCTACACCGATGCCAACAAGCAGAAGGGTGTCGTCTGGGATGAAAACACTTTGGTAAGCCTGACTTGCTACTATGACGATAAAAGGTGTGGGAATAGTTTTGCTGACGGGAGATGGCATGTAGTTCGAGTACCTCGAGAACCCCAAGAAGTACATTCCCGGAACCAAGATGGCTTTCGGTGGTTTGAAGAAGGACAAGGACAGGAACGACTTGATCACGTATGTTTCACTCTCTTGATATATCACAGAATGTGTTTTCCTAGAGCTCTTCCCGCTGACTTTCTTTGCTTCTAGCCACTTGCGCAACGCTACCAAATAAACTCCCTAAACCACCTCCCTCGAAAATCATCTCATAGCGGTTCCTCCTCATCCTATCCTCCATCTCTTTAAAAGTCACATAGAACCCCTCTCTACTCTTTTTTTTTTTTTTTTTTTCGTTTTGTCTCGATGGTGTTCCACGGGGTCTAGACAGTTTGTTTCGGTTTAGATAGCACAACTGGTCCTTTGGTATGCTGGCGATACGCACGCACGGTTCTCTGTAATAAGCATTTATTTTTTTTGGTGGTGTTTTCTTTTTTTCTTTCTTCGAACTTTCTTGTAAAAAAATCTTTTATATCTTGATTCCTTTTTCAGAGACGATTGGGGAAGAAATAGAAAGGCGCAATTTGGCGAGAAGAAAAAAATGTTCCGGTGTCCCTGCTTCCTGTCCCATTTATCCATTCATTGCTTGCTGGTTGTGTGATGTGATAGAGTGCTTCCCGGGATTTGTTTTACTCAGGTCATCCATCCATCATGCGTTCCACAAGATCTTACCGGCCCCTCCTCGGAAGAGGAGCATTTTTCCATTTTCCCGGCGGAAGACGCCGTGGGACTGGGAGCCTCAACCGGCGTTACTGACTGGGGTGTCAATCCAAAGTCTTGATCCCTTGTCTCCTTTCGTCCTTGGGAGCCCTGACAGAATGTTAAACTCTTTGAATTGGTTTATCTGTAATCCAGAGATAGCTACAAGTCGGCAGGCTGTGATATCTTTGCTCTGGTCAGACCTTCCTATCGAAGCAATGGTTATCATGATAGGCCTGTAGTGCTAATACCAGGGTAGCTATGCCGACGTACACCCGTGCGTCTCGTTTCACCAGAGATCACTCGCTCGTAATCATGCTACCTTTTTGTTGAAGATACCAGTTGGGGCACTCATAGGACGAGTAATTGTCTTATCCTCGGGGGGGAGGATTTGTACTCATAAGGCTGGATATATGTACATACTCGCTGGATATATGTCCTTCCTATATATAGGATAGTTGGACTTGCAGGTAATTGCGTGTCGTCGTGGGGCGCTTGTTACTTATATTCGTGTCTCGTAAAGGTCGGATATACGTACCGTGCTGTTTAGAGAGTGAAGCCTAAACAACCGGACCACAGAACGAGTAATTACAGGCAAGTACAAGTATCTATATGGCCAGAGAGGATTCTGTACTCACGGGATCAGAAATACATGCAAGTACTGAAATACAGATACCCTCCATTTGTAGTTCATCGTCATGGGTGTTTCGTTTGTAAGTATTTGTATCCCCTGTAAAGGGTCATATATATATACGGCTTAGAGGCCGAGGACGAAGCCCATTAGAGCACCAAGCGAGTGGTTGTCTTTAGGCCAGAGAGGATTGCACTAAAAATCAGAAATCCATGTAATGAAGGCCTAGGCTTGTATCCTCCTTTTAGTATAAAGACGAGGGAATTTGTAGCTTGTAATCATGGGGCGGGTCGACTGTGTTTTGATTGTTATTTGTGTCCCTGTAAAAGGTCAGATATGTACTTGTATGTATGGACACGGTTGAGAGGAAGAAGACGAAATACATGTATATATCCCTATCACGAGGCAAGAGTAATTGTCTGATACTCGAGGGTGTTTCTGTTTGGGGGGGGAGATGTAACCCCCTCCTTGGTGTTGACATGATTAAGCATGTAGTAACAGTATTATCATAAGACGAGACGACCGCGTTTCGTTTCTACGTATTTAAATATCCCTGTAAAGGTTAGCTATACGGTTGAACAGAGGATGAAGCTTAAATGACCTCTTCCTCCTCCTCACATCTAACCTCTTCCCAAACCACCTTCTATCCGACTTTTCCTTCTTCTTCCTTTTATCACCCTTTCCGTCTCTCCCTCTCGATAGTCTACGATATCAACTATGGCATCGAAATTTCCTTCTTCACCTTCTCTATCCCCCATGACACCTCCTTCACCACAGATGGATTCCCTATCCCCAATGAATTCACCACCATCTATGGCATCTCCCTCACCAATGGAATTCCCACTATCATTGGAATCCTCATCCTCAATGGAATCCTCATCCTCAATGGAATCCTCATCTTCAATGGAGTCCCCATCCTCAATGGAATTCCCCTTCTTAATAGAATCCCCATCCCCGATGGCATCCCAATCCTCAATGGAGCCCTCCCCGCCCCCTCCAAAACCAAAACCCAAACCCAAACCAACCCACTTCCTCTGCCTCCCCCTCGGCCACAAAACCCCGCTCACCCCGGCCCCCTTCAACGAAACCCTCATCACCATGACCAACAACCTCACCTCCTACCTCTACCAGGACCAAAAAGTCGTCCTCACCACCGCCATCCGCCCCTCCTCCGTCCTCACGATTCCGCTGGGCCAGCTCTCGCTGCCTACCTACGCGGACGAGAGAGCCGCCATCAAGCTCCTCAATGAGATTGATTTTAGATATCTTGTCCGTCAGGTCACCTGGGGCGGTGGGTATGAGACCATCGAGACGGACCTGAGGGGCCTAGAGACGGGGACTGGGAGGTGGCACACGGGAGTGCTGTATACAGTCCCTACAGGAAATAAGCTCGCTGATGGCTACGAGAGGCTGAGGGACTTTGTGGCGGCTGTTAGAAAGATGTTTTTCGACAAGGGGTTCTTGATCCCTGAGCCCGGGTATAAAAGGGAACAGGACCCCTCAGAGGAAGTGAAGTTGCCGGAGATTAAGATGAAGGTGACTGTCGTCAATACGGTGTATTCGGGGGGGCCAAGGGTGCGCGTGCACAAGTTTAATGCAGAGGCGGCGGTACGCAAGTATCAGGGCAAGAGGATGGCGAAGGATGTGGTTGTGGGGAGCGTAGCCATCTGCAGGTTTGAGGAAGGGAGAGGGCTGTTGATGGATGGGTGGGATCCGGTGGTGGTTGTAGGCTTTGAGGGTGAAGCTGGGGATTTTTTGTCGGTGGGGGGTTTGTTTGAGAAGGTCATGGTGGTATTTCATGTGTGTGTTTTGCTGGCATGGGCTAGTGTGTGGGTTGTGAGGCTGGTGCTTTCCGCGTATCTGTTGTCTGGGTGGGCGATGGAGGGAGTTGTGGTGTTTGTGGCGTGGATGTTGTGGAGGGGGTGAGGCTTCTGGGAGAGGAGAGTGGGGAGGTGGTGGGATTTGAGGGGAAATGAGGATATGCGCATGTCAAAATAGACATTTGGACAGGAAGTCCAACGTGAAGCTGTATCTCAAATATCCTGCGCATCTCACAGCATTAAAGGCTTTTCTATTAGCTTCATGAAATACATGCGTAGTCTTGCTTCTAAGCTACAATGTGTTGGTTTTCTTCGATATTCTGTAGTTTTTTTTTTTGAGATTGAGAAGACGAGAATCACTCTCAATCACCTTTGATCACCCGTCAAATTAATAAAACCACCGAGTGATAATCTATGATTTTATGAATTCTTTTGGCTTGATATGTCTCGTATGTCAAGTAGCACGTTATACATAATTATATCTTCTTTAGAAGTGTGTAGAGGCTTCTTCATTGGATCTAGAATAAGCTCATGTGGGCTAGGCTGGCCTGTCTGCTAATATACATGTACTTTGGTCTAAGCATATGTGAGTATAATAAAAATCTGGACGTGGTCTGTTCTACTCTCCTTGTCTCTCAGGATCGTTCTTCTGTCCTCATTCATCCTTCATCTCACCTTTCATCAATCTCTCATCTAGAAAAGACTCGAATTTACTGCCCATAATCCTACAATCTTGATCACTTCAACTAAATACTCAAATCAGCACACACACACACACACCACCCCCAAAAATGACGACTCCCTCCTCCCCGAAGCCAGCCCCTCCCAAAACTACCTCCCCACTTCTCCTCTGGGCTCACCCAGTCCCCAAGATCCCCCTCTTCCTCTCCCTCACTGCCCACTCCCTCCTCATCCCCGCCCTCCACTGCTTCCGCCTCTGCCACCAATACGGCACCTCCACCCACCACACCTCTACCCTCCTACCACCTATCTCCCGCCTCCCGCTGTCTGTCTCAGCCCTCATCGAGCACTACCTCTTTGTTGCCGTCCGCCGCTCCGTCCAAGACTCATGGGACGCCGGACTGAAGTCACAGGGCATGTGCATGCGCTGCCGTGCTCCTGTGCCCCATGGGGGACTGAGCAGGGAGGAGGCACTGCGCAGAAGGGTGTGCAAGTGCCGCGCTAAACTGTTGGCCTCTGTGGAAGGGGAGATTGGGAAGCGGCTTATGTCTGGGAGAAACCTGTGGGGCAGTGAAGGCAGCAGCGGTGGTGATGATGGAGCGAAACTGGGGATGGGGTCATTTTTGAAGCGGTTCTGGGGATTGGCGGCGTTTGTGGAGGGAGTGGGGACGGGGGGAGGGGAGAAGGTGTGGTTGGTGCTGCCGGTGGGGGTGAAGGGTGATGATGGTGGGACGGTTGCCGGGGGCGAGGGTGGCAAGGGGCCGTGGTGTGTGGGGAGGGGGTATGCACAGATGGATTTGGCGAGGGTGAGGAGGTTTAGGTGGGCGATTGAGATGTTGGGGGTGGGCGTGGGGCAGGTGGGTGGTGAAAAGTGCTTGGTGAATTTGGGTGTGATGGGAGAGGAGGATATTGTGGAGGAGGATGGAGTTGTGGAGGAAGGAGGTGTGAGGTTGATGTTGTTTACGGAGGGGGTTATGGCGCCTTGAGAACCTTTTTTTCTTGTTGTCGGTGGGATTTCTTTCTTCTGTTCTTACTTTGCCATCTCTTTCTCTTTCTTCCATGGACCTACAGCTGTGACGTCGCTGCTGATATAGAAGGTGTGGCGATATTGATATTGTGACCTCTTACTAGTTTCATTGATAGCTCTCTTTCTTTCTTTCTGTCATTCACTCACTCTTTCCTTCTGTTTCATCAACCCACCCCCTCTTTTCTTTCTTTTTTCATTTGTACTTTGGTAATATTGGTGCCATTTATGCTCTTTCTTTCATTGAATGGTGTAGTACCAAATAGCTTTCGTAATAAATAAATCTCGCTGTTTTATGGAAGATCGGCGAGAAAGGTCCGAGTGATGCGTGATGATCCTTCTTGCTTGCTACTTCCAGTCTCTGTCTTGTGATGTGTGTTTTCCTGCTTGGGCATCTGGATCGAGGGGCCTGGGGAATTTCAAAGGGCCGTGAAAGTCCGGGAGGAATTGAGGGCGGTGCTGAATGCAAAAGACTCTCGTGATACCATTTTAGACCTCTGTCTTATTATCAAACCTGCCATAGACAAACCATATAAGCAGATATATAGGGATTTCTTTGACCCAAGCCCATTCCAAGAGTTCTTCCCGGTCCAATTCCATCCCTGAACCGCACTCCAGCTCCAAAATGCCACGATTTCATAGCCAGGACCTCTAACCCCATACCCCGGCCAAATTAAAACTCACAAACTGATCATTACCAACGTGTTCGGTCATAGAATGATGAAAGCTAGGCATCCCGTCCGCTCTGCCATATATAACCATCATATCGCCTAGTCAGTACTGCAGTGGGTGACCATGTGGGAATCCTGGGTACCGAACTCTTTTACTTTTTGGTTGACGGGGGTAGTTGTGGGTGGTTTTACGTGATGGAGTTTGAGAGCAGCGGTTTAGTAATTGAATGATTTTCTGCACGCAAAGGTGGTGAATAGTCTGTTCTTGCTTTCTCAAGATGTTAGAGGAGGATTCTGGAAATGGAAAGTTTGTTAGTGTAGGGACAGGGGCTAGTTAGCGCTAGTAAAGCCTACAGTACCCATTACTAATTTACATGTAGATGGTATCATTGTCACCCAAATTACGATACAGATTTCCATAGGAAACTCCACGGGCTAAAGTGTTTATATAAAACCAATTTCCTACTAGGATTCACTTATATGGCACCACGCATGGGATTTTGTGGTTATTGACCCTTCTACAACTCACCCAGTTCTTTCAACGGAGACAACGACAGGCATTGAGAAACGTTCTTCAAAGCTTTAAAGGGCCCGTTGAGGACACTTAGAATATATAGTGATACTCGCCTTGTAAGGGTACAGATTTCTCGACCATATCCTTGTATCGAGAGACGACTGTGTTCCGGGATCGTCGCTTGGTGTGGTATTCTAGAATACATGCCAGAAACCACTTGGAGAGACCATTGATTTACAAAGAATCTCTTTGGTATAAAATCCTTTTTCAGAAGGGTTTCAATTCTGTATTTAAAACCCTCGGACCATCGTTAAAAACAAACCATACCTATTAGAGCCTTACGCAAGCCCAGAGCTCCAGCGCTCCAGCACCCGTTTCAAATTAAAACTCACAAACTGATCATTACCAACGTGTTTGGTCATAGAATGATGAAAGCTAGGCATCCCGTCCGCTCTGCCATATATAACCATCATATCGCCTAGTCAGTACTGTCAGTGGGTGACCATGTGGGAATCCTGGGTACCGAACTCCTTGCTTTTTTGTTGACGGGGGTGGTTGTGGGTGAAAGGGTGTAGTGAAAATTGGGAGGGGTGGCAACTGGATGGATGCGCAATGATCTTTTATAGGCGAAAAGGGTGATGGAGTCTGTCTTTACGTTCTCGGGGGGTTAGCTACCCAGGGGTGCCGGAAAGTGATGCAACGATCAAATAGCCCATATTTCCCAACCAAGCTAGCAAACAGCATGTGGGGCGAATCTATGGTAATTTAAAAGCTGCATGGAGACTGTAGTTCTGGTAAGATTTAATATGAATAGCTATTGCTTCTTCTACCTATTGCTGTCTCTTGTCACAAGTTGTCCTTTTGCAGGCTAAAACCCCCAAATCAATGATCTAAAAATGCAGACTATTCTAGAGACTCACGTATCATGCGTGTGAATAAGATATCTATCCTGTTCAAGCATTGTATTGTGTTGCGAATTGAAATTCCGAGTGCCTTCTGGCGCGCGTTGCTAGGTCAAACGTTGCATCACTTTCTAGCATAAGTAGGCACATTATTGGCATACCAAACAGTGATTAGAAACATAGAGGTGCCCGTGCGTACGGAAGCTTCAGATGCGCATCTAAATACGTGAAGCATTAGAGCTTGAGAATTGTTGCCATTGAAGCTCTAGATGTAGGTGGGTTAGTGTTTCTATTTCTGTGTAGTGCCCTTCTGGTTCTCGCCGTGAGTATTTCACAAAACAAGGGATTCCCACAGGTGTAAACAATCCAGTTGTTGCAAAGGCAGTGATGTTCCTACCCCGCTGGCCCATATATGGGTAATGGAGCTCCATATATACGAAAGTCCCTATGCCAAAAGACTCGATGGCCAAGTCGATTCTCGCGGTGGTTTTTACAGGAGATGCATCACAATGACTGGGGGTGGAAGCTTCTCGACGATCGCTGCAGCACCCCGGCCTTGACGTCAGTCAGCACCCGTCAGTGCTCTGCTCAACACCAAAGACCTACACTATACACCGCGATATCCATCTACAGTCTCTACACTCCATCTCTCTCCCTCCATCTCTCTCCCTCCATCTCTCTCCCTCCATCTACAGTCTCCCTCCATCTAGCTACAGCTCAGAAGAAGAATCACCTCACAATCATGGAATTCGAAACCCACGACCCCTCCAGCACCTTCACCCCCTCCCCCCCTCCCCCCCCCGAAACCCACACCTGCCGCATCTGCTTCGACCAAGTGCCCTTCCCCTACGCCCCCGACCCCGAGCTCGGCCGCCTCATCTCCCCCTGCACCTGCAAGGGCTCCTCCCGCTACGTGCACCAAGGCTGCCTGCAACAATGGCGCCTCCTCTCGGCAAACCAAACAAACTTCTACCAATGCCCCACCTGCCACTACCAGTACCGCTTCCGCCGCCTCAAGCTCGCAGCCATCATCGGCTCCCCCGCGCTGCGCTTCGGCCTCACAACCGGCATCATGGTGCTCGCCGTGTATCTGCTCGGCTTCGTGGCCGAGCCCATCATAAACACGTATCTCGACCCGCCGGCGCTGTTTCTTGGCCGCACCACCACCACGGGGAGCGCGGCGGCGGTGCAGCAGCCGTTGTCGCTGACGGGACGGGCGGGCGGGGTGGTTGAGCATATGTTGAAGGGCTTTGCGTCGCTGGGGCTGCTGGGGTTTTTGAAGGTGGTGTATCTGTTGCCGAATCCGGTGTGGAATCTGCGTAGTAGTGGGATTGGCAGTGGGATTGGGCGCTCGGGGAGGGATCGGGCGGCGCAGATTAGTTGGGTGGTGGTGGCGATTGGGGTGGTGAATTGTGTGGATGGAGAGGGCGGCGGAGGAGATCTTGGAGGTGGGCCAGGAGGAGGAGAAGAAGGGGGAGGAGAAGGGGGAAGGAGGACTAGTAGTTGTGGGGGCAGCGGGCTGTTTGTGGTTTTTTTTTTTCTCTCTTTCTGGTGCTTTTCTTTCTCTTTTATTCCTCTTTTCCCTTTCTTGTTTGTTGGTTGTATATTGACAGTGTCGATTGCATATTGTACTGGCGTTAATGTTATCTAGTTGATCCTGGCTGGACTTGTCCCTTGGTTGGTGCTTTGGCAGTTGTGTAGTTTGTAGTTGGTGACATGTAGTCTGGTAAGCAGTGGACAAAGATTAGTGGCTCTCTAATACTCTAATCCACTATTTGATAGCAATATATTACCTCCGTGCACAGGCACAAACACTCTGGAGTAGTAGAGTTAGTACATGGATTAGTCCTCAGACAAACAGAGCAATCAAACACTAAAGCCGTCCAATACGCCCCTGCATGCCATCCTTGAAGCCCAATTGCAACAGACGATCGACACCGAGTGACAGCGAGTGACCATAGACCTCCCTATCTATTTACAACCCACCGCCAGCCCGCTTTATCACGTCTCAATCAACTCCAGAATACTGCTTCAGATATGGATGCAGGAAAACAGCCAATCGAGTCGCTACGGACAAATACTTTGCCATTCACCAATTAAAAGCGTTAATAAACCCCTGCTTCTACTTCTGCGACATGTTGGGGTGGTCTCCAAAAGACAAGAGAGAGATCCCTCAACCGACAAAGCCGTTCCATGCTACTCTATGTATATAGCTTTTAACTAAACGCTCCTTTCACTCGCTTCATTCGTAAATATTTCTTTGCAACTGTAGGGCTTATATGCCCCCACCCGGGAGGCTCATTAAGTAACAAAATAATACAAACATCAATGAAAAAAAAATACTAAACCGTAAACAGCTGTCTGTACCTTCGGAATGAAAAAAAAAAAAAAAAAAAAAAAAAAAAAAAAAAAAACATTCTTCTATTCGCCATAATAAAAATTAAGCCCATCTATTTGCAAGCAGCAAAACCCCCCCTCTATCCATAAATCTCCTTATGATGCACCTATATACACCAAATAAAAATAAAAAAAAAGTACAAAACGCCATGACCATGTGTACATATCAGCAAGAATTAGCCCCCCCCATAGTGAACTCCCAAACGTGCAGGCGAAAACTATGTCCAAGTTTCATCAATCAGTTACATTCTTTAGTTGGGGATTTGGCATCATCATCACTCACCAACGACCGAGGACCTCTTCAGCTTTTTACATATGATTCCTTAATTGTTAACGCAACCCCCCCCCCCCCAAAACACGGTCCAAGTCTTGAAATATTTCGCCTTGTAGACATCCCACCCCGCTTCCAATAGGAAGTAACCCAGGATAAGGTAGAATGCAAGGTCCAACTTCTTGCATATTCGGTCAAATCGCTGGTCTATTCGGTCAGATATATACCTGGTATATTCAGTCAAATACCTGGTCCAATTTCTTCCCAAATTCCTTTGCAGCATCCGACTTGAATTCGGCCATGTGGTTCTTGACGACTGTGATATCCTAATAATTAAGAGCAATTAATATTATGACTCATCTCCAACTATTAATATACAAGTGGCTCACTTTATCAGGTTGGTGGAATTCGCTCCGCGCAACAGATCCTGATGCCCAAGATGGCTTCTTCCTAGGACCCTCAAGATCGGACGAGTCATGACCATCGTCATTGAAGTTTCTCTGAATTAAACCGTTCGGCTTGCATGAGCAAAACGAAACAAGTACCGTGAGACTGAAGACAGCTTGCCTGGCTCGCGGTAGAAGCCCTTCTTGGCACCAGTGGACCACATAAACCCTGAAGCTGGCGGCAACCGACAAATCGACGAACCCTCTTCAGGCTGGACATTCTGTGGTGGTTGTTGCTGTAGGTGTGGGAACGGTAAAGAGAGTAAAAAATTGAAGTACGTGATTGTTGAAGGAAAGCCCTAACCTTTATTGCATGACAGAACGATGCGATAACGTCGTGAAGCGAAGCCGAACGGAAACGTTGTTGTAACGGAGATGCAGAAAAAAGCTATTACGGGACGCTAGTCCCCCCGCGATCTATTAAACGTGAAACCAGACTCTGTTATTGGCGTCACTTGAAAAAAGCCAAAATTACCGCCCCACCAACAAACATCCGAACGAAAAAAAGAAAAAGAGTTCGGTACCCAGGATTCCCACATGGTCACCCACTGCAGTACTAACTAGGCGATATGATGATTATATATGGCAGAGCGGACGGGATGCCTAGCTTTCATCATTCTATGACCGAACACGTCGGAAATGATTGATTCGCTCACTTTGATTTTGATTTTAATGACTGGAAGTGGTGTGGAGTGGGTCGTAGGAAAGCTTTGACGAAGTACTATGATTGGGGGCTGGTCCTTTTCTCCCGCTTTATCTTTGTTCATCTCGATCACGAATAAGGTTCCTTTTGCCTCTCATTTGGTCGGTGCCTTGTTGGGCGCTTGCAAAGCTTTCTCTTCAGCGCACGGGGAATAAATGACTTTCTTTCCAGTGATTTCTCCACTAAACGTGGGAACTGCTAAATTAACTTCTAACCGTTTCATTCTACCCGCAGAAATCTCTTGAGTTCTAAACTATGCCTACAAAGATCGAAAATTGACGGTGTCGGTGGGTTTTGTTGAGTGGTCTCATTCATGGAATATCACTCGGTGATTCTCTTTGCACGCCGGGGTGTTTTCGTGATATTTGTGAACCGAGTATATGGATGTCTTGGGACGCATTTTTTTTTTGTTACACTGCAGGGTCTGGGAGATTTTCAGGGCTTGGGAGAGGTTTTTGGAATGATGGGTGTTTGTGGAAGTGCTCTGTTCACATGTTTTATCTCTTTACGATAACCTATATATGCTTCGTATCTTAGATGTAGTTAATTCATACTATCTAAAATGTATCTATGAACGCAAGTGTTTGAATAAAAAAACAAACCCACAAACTCCGAAAAGGCCTCTACTCCGTGGAAAAGCCTGTCTATTTACCCACAAATAAAATAAAAAATGATGTTGAATGTCTCAACATCCATCCCTCAAGATATCACAAATTGGATGACAACAACAACCGAAGGACCATCGGCCAAGGCAATTTAGTACTTCTTTTTAGTGAACACGCCCTTAACGGCATTCCAGGTGTGTTTACACCAGTCGAGGAATTTCTGCCAACCTACATACCCAAACAATTAGCAACGTCGCGAAAAACACAAAAAAACATGTAGGAGAGATTAAACTTGCCCGAGCGCTTGACTTCCGGCTCAGGGTCCCAATAATTCGTCTCTTCCGTAAAATGCTCCGCATCAGCCTGCCTCCAGTACTCCTCGGCCAACGCCTCGACAGTAAACGGATTCCCCGACATGACCACGACCTCCTCCGGCGCCAACATCTCAGACCAATAGTTAGTGGCCGAGCCCCCGTCGGGATTAAAAGGCTCATCGTCATCACTGGAAGAGGAAGAGTATCCACTCATCCCCTTCTTGTCATCCGCGAAATACGAATACCCACTCGGTCCGGCAATCTCGTCATCACTCTGGTGGGACGGAGCAGTTCTCCAGTCCATGATATTGTCTGTTTCAAAGATGTCTTCGTATCTGGGTGGTGTGTTATTGTTTATGTTGGAAGAAGCATACTTGGAGTAGCGGTCGGTGCTGCTGTCGGCATGGCGGGTCGGAGGGTGGGCGTATGGACCGGGCTCGGAGTCCTTTGCAGTCTTGCCCCACGCGCCGAAGAGGGCGTCGGCAGCGGAGGTGAGCGTGCCGACTATGGTTCGGGAAGTTGTTGGGGGGGCTACAACGGGCTCGGGAGCGGGGGTGTTGAAGTTTGCAGTCCAGCGGTCGAGAAACTTGTCGTTTTCTGGGGGGGTTATATTGTTAGTGCTGTGCAGCGGTGAGGGTATCGTGAATCGTCATTGTAATGAAAACGGCCCAATTGGGAAATCTATGACAAGATATGCGCACACGATGTATATGCCATGACGACAAAAACCCCACAAAAGCCATGATATCATTCATAGCAAATACGAAATGACGACGAAAAAACACTCACAACTACGTAAGGGGAGAGGGAAAGAAAAAAAAAAGAAAGAAAAAAAAGTAGCATACCGTTCTTAGAGACAGGCACAATACGAGACTCCCTCTTTGTGATAGGGGTGTGCGAGTGCTCAGAAATAATATAGTCCCAATACGAATACACGGAGCCGGAGTGGGCGGGTGCAATATTGGAAGTTGGCCTGGCTGCGACAAACCCGAGGGCGGGCATGGATACAGCGATACTTAACAGAGAGATTTTCATTTTTGTTTTCTGGTGCGAGGTTGAGATAAAGTGGGAGATTGAAGGAGATGGGGAGAAAATTTGAGTGGGTTTCAGTGCGTCAAGTCTTTTTCTTTCGAGTTTTTGAAGACGAGAGTGAGAGTGAGAGAATTTGAATATATTTCTCCTACGAGAGGGGTAGACTGGTCTTTATAGTAGATAGAGAAGCCTAGCCTAGCCTACGTCTACCTGTATGTAGACAGAGACGTCATAATCAGAGCATAGTAGCTCTCGTACTATCGATGACAATGGGAACAGTAGCGCATGAGCACGCGAATTTATTTCCTTTTCGTGACTAGGAAATTATAAGATATTCCAAAAGATGAAGAATTTTACGAGTCTCGTCTTAAATTCAGATAGGCGTAAAAGTTGTACGGGAATGTTTTGAGAATGTAGTGCGTGGTGTCCTACGTGGAGATACATACCTCCAATAATAGCTCGATCGGTTCCTCCAGAGATACTACCAACTTCGTCTTTGTTGTCAATATATACAATTATTCTCAGAAAGTCTAAAAACTAATTCATCTTGAGTCTTTCTGCCTTGTGCGCTTGTAGAATGTCAAATTTGTTGGAAAGTACCAATAGTTGCCTGATATTTCAGGCGCGTGGTGGTAGCGTTTGGCAGAAAAGCGAAAGCACACAGAGGGGAAAAAAAAAAAAAAAAAAAAAAAAAAAACGAACTTGTGCGTTCAAGTACTTTGCGTATTCCTAGGGCCTTTGGAGTACTACCGAAATTATCCAGGTGGGGTCAATGATAGATTTCACTTGAATTACGTTACAACCACTAGCTCATAATTTCATAATTACCGCATGTCTCCATCATCCAAATCCAATTCTACTAAAAAGGGAAGGAATCCTCCTAATGGAATGTAGCTGTCACAGAGCCATATGAAATCTGATACTCGCCTAGTTAGCAATGTCCACTTCCTCAAGAATCACGTGTATAGACACTTACCCCCTTCACTTTTAATTCAAACATCAAGCTTGCCGAATCCACTCTCAGTTCGAGGGCAAAATCCAAATTCATAAAAACCCTGCCATCACTGGTTTCTAACCTTGTGAATTCCTTCTTCGGCACCGCAGAAAGGTCCGTTTTCAGTGTACAGAGCGGACGAACGCCCTCATCTTTACGGGTCATGGGTGCAATCGCAGACTCGCAAATCATTAATTCCTCCTCGACTATGAGTGAGGATTCAAAGTTGCGCGTGTAATGAAATCTTATTGGTGTCTTTTCGGAAACGGACTGACCACGGTTTATGTCTGCGCCAGTCAGTAACTTTGCATTGAAGAGATAAACCACCGTGGTGGAGGGGCCCCGAAGTTGGGTGGGGGAGGTCAATTACGCCATTCCATTCGATCATCAATCATCCATCGCTCCCATAGAGGGCTCCAGTAACGTTCTGACTCTGGATGTTTGCCTTCTTCCCACACAGTTGCATAACTCGTCCCATAGTGATATCGAGCCTTCCGAGATGCTATTATAGATCCTTCTAACCCCCTGAGGACGGCACCCCTGACAACAGCAGTCCATGCATATAGCGGTTGCATAATCTCAACCTTCGGTAGTGGCGCGAGTGATATTGGAGTTTCGGCATAGAAAAGTGGAGAATTGAAGTGTGAATCGAGACGATTATATAGGTAATTACTTTGACCGAATCCACCAACTAACACGATGCCCTGTTTTCGTTGATTGTGAGTGTTGAGTCCCAATTCTATTCATACAAAGAGAACGTACCTTGACTCTCCCACCCTTTCTTCTGATTGTTTCAACCTGATCTTCGCACAAATCTACGACTTGTTCCACAACGGGTTCAAAAATATCCTTCAGTTCATCCCTTTTCAACATTAAAAAACCGCACTCAACCCGTTTCTCCTCATCATCTGGTAGTCCTGGAAATGGCACTGATATCTCCTCTTCATCCTCACTATCCTCGCTCCCGTCGCTCGTCGCGGAATTTATATATTTAAAGTTCCGCTTAACATACTCATCCCAATACTTCATTGCCATAGCTCTAGTCTTCGGCTTCAGCCCATTATAAACCTCCCTTCCCAATCTCTTCCTGCAATGCTCCTCGAATGCGTAATTCAACAAAACAGAGCCGCAAAGCCCGCCAGTTCCAATCGACGACTCAGCCAACTTTAAATCTGGCTCCAGCGCCACAATTTCATACGATATCAGATCCGCTGTTCCACCACCCGCGTCGCAAACTACAAAATGATCCCCAACACTTAAAGTGTTGGGCTGTATAGCCTTTAGCGTGTACACTGCTGCGGCCTCTGGCTCGCTAATGAGCCGTGGTGATTTCATTCCTGCACGCTCAGCTGCATGGCGAGTGGCAGTCTTCGCCGCATCGCTCCAGACAGCGGGGACGGTGAGGACCCAGGTAATCGGTGTTATTGCCATAAAGCTGGTTCCGTAGCGTCGGGTTAAGGTTGTGATGGTATGGGCATGGAGTGCGCCGAGGTAGTCGCTGATGGCGTCCAGAACAGATTTATTGACGCCACGGAGCAAAGTTGCGGTTTCGAGAGGAGATACATAATTGGGGATCTTTTGCTTTCGGTCCAGGAAGAGCTTGAGGCAGCGCAGCCGTGGTGATGTAGGGCTAGGCTGGAAACCCCAGCGGCAGCTAGAAGCATTGCCCGCAGAGGGGGTGTAGGAGATCTCGGTGGGGACTTTGTCGGAGGTGATGCCATTCCCACCGGGCCAGGTCTTGATTCTGGTAAATGTTAGTCAGATAAAGAAAATGGGTTGTACAGATCATTGACATACACTTCGATATCATCTGGAGTACCGCTGTAGACTGCTGCGACGCTGGAGATAGCGTTAGTCAAGTTAACTCTTGTATTGATCCCTGATTGCCTGATACAAGCAGCTCTCAACGCATCTTTACGTAAAATGTATTCTCAAAAAAGATAATAATAAAAAGCAACCCCCGTAGCCCATACTAATCTAGCCACTTGATTAAGATTTTTATTAAATAAAAGCAAAACATACCCGCTATACGTAGTTCCGAAATCCACACCGACAACCAACCGATCAGTAGCAGTAGCAGTAGTAATAGTAGTAGGAATATCTCCCACCAACCCCAGTGTTGTAGACGACGCAACACTAGAGCCAGACGAACAGGCTGGAGGAGTGGGCGCACTGATTCCTAGATTGGCAAAGGCATCTGTAGGTGGTTGCATCATCTTTATCCTTTTCCTTTGAAGTCTCTTTTGTGGGGAAGGTCAGAGGTTGAGATGATGATGCTTTTTGTCTCCTCCTCCTCCTCATCTCAGCCCAGCATTTCTTGTGCAACAAGACCCGACCCATATGTATGTACTTTTGTACCCTTACGCGGCAATTCAGAGATATTGGGCGTTGTGCAGGGTGTGATGCGGCTCTAGGAGACCTGAGTACTCCATGCAGCCGCCCAGCAGTATTCGGTGTAACAAAGGACAGCGGTTACGCTGGACGCTTTGAGACGATATGACATGGAGTTTTTCGGTTAAGTAAATCCGATATAATGCTCGAAATGTCAGGGAACTTGCCTGTGCCTGAATAGATCATAGATATATATGTAGCCTTAGACTTGGGTAAATGCAGACAAGATCCTGTTGCCACTGGGGTCTTTCAGACTGTTCTTAATTCCCGTCCTCTGTGGTTAAGACTGCTACCGTACTCCCGAAGACATACACGTAGACAGGACATTGTTTCCTTTTTGAATCCATAAGTTAGTGTTCGATTTCAAATCTTCAGTAGCAATTGGGGCCTACCATCCGTTTTTAAAAAGCATAAGCCAAATGGATATTCAGGAGTCCGGAGGCCTTACTTTTGATATGACTTCCCATCGCGAATAAGTATTGCCGGGTGCCAAAAAAGTAAACAATAGTAGTCCGGCCGCGGAAGAATGGAAATTCTCGGTGAATGGGCTTAATTCCTGATTTGCCTTTATTTGAGAAATTTTCTTAGGTCTAGTGATTGAATTCTTATATCCCGGGCAGTAAAATGTGGATAATACCTGCCTAGGCAGGGAATCGTTAGCTTATTACTCCTCATTATAAAATTACAAAATTCTCGTGCTGGCCTGTTTCTGGCTTGGGTGATTTTCTTTTTCTTTTTCTCTTTTTCTTTTTCTTTTTGCAAATATTGTTAGACCCCTTTTTACCTAGGGTACCTCATATATAAAAAGATAAAGCCAACGTACTAACTCCGTGCTTATGGACCGAATTGGTTTCTGCCATTTGAGACCGTAAGAATATGTTGCCTTGTGGTGAGCACAGGCCCGACTTGGTTGAGCCGCGCTTGATTAGTATATATTATATGTATTTACTCATAGACTAGGACTAGAGAGCCTTGTAATGTCAGGATGCATGTACCAGGTGTTGAGGGTAAGTGATCAGAATCTGATAAGTGAATGTTGCCGTGAATACGTGTATTTTGTCATCACTTTTCGGAAAACCCTAGTACATTGATAAAAAGGATGATTGTACAGGTGTCAGTGTGATGTTCCCTAGACCCCGGTAGAGCTCTTGCACCTCGAGTCTTCAAGTTGCGTGTTCCACTTCACACGTCGTTCTATAGTCCTACGAAACCGATATCCACCACAAAGCAAAAACAAATTGCACATTTTGTTCATTATCAATGTGTTCGGTCATAGAATGATGAAAGCTAGGCATCCCGTCCGCTCTGCCATATATAACCATCATATCGCCTAGTTAGTACTGCAGTGGGTGACCATGTGGGAATCCTAGGTACCGAACTCACCCTCCTATCTTTCATTTTTGGTGGTTATGGTGTTGGGGATTGATTGGCCTTTAAGACTTACGTTTTGTTGAAGACTACGCAACAAAATGCACTTTGAGGACTAAACATATATTCCAATAATTTTCAAGGGCCATCCAGGCATCACCAAACGGATCATGCTGATTATTTGACCCTACTAACGAAGGATACTCCAACCTTGACAATTGATCCAAAGATTGCCAGTAAATATAAACTGATCACCTGCAACACACTTGAAATATCATAATGGTTATTTCAACAGCTTCATTTATGGCTATATATACAAATCGATATCTCCCTTAACTGCTCGCATTTTAAACGCCAAAGAGTATAAATCAAACCCATTCCCCTACTCTGCTCTATTGCAACTTTGCTTTAACCCATCCCTCCAGACCGCCTTTAACAAACACCTCCTGGACACCCGGTGGGAGCTCTCCCACGGGTACTGTCCACTCCTTAGCACCCTCATCACCCTCTCTGATAATCACACACCTCCGTGCTACGTCCCAGGTCAAGAACCATCCGGTCCTCCTGGTAGCAACACCCTTCTCACCGCCAAAGGTTGCCCGTAATCGCTCAATGAGCTTAGGCACCTCCACAGTGATCAGGGCGTTGTTGATACTGTTGCGCATAAACACGTTTCCAAAGCTACCAGCAACAACCATCTTCATGTCCCTGGCCAGAATGGCAGTGGCGGCCTGCTCACGACTGGATCCGGTACCAAAGTTGAAACCGGACACGAGAATGTCGCCAGCCTTGGTTAGAGTAGCAAAGTTGGGGTCGTAGTTCTCCATGCAGACCTCGGCCATCTGGGAGAGTGGGATGTTGTCTTGGTAAGTGTACTTTCCGGGGTAGATTCCATCGGTGTTGATGTTGTCTGCATCGCAGAAAACGATCTCGCCGGTAATCTTAGAGGGGAAACCATCAAGGATCTCGGTTTCCGCTTGTGCCTCTGAGGTAGCCGCGGCACCGGAAGAGCTAGAGGGGGGAGTAGCGGCCTGGGAACGGGTCACAGCAGCGCCGGGACCAGTGTAGTTTCCGGGACCGGAGATGTAACCGTTGAGTGCACTGGCGGCCACGACTTCGGGGGAGGCGAGGTAGGCGAGTGCGTCTCTTGAGCCCATTCTACCCTTGAAGTTACGGTTGGTGGCAGAGATGCCTACTTCGCCGTCCTTAAGGAGACCAGTTCCGAGCCCGATACATGGGCCGCATCCGGCGGGGAGGGGCTTCGCACCGGCATTGATAAGGGTGTCCCAGTCACCAGCTTTAGTGGCGACTTCCTGCTCGAGAGTTGAGGCGGCTGCAATGTAGAATTCTACACCGTCGGCGATCTTTGCGGTGGGATTAGCTTTGAAGACGGCGGCAGCGGCAGCGATGTCAGAAGCACGGGAGTTGGTGCATGAGACGAGGTAGGCCTTCTGAATGGCGACCTTCTGGTTTTCAAGCTCGTGAAGCGGCGTGGCAATCTTGACGGAGTTTGGCCCTGCGACGTGGGGAGACAGAGTTCCGAGATCGAGAGAAAGCGTCTTTGCGTAGGTAGCGTCTGGGTGTGCGGTGAGCTTCTTATTTTCAAAGAGATCTGTGATCTTCTCGTTTGTGAGACGGGGGTGAGTAGTGTCCTTGAGACGGGCGGAGTGTTCGCGGGCCTTCTGGAGCATCCAATTCTTAAGGACGGAATCCATGGGGAAGAGACCACTAAGAGCACCCCATTCAGTGGTCATGTTGGCAATTGCGAGGCGGTCATCGATGGGGAGCGACTGAAGGGTTTCTTTGGATCCTGTGAACTCAATGGCGTGGTTGAGGACATCGTCGTTGTTGAAGAGTCCGCAAAGGGCAACAATAACATCCTTTCCAGTAACACCCTTAGGGAGAACACCCTGAAGCTTCACATTCGCAACCGGTGGAATCTGCCACCATGTTTGTCCAGTAGCCCAGATAGATGCGGCGTCGGTACGGACAATTGGGGTTCCAAGACACGAGATACCTCCGTACATGTTGCTGTGTGAATCACTCGCTACTGTAAGGGTTCCTGGCCAGGCATATCCTTCCTCAGTCATGATCTGATGTCCAATACCCCTTCCAGCTGGGTAGAAGTCTACGCCCTGCTTCTTTGCCAATTCCTCAATGTTTTTGTACTTTCTCAAGTTTGATTCTGACGAGTTCTGGACGTCATGGTCGAGGGTCATAACGACCTGCTTAGGGTTGTGAATTGCCGTAGCACCAATCGAGAAGAACTTCTGGGCGACGGGCCAGGAGTTGTCGTGGGTCATACAGTGATGTGGACGGATCGTAACGTAGTCGCCCGAGTGGACGGCTTTGCCAGGAGGGAGGTTGACAGCATAGTTTTGCACGATCTGTTCAGTAAGGTTTTGAACTGGCGAAGATGCTGGGACATTGGAAGATGTTGCGAGGGAGCGGACGAGGTTAAAAGATGTCGCGGGTTGAAAGTATGTGGGCAGCCTTGGAGGGAAGGCGCGGTGCCGGGGGAGGCAGAGCCTGGTGCTGGTGGGAAGTCGTAGCTATGGAGCAGATATATTAGACTTGAGTCTTTCTCATAGAGGTTGGGAAGAAGCTCACAAGTCGCATTGAAGACATGATGCCTCACCTTCTTCTTTGTCACGATCGAGTTGGGAAGAAGCAATTGCTGTTTGAGGAGAAAGGCTCACAGTCTTGTGCAGAGAAAAAAATGAATGTGGGGCAGCGCCAAGAATCTGGGGTCCAAGGGTTTTGAGGCATCGCGGGTTGTGGGTCACTTGTTGCCAATCAACGCCCGCGGATTAGCAAGTATTACCGCATTGTGCTGGCCAAGTGAGTGGATCTGCACAAGCATTCAAGACCGCTCAGTAAAACTATCCCTCTCAGCTACAAATATCTGAGTATTATGACCATCTGGTGCTCATTCAGTTACCCACTTCTTTCCCGGATTCTATGATCTGTTTAAAATCCAATAGGTCCTAAATTTCCGCATAACTACTACTACATGTACGTTTACAGAGTAGAATTCATGAGTCTTTACGGAAATCCCAGATCCCTCTACGTACTATTTAGTAGTGATGTAAGAAGATAAATATACACTCTCCCGCCACTGAGATAAATTTGCGCCCCTTAAATTCTTGTGTATAGCGCCTAAATAATATAATATTACGGTTATCCAGTACTTTTAATTTGCAGTTGTAGCTACATGACATATCCGTTAAAATAAACAATAGGTACTAAAGAGGAGGTGGATAAGACCCAGCCCGGAGCTCAAATGATTGGCTTTTGTACCAACTGTCGGGCAGTTCACACCGTGCATTGCCAAGCATTAGTACTGCAACTGCGCCGTATTGCCTTATCTCAAAATCTAGACTGTTCAAACCCAGATAGATCTAGACGTTTTAGGTTATTTTTGCAAGTGAAAAATATTTCCTATAAGTGTTCATTCATGTTTGGGATATCGAGAAAGTATTTCATAAGAGGTATAAAACCACCTGAGGAACGCCAACCCGTCCATAAACCACTTTAGAATATGGCTTTCGGCCCACGCCAAGTACCTGCCCAGGAGTGGTCAAAGTACTACTGTTCCAAATAATTTATCTGAGAGGGGCGCTGATCGAGAGAAACAAATTTCAAGAATAATACCAAGAAAATCCGCCTCAGTTGGAAAATTGGGCTGTTTAGCTAGTCATCTTTGAACAGATTCAGGAGGAATTCTGCCAAGCTGTTCACAGGTAGAAGAAGTAGCAGTATGACACGTATTCCAGCGTTGATTGTCGGGGATATTAATAGGCTCGTTGAATAGTGGCCAGGCCTTCTCGATTGAGTTGAAGATTGTAAGAGGAGAGAGTAATTGTCTAGATATTCTTGATATCAGACGAAGTCGAACGAGTACCATAGCTAATTGTAATGCAAGCTAGATCCATTTCATTCCTTATAAACGTCAATAAGGTGATGCAACAGAGTAGTGCCATAGAAAAGTCTATTGATTCTGGTTCTCATTACTCCCTGTGACGTATCTACTGATACAGATATCTCATAAGAAATAAGCAAGGACATATATATACGTAGAAAGATGTACTATACTCATGAACCTCTTGGAGGGGTTCCGCTGACCTGAACCGCGCCATGACGACTGGCGGCTTCCGTAGACGAATAAAGATAGAAGGTATACCGAAGTGATACTACGGGAAAGAAAATCGATAGGAATATCGTTTTTCTTTGAGTAATGTAAGTGTTAGTGCAGTGTCTTGTACGTAACAGTAGCACTGAAGCTGCAGCTTATACCAGCAAGGTAGCCTTCTAAACTGCAAATTAGTGTTCTGAGAGCGGTGTCTTTCCAGTTAACAGGTCAGGGGCCATCACGGCTTTTTTCCTGACGTGCTTGGGCTGTCTACAAGTACTAGCAGTTTTTGTGCTAGGTACCTGTTTTCACTATGTTTGACCAGCCCACATATAGCCCTCGAAACACCGACCGAGTTAGCGGATAATGGAGACGAGCCAAAGGATCGATTATATTACCTTTTTTTAAACTATTTTATCGCTGTTGGAGTAACATAAGGAAAATCCAGATGAGTTGTAGTTTTGAGGCTGTTAAATTCCGACGATGTTGTTTACGTAACACATCTGAGATAGCTGAATGATAATCCTGCATCATGCGTTTGATGACTTTACTCTTTTCCAAGAAGTCAGTCGAGACGCATCGCGACTTTCTATTTACAGTACCTCTTCCCGCGAGCGCATTACGTTATCGTGGTTAGGGTAGCAAACTTTGGAGCCAAGTCTCCCAAGCTATGTACCCTACTTAGGACGTTTTTCCAGCACGTCAACATATACCCTTGTGACGCAGTGGTTAGCGTGTCGTTCTTATACTAAGTATTCCAACTTGTATGCAATGCGAAAGCCGTCAGTTCGACCCTGACCTGGGGTATCATTTTTGCATTTTTATTTCCATCAAAACACCCACCACTCGCTTCTACCAGCTGGCCTATATCATAGTCTTGAGTTCTTTTTTTGTTTACCGAGATGTGCAGGCAGTGCTCCTGGATCGGGTCTATTATGTAATGTGATGAGATATACGCCTTTGGCACCGCTCGCTTGCTCGCTTTCTATCCCAACCTTGAAAGAAATGTTCCTAAACAGTTAGCGAGTGATATTTCATGATACGCCGCCAATTAATGAGGTTTCAAATCGGCTACTTGATCAATCCGGCCATAAAAACATCTTGGCGGGATAGACACAGATATAAAAGCCAAGACCGCCAAATTAACCCCTCTCAATCAACACAATAAATAATACCGGACACACACGAAATTAATTACCAAATGACACGATATTTGGTATTCTTGTACATGTGTGGATGGTTTGAGAGCAGATATATTGGCTACAGTGTGCAGCAGCAGCATCCCTTGCGAGAAAAATGACAGGGATGTTGTGGGATGCCGACTGGTGGAGTTGAACGTGCAACAAGGTGATACAAATATATGAACAGTGCAAACGGGAGGAAAGACAAGGTAAATAGTTACATCCTGTGGATACAATTCAATAATGGGGGCTTGATATGCCCAATACTAACGCAGCGCCTTCCTGAGTCTACTGCGTGAGGAATATTGAACTACATATGCATTCGCTATGGATTTCGCTTTTGAGTAAAGTTCATATCATTCATTATGACCCTTTCTCACCCCGAATATCTCAAAAAATAGCAAAACTGATGAATAGATTTAGGTGTTAGATCAGAAGCACGCTGAGGTGTCTGAGATCCAGCGTTCTCTGGAAAACCCCTACTCTCTGTGTGGAGAGTTAGGAAATTAGGGCCTACCATACGATTTATAATAAGTTGAGAAAAGGATTTAGGAATATAAAATAGATACACAAGGAAACGAATAGTATGTTTTAGTCATACGTACATATAGTAGTAGGTAGGTAGTTTTTGTACCTTGGAGCAACTGATTTACTTTATGGGTGAGCGTGGTCGAGGGGTATGTGTATTACGAATAAGTATCGTTGACAGTTATTGCTTATTTAGCGATGTTCTTGGAGTGGTCTTTACAGGAGACGAACTTAATTAAATGAAGTACATGTTTTCGAAGTCGCAACAGAGACAAAGTATGCGTATGCATATTTGGGGCTTGGTGCACACCTTTAGTTCAACAGTCAAAAGCAGATTATTGGCTCTACTGGCACTCGGTTTATCCAAAGTTTAAAGAATGAAATGGCATCATAACTCATAATCTCGCGTAGAACCCTAACCCTAAGTTTACACCGAGTGACAAGATATGAGTGAACACAATCGCATTTTTTGTTTTTTTTGTTTAATAACACAATCGCATATCCTCCCTAGTTGAATTTTGAATTCCTAAAAGAACTGTTGAAACAACTTTAATACAAGTCTCAAAGAATCTGTTTACGGGACGAAGAGAGAGCTCAACTATCACCGGTACATGTTGGAACTGCTGACAGAATAACTCTCAGGCAGTGCTTGAGCAATCACTCGACCCAGGGTTATCCGGTAGGTTGACATATCGTGTAAGGAACTGCGCCAGCTTAGGCACCTTAACCTGAGTCTCGCGAAACCACCTGTCCCAAGAATCCCACCAGATACCATGTGGAATCTTGAATCTTCCCTCACATCTACCCGTCTTCCATGGCTTCTCACAAATGAAGTGCAGATTCCTTACCTCAAAATCACTCCACATGTCTCTGTGCTCATAACTCATTGTCTTTAGTGCGTTGTACTGCCAACCTATCGGCTTGAATTTGTTTTTGAAAAATACGGAAAGGAGATCTTGGTCAGGGAACCCGAAGGTAGGGACCCGGGGGTCAGTGAAAAGGAATTCTAGTATTGCCGCATACAACATAGCTGAGGGATGGAACACAACAAGACCAGAATTTAAAAGATGATGTGTCCTAATAGACTCTGGTGTGACCTCTCTTGGGTTCGTAAGAGCTTTAGGGTGCTTTAGACCTGTGTACGCACAATTCTGGGGGTTCCTGTATGGCGAAGATGTGAGAAAAAAGAAGCAAAAACATCTAGTTCTTTGGGAACTCACCAATCAGCATCAGCCCAGGGGTCCTTGGCATAATTGCAAACACAGGCATGATTTGCAGCGATAAAGTCAACCGGCAGATCCATATCAAAGAGCTCGTCCATATTGCGAAGAACCAGCATATCACTATCGAGTAGGACCAATCTCTGCAAATCTCGATTAATCAATGATATAAAAGGAAAAGAATTATAACTTACCTCCATCGGCACAATTCCAAAGACTACCAGCTTAGTCCATGTATCCTCGAATCGAGTTGCTACAACATTTACTTTTACCTTTGGCTTCAGTGGCTCGATCACCATCAGCTCACATCCCGCAGCCTTGAGTGCGTTTTGCTCAGTCATGTTCACCGAGGGTGTAACGCAAACGATAAGCCGATACTTTGATTCGACCCTCCTAAGTGAATCAGCAAGAATTATAGTTCCTGGTAGATATGCTGGTCCTGTGAGCACAGTAACCCATGCACGATTTATGTTAGGTTTCATGGTCGTGGACGTTGCTGATGCGTCAGACGTTGATCTGACTGTTGGTATTGGTATTTTGGATGGCGATGCTAGAGGTCTTTGTTCGCCCAGGTCATCATCCATTGCAAATGGTTCTTCTTCAGCTTGATGGTTAAAAGTCGACGATAATCCCTCTATTGTAGAGAGCCTTCTCGAGTTTGGCATGAATATATTGCTGATAAATGCAGCTCTGAAACGTAAGGATTTTGAGATAGTTGTATAAAATAGCGCTCAGCTAGACAATGATTGAGAATGAGCTTCGAGGGGAGGTGTAGTGGTTAGCACTGTGACTTAAATAGTACATCAAAGACAGGTCACAGGCCAGCGTGGTTGCAGGACAAATCAGTGAACAACGAGCCTAGTGCTCGATCTAAGGATGAAAGGACCCGTGCTAGAGGTGAAGACAGGTTTCAACACTGGTATCTAACGGGGAAGGTCCCTTCGGAAACCCAGGAAACAAAACGCCACTTACATAGAGCTGCAGGCTACGGAGAAGAAGTGTTTAGATAGATGATGCAATCTCGCAGATTTTAACGAACTAAGGACACACGGATGCAAAACGGTTGACTGCCCCGCAATTCTGTACCAAGATCTCTACGAGGATCATACATCGACATTTGTTTACCCCACGGCCTGAAAGCTTTTCTTATCGATTAAGACACCTTGGGCATCTGCACGTTATTTATATCCCGGTCTTATTTCATTGTATTTGCGTTCCTCACGAGATAAATCCAATAAGAACGAGAGAAAGGTAATAAAATATGCTTCTTGAAAAAAACATCTAATCTTCCTATCCCGAAGAATTTACAAGCAACCTAAATTAATTTTCTAGCCCTTGAGCTACCATATTTGCCAAGGCAGGCTAATAAGTACATGTACAGTATCTGGTAAAATTATTGCGAAAGTGGATTCTCCGTGACCCGATAGTCCTATTGGCCCTGAAAGGGTTTTTTGCTGCGAGCATAGACCAACAAATCCACTCTTTTAGCTCTGACTTTTGCAATAATTCTACCGGATACTGTAGGTCAAGTCTTCACCAGCTACGAGGCGTGACCAGTACTATCCTTATCCTCCCACATCATATCTCCACCCCAAAGGCTTGAAAATCTTAGAAATGGCCCAATTCACCGTTTCTCGACTATTTATATATAGTTGCACTGCTACCCCACGTTGATTGATGCCCATCATAATTCTCCTAGACATACCAAACCCTGATCAACTCCTCGGAAGATGAAGCCAGCCATGTCACGAAGCAACTCCAAAATCACTCCTATACGAGGCAACACCTCCCAAAAGCCCCCATTTAACCGTGGCTACAACTCAACCTCCAGAATCATTTCGCGCCAATCCTCTAGTAACGGTAAAGACAGCAAGCCGGTGTACAACACGTTTCCGCCGAAAAATAGAAGGATTGACTCTCGGGCGCACATGGAGCAGCGAAAGACGTCATTCCTGATGGCTCTCTTTTCGGTACCTGCATTGCTGTCCCTTTCTTTTTGGATGTTTGGCACTCTTGTGACTATGCAGTTCGGGTATGTATCTTCCTTATATTTTTATAATTTGCTGACATTGTACATGCAGGGTTGTCTTAACTGCCGCCAATGAGTGAGTAGTCTTGAGATCATCTCCTATTCTAGAAGCATTTAATTAACACTTTATCAGTCTTGTGGGAAACAGTGCGCCACCAGGTCTTATCCTCTTCGCATATACCCTTCCATCAGTTCTTGTTCGTACCTTCGTCCCATACATCAAGTTTCCCAAGGTTTCGGATCTCTTTTCGTACTTCTATTCGCCTCAAGCGTCCGACTATTGGAGAGTTCACACCCCTGGTGGAATTCACACACCTGGCACTCCAGGTTTTGGGCTCAAGAAAGGAGAGAAGGTATCCCAAGAGATCAATTACGCAGCTCGCCTCTCTGTCTGCGCAGCCTCTTCGTTTCTTGGACTGCAGATGCTAGCGTGGGCTGATAATGTTGGTATCCGAATGCTTGGTATCGCTTTTGCTAGTCTGAGTAGTAACCTGGGCGACATGTAAGTCTTCTCTGCAGCTGTTTATCCACCCATGATGTATCATTCTGATGGCAAAAAGGTCTTTCTACCAACTCGCAACCCGCTACCCATCAATGATTTCCCGCTCTTTTGGTGGATATGCGGCCGGTAGCGGAGCAGCTGGGCTTGTTGGATCATTTATATATACGCTCCTTACAAGCTCCTTTGGAGTAACACCATCAGCAGTGTTATCCGGTATTGGGATTGTCCCCAGTATCATGTTAATGACATATTTCTTTGTTCTTCCATCTCCCAAAGAGTGTGATGAAGCTGCATTTGCGAGCGGGGCGGACATTGATGAAATTCAGATGGAAGAAGTCGGTGGTGCTGGCAAGGAAGAAATGATCAGCGACTTAAAACTAGGGGATAAGTTACGGCTAGTCAGGCCGATGGTGATTGGGTATATGGCGCCGCTTGCAATCTTGATGTTTTTGGAGAATATCACTACCCAGGTAAGTCCATGTCTTCAACTAAAACAATCTGTGCCACCCATCTAACATAATATCAGGGTATCTTACCTACGATAATATACCATCTTCCATTCTCCTCTGCATTCACCTCTTCTTCATCTCTCCTGAACAGTATTTTCACCTCCACTCGCTCCTTCTATCCTTTCTTCTTTACCACCTATCAGTTTGCCATCTTCTTTGGCCGCACATCTATTACTCTCTTCCGCCTCCCCGGTGGTAATTCCGGTTCTAGCTTTGCCTATTGGATCCTCTGCGCCATTGAGTCGGTCATCTTTGTCACGATGCTCAACCAATCATGGTCCATGCTCCCTTCTCAATTCACTGAAAATCCCGACGGAAACGTTCTCTTCTCCCCATTCGTCGTGATGGCACTGATATTCTCAATGGGTCTATGCGGAGGCCTCGGTATGAGTAATACATACTGGCGAGTTTCAAAAAAGCCACTTCCCGAGGCAGTGTGGAATGCGCTCGATAAGGCTCGTTCCAAGAGGCTGCGGAAGAAAGAGAGGAGCTTTGATACCCAGGAGGATGGAATCTCGACACCTCTCGACGGTGAGCAGGATGGGTATTTTGCGCCGAGGCCGAGATTGAGGAAGTTAGTCTCGATGCGGGGAAGTGCGGGAGAAAGATTATTGAGTGAGGAGATGGAGGAGCCGGGAAGCGAGGCAAGCGTGAACATAAAAAGGACTCAGGAGGAGGAGACAGCAGTTAGAGAGTTTTTGATCTCAACCATTGCATTGCCGGACACTTTTGCGATTATGGTGGCGAGCATTGTGAGTATGTGGTTGCAGCCAGAGTTGTGTAGATGGCAAGTGCAAGGCGGGAGGGATCTTTGTAAAATGGGATGAGGGGAGTTACTTTTGGCTATGTGAAGTGGCGGGGTTTTGTATTATATCCGCAGTTTCCTTCTTAATTAGAGTACATAGTAATCTTCTTAATTCTCTTTTGCAAGCCGAGCAGTGGGTCAAGCAAGCTACGCGATGTCTAAAGCACCCTACAGAGAAGATGCCTTGGGCCTTCAATACATTTTCAGAACATACGACGGCGACTAGATGTTACTGAGTGATAATTTCATAAAACAGAAATTGAAATCCATCATGATGATTCAAGACGCTGCGTGAGCCCGCGGGACTGAGAGTGACTCCTTATGATCCTGTCTCTTCCGACCATTTCCATTTCAATAGGGTGTGTAACACGGGCAAAACAAGAGAGGCTTTGGCACAAGCCGTTGTACTACTCTACACAGTGCTACAATGTGGGGCAAGGAGGTTTTTCCCTCACACCTTTACTCTAGCATGTGCGAGCCAATCTGGTAAAACCATCCGGTGTCTGGTTGGCTCTCAATATACTCACCAGCACCGGCTCCAGGCGAGGTCAGGCAGGGTCCCCGCAACCACCAATCTTTTTCGCATTTCAACCTCGGATTCCGAGCTCTCGGTAGCGGGATGCAGGAAAGATCCCCATATTCTCGTACTGGTGGTGTGTAGGCACTCTATCAGATAGATTTGGTGTGGTAGTGCTCCAAGTATGCCTAAATTCCACTACACCAAGCTTTGCCCTTACTATTGCTTTTCTCGAATTCTCGTTTGTAGCTAGAATTTGGAGTTGGAAGTTCTTTGACAGAAAACCAGCTAGCCATCCCACTCTGAAGCTGTTTTGAAGTCCAGCGAAAAAGATATGTTTCCTCGGGATAGCCATTCCTTTCTGGTGGCATCAGTGCCGATGTCCGCATCCCGCCCTGCGTGCGGGTAACCTTGATTCTAGGTTGAACATATGTGCTCCTAGAGGATAGTGCGTGCAATTAATAAGATCCTTGAGTGCGATCCGTAGAGCATTAATGACTGATATTTATTCGCCATTGAATCAGGAATTTTGCCCTCCGTATTCCAAATTAACAGCTCAATGCCCATGGGACCAATATCAGAGTGCGTAGGCCTATAATCAACCGCGTCATTCATCACAATCATCACAACGTATGCCGACCACATACCCATTCCTCAATGCCTATGTTGTCCCGTAATAAGTAGACCAGTCACTCGTATTTTTGAACCTGAGCGATTCAGACAAAGTGTGCTCGGCTGGTTGATATGTTGATCCAGTGATGTCAGCCCATTCGTAATTAAATACTGTATTGTAGTTGTGATCAGGTAGAATATCATTTCTTCCAAAGCTCCAGGGTCTCTTGTTGTTCCGAGGGGGAAGGACGTAGCGGCTACGTGGGGGTGGAGATGGATGGAAGACGTATGTAGATCACTTTACGGCTGATAGGCGGCCCGTTTCGGCGTCCCATGTCTTACTAGGATTAGTCAACCAATCAGAAAATCAGTCAACCACACTTTGTGGAGCAGAGCCTCACTATTATCAACGCGCCCGCCCCGCCCTTCCCCGCCCCGCGTGCCGGTCATATATCAAGCCTCCAATCTGTTTCCTTCTCACAACCACTCTGTTTACTCATAGGGAATCAGTACTGAACTGAGTAGAGAGAAATTTATCCAACTGCTAAACACAGCGGAGCTGGAGAGAAGGGAAAAGCGGAAGCAAAATATAGAGGTTGGTTGAGGGGTAGGAACTACATAGATCTAGAGGGCGGAGGAAGGGTGACCGAGGTGGAATGGCCGGTCAGTGCTAATTGCCTTTAAAAAAAAAAAAAAAAGAAGCAAGTAATGCCAGATGTGCAGAGTCGTAAGGATGTTTGTGCTACGGTGGAGGGTGTAACAAGCCCTTACGTTCTTTGAATTCTGCTACGCCTGCAAACTCGATGAAGGTACCAGTACCTAAGATACAAGCTACCAAGTTACTACTCTAGATGCTCCCACAGTACATACTCCACCTATCCCTACATACATGTACCTACTGCAAGGTGATGTTTGTGATTCACATTCTTTGCACCTAGTGATCTGGCCAGTCTGAAAGCATCCCGGCCGGCGTCCTCTCTTCTGTTCGTCCCGACTGGGCCACGCATCCCAAAAGAAAAATAAAAGGAAAAAGAAAAAGAAAAATCATGACGACATGTTCAGGGTGCATACGAATTTTTTTTGCGCCTTTACAGTGGATAGAGAGCGTTACAGATAAGAATCAGTTACATCTCAGCGTCCCAGCTAAATCATGAGTACTCCGAGTGCAAAGCTGTGAATAGGGATCGTTCCCCTAAACCGGATATGAACACTGCACTTTTAACGAGTGACAGACCATGAGTTTGTAGAGCAAACTAACAACGACCAGCAAATTGACCTCTTGAACCTTAAAGAGTTGACGAGTATTATTCTAGAGCATAATCGAGCGTCTTTCGGTGATATCTTTGCTCCGATCCGTTAACTAATTTCCAGATCGAATCCATAGCCAATCACTCGGAACAACTAAACTACTTGGGGGGGGGGGGGTAAGTGTAGATATATCCCGACATGTATGTATTAGAGTAAACCGAAATAAATGATGGTTGGTTGCTTCGTTGCCCCACGTCCGGAACTTTCCCTTCACTTCAGAGCATGGCAAATCAGATGGAGATATTGTTTCGGACAGCCCGGTGAGGTGGTATACTGACTGACCAATTAATAAGTGTGGGTATGATGATTTCCTCTCATTTTTTCCTTTTATCATGTCGCATGTAGGATACATACATTCACTCTCCTCTTTGCCGAGAACCCGGGTCCATGCCCATCAGCGTCCCCATTAACTAACTGAACCGACTCTCTCAAAAGCCGCGATCTAGAGTTAGTTTGTAATTACGTCTGGTTCTGTGCAAGCGTCCCTTTTGACGAGAACTGTAATGCCACGAATGATGCGTGTATTGAAAAATATGTGCTCCTGAAAACGAATAAACTCCAGAAAAGGCCCAGCTACTTGTGTAGCAGAGATGACTTTGAAACCCCCACATACTCCGTTTAATGGGAACATCTCATGCATGCCTACGCAATACTGATCAAGAGCGTGTTCCGAACTCCGTCATTCTGTCAATATCATCCAGGCAGTTTATCTCTAGCTCTTTCTACTCTACCCTGCGCAGAGAATGAATGTGCTGTGTTCCACTCGTTAGAACAAACCCCGGCCCAGCGGTCTTAGGAATAATTGCGCGCGAGTATGTAAGAAATGCATGTGTTCCATGAAACCCTGGCCACGTCGGCTTTGCATTAAGAAATGGTGGATTTTACCCCGCCCGCCCGGTAAGCGCAGTTCGATTTTGGGCAACACCTCTGATGCGGGCAGAGGTGTGAACACGAAAACTTGCTTCGCTTGTTAATATTATTTTCTACTGCCAATTGCATGCCAAGAAAGTAGCACAATATATTAGATCACCTGCGACAGCAGTGTAAAGAGCAGGTCTGCCTGATTGGACTCGCTTCTAAACCAATGGCTACACGAATTTTGAGCCTCAAGGTGTGCAGCTTTAATAAAGCCTGGGGGAGAATGATAGAAACCGTAGAGACATAAACAGTCGTTCGTCGAAGTTTTGTGCAATTGTCCAAGATCGTTTGGAAGACCCACAATAAAGATCACCTAAAACCCACCCACTACATCCAATAGGCATGTCACAATTTGCCCCAGAGGGACCATGGACAAGACGAAACTCTGACGCTGCTTCGCAGTACTCTATACGTTCTGAATTTTCGTGTAAGTAATATAAGAGCTCCATCCCCTAACTGTTAGCCTCTAGACCTTAGAAATAGATCCCGTTCGAAATAATATTTGATTTTCTGATTGTGTGCCCCGTAATAAATAGGGAAAGGATTGATCCAACACCCAACTCGATATCGCGAATCTCCGATGGCAACATTCCTGGGGGACGACGCCCTTGATCTCGTTGCCCCTGTCCCTTTCGACGAAAGCTCCAGCAGTGACGACGGCGAGCCTTCTGAGATACCACTTAAGCAACGGGGTCGCTATCTCTCCTCTCCAGTTCCCGCCTTAGACAATAGCAGCATGACCACCCTCAACAGCTCTGGTCTTTCATATATCCTCCATCCCCAGATGTACAGTCTTCAGGACGACGGTGATGGGGTCTTGTCTACAGGACGTCATCTTCGCCCAGTTGCGGTGAACTGCTCCCCAAAGAGAGGATCTTATCGATGCCTGTTTGCGTTCAATGCTTGTCCAGAATACTGCGCCCCTGAGACTTGGGTCAGTCATGTCGAGTCCCACCTCGGTGGTGTCGACCCGCCAAAGTCTTGCAAATGCACAATATGCGACCAACCCTTCGAGACAGACACCCCGGCCATCACTTGGAACCGATTCTTGCATCATGTGATAGACCATAGGTACGAAGGGAGCGTCACCCCTGATACGGAATTCCTAGAGTATTGTAAAAACAAGGATATTATTTCGGAGTACACAATGAGCAGGTCGGATCAACGTTCAGGAAAACCGCAGACGACGAGATCACAGGAACCGCATATGTATAGGCAGAAGACCCCGAGACGGTTTATCGATGTGAGCGATAGTGTGGCTAGGGTGGATTATCCCCATGATTGGTCGGCACAGACAGAGAGGCAAGAGCCAGAACGTGTACTGGTCCCAACAAGGAGGGAGCGTATCAGAGCCCCAAAAAATAACCAATCATAACATCCATCCGGCCTGCTTGCTTGCAGGTTAGTCCCGAGGCTCGGAATCTGGTATTTCGGAGGGATTGATATCCGAAGCTGAGCTTCTTTTTGTTACTGGTTTTCCCTATTATTGGATACTTGGCGTTCTTCAGCTTATTCTTTCGTTTCTTGCAAATAATGTTTTGTTTTTATTCGTTTGCCTCCAACTTGTTTGGAGAAACTCTCATTGAAGTTCTTTATGAAGTCCTTGTTTAAGGATGGACGTTATGAGTCTCTCTCTTTTATGGTGGCGCCTGGACATGTATATGGTTGAGTTATTATATCATCTGTTTTTGGGACACTTGTTTGAGTTAGCATAGTATATCTCAGGAATTGTATTTGTTCTCACCTTCCAAGCCAGTTCTCTTAAGTCAATGCGTATGAAGAATAGGGGCGAAGAAGAATCTCCTCTGGGGGGGGTGATTACTGTGGGGTTAAGTAGGAAAGATGTTAGTGACGTCGGGCAAGGCTGCGCACAAGATTCGCACAGCCCTCTGTTTGGACCTACATAAGCGCCAATCTGCCTAGTCCTACTAAACCCATTAATTCAATTGGATTGGGGCCAAATTGAATGGGTATTTACATATCACGAGGTGTTGCCTGAGTGAGCTGAACTTTAGCAGTGTTGAGTGAGGCAGTAATTTTCTTTTCTTTACCCCTGCAGCGAAGTGTTGCACCGATCGTCGTTGGTCGAGTCATACCTGAGGAATGAAGCTTTCTATGTCGGGCAAGACTCATATGTAGCTGAGAACTCCTATCGGCGGGGTTATTCTTAATCCATCCTCAGAGACTTAATAGCTAGATGCAAACTGCACTCGTTCGAGCAAGTGGTTAATTTTCAAAACCTTATTTTACACTTGCTACATCTTGCCACACCTTGCCACAACTACATGTATTCGTTCCCATAGACCTACCCACACGTACAGATTCGACGTCCCCTACATACCCTCAGCTAGAATGGCAGCCAACCATCTGTCAAAATGTTGTCATAGGGGCGTAGGGCCGGAGGATAGTTCATCGGCCTCATTTTACTTTTTTGACTGAGTCTCTTCTTTTTTCGATCGACAATGGGTGGCTATGCCAAAGCGGATGGAAGTAAAATCAGACATCACAGGCCCAACAAAAAGCTACCTAGCTGAGCATTCGGATCCTACACTAGTAGGGCTTCTCTAATCCTCTCCGGATAAAAAGAAATTGTCCAGGAGATGTCAGGAGCCAGTGGGGTTAACTACATGTATGGCAGGTCGCAGAATTGAACAAAAATCCCGAATTAGGCTAGCTAGTATTTCTGATGTTAATGGAATACTCTAGAAATCTTGCCTTTTCTGCCAAACAGTTTTTCGGTGCTCTCTGCGTCGTTCCGCCCAATGGCTTCCAAGAGTTTCTGTCTTAGATGAATCCGAAGAGATGTATAGAAGATAGGATCATGTACCTACTGGCCCAAGTACGTACTTCTAGAGTGATTAGTACTTATGCTTATCTACAACTACTAACACTTCGGAATGTATGTCGAAGAAATATTTTAATTTTTCAATATGGTAACGCCGTTTATATGTTTGATTTACTAAAACTCTTTGGTTTAAAAACACAGCTGCTATGATATTATCAGGACGCTGAAAACCACAAGGACTCTACCTACAATCTATTTCTGCATATAAAGGCACGGGCTTAATTGCTCTCGGTAAGACCGGACTATTCATGGGAAGATGGGGTTTTCTAGCTAAGTACTTTCTAGAAGTTGGTAGCCCAAGTCCTCCCGAGAAGGAATGTTCGACGGGTCTATAGGCAGTACTCAAATACATCCATATGGTAATATGTATAATTCGTGGGGGTACATGTACCTAATGTACTCCAAATGCCACCCCCTGCAGTCTCACCTCAATAGATATTATAAACCCTAACCCGCGATAAGCATGCCGCCCGATAAGGATCTCAACCATGCTAATAAGTAATACTATCAGTGATTCTATTAACCGCCAGCAATTGCCTAAATCCCCCTTTAATACTCTATGTCGAAAAGACCTGTCATCATAACAAGCTTTCTCCACAACATCCCTCAACGGCAGAGAAATCTCGAGAATGATGAAAGACAACGACGAGGATGCGGGCAGGGGCTTGCTTTCAGAGCAGATTGATCAGTACGGAGCTTTGTCGAGATCAAGGTCCAGGTCTAGACGACGATCAGGAGAAGAAGATGATGATGCTGCCTTAGCTCTGTTCAGAGATGAACAGGAATTGCATGAACTTATCGACCCTGAGAAGGAGGGAAAATTGGTTAGAAAGATTGATCTCATGATCTTGCCATAGTGAGAGCCCCTATGGAACCCCAATAGTTTATAATAGACTTAAACTCACAGTACTTAGTTTAGCGATTTGCTATTGCTTCTTTTACATCGATGTTCGCAATCCCAAAAGAGCTTGGCCGAGGAAGTAGTTGATCTAACATGGGAATAGAAAACAACTTTATCCTATGCGGCTTTGTTCGGCATTGGAGATGACTTGGACCTTCATGGAAATCAGTATAACTGGCTGTCCGCTGTTTTCTATATCGGTTTTCTAATGTAAGTACTATGTACCTATTGATATCTTGCGTGAATCACTGATAATATGTAGGTGGGCATTCCCTACGAACTTCCTTTTGCAGAGGTTACCGGTACATCATATTACACCAAACAATCAAAAAAATAGGCTGGAGACTAACATATATACGTCTCTAGGTTGGAAAATATTTAGGCATAAACATTTTCATGTGGGGATTTTTCTTGAGTATGTTGTGACACAAGCTCAGATCATATAAACCGGGATAATATTTGCTCAGTAACGAATTTCTATAATAGTGTGGCAGGCAGCTTGCAAAAACTTTGAGAGTCTGGCAGCGCTACGAATTCTGGGAGGCGCCGCAGAAGCTTGTGCAGATCCTGCCTTTATGCTGATAACTTCAATGTGGTGTAAGACCATCCTTTCTCCGCTCTTAGATTAACTAGGGTGTACTAAATTTAAACCATCGAAGACACTCGAAGACAGCAACCCATTCGTATTGGGCTCTGGTACTCAGCAAATGGACTTGGAATTGCTGGAGGTGGGCTGTTAGGGTATTCAATTGGTCACATCAAGGGCGCTCTTCCGTCTTGGAAATACGAGTTTCTCATTATCGGGTAAACACTCCGCTTTAATGACTTCTCCCCATAGCTAGAACTGTTTCTGATACTATTGATAGCGCGCTCTGTTCACTTTGGGGAGTAGTGATGTTCGTCCTCCTTCCTGACTCGCCTGTCACTGCGAAATTTCTATCGAAGGAGGAGCGAAAACTGGCAGTCGAACGTCTTAGAACAGATCAGACAGGGATTGAAAACAAAACGTTGAAACCATATCAAGTATTGGAGGCATTCAAGGACTATAAGACGTATTTCTTTTTCGCTTTGGCGACTGTAGCAAATATTCCAAATGGAGGGATAAGTAATTTCGGTATGTATATGTGTATCGAAGGACACGCATTTATGATCACTGCTACAAATCCTGTACTCGCTGGATTAATAAAAGGAAGTCAAGTGATCAAAATTAATGCTATAAATAGCTAACTGTGATATCTTTGAGTAGGGACATTAATTATTAAAGGGTTCGAATTCTCAACCTGTAAGTACATGTAGCCTGCCTCACAATGTCCTAAGCCCGCCTTACTAACAAGTAATCTCTAAAGTGGTCACAACACTTCTACAGATCCCTTACGGTGTCGTCATATCTGTCTCAATTCTATCTTGTGTTTATATCAATGATCGTCTTCCCCCCAATAGCCGCTGCAAAATGGTAGCTTTATTCATGATCCCCAACATCATAGGCTCATTTGGGCTATTTTTTGTTCCTCTACATTACCATGTTTCTCGGCTGATGTGTTATTATGTATGTTCCCCGGTAACTTGATAATATTGATTACTCGTTAACATGCAATTGACTTTTTAGATGACCGGCCCTTACAATGCGGCATTTGTGCTGATATTATCACTGCAAATTGGAAATGTTGCCGGGTGAGATTTACCCAGATGACCATTCGGGCATGTACAAAGAGAACTAACCCACCTTTCACATTCAGTCATACCAAAAAGGTTGTTTCCAACGCCGTCACCTTTCTGGGATACTGTTTTGGCAATCTCATTGGGCCTTTCTTCTACAAAGTCAGTCAAAGTCCTACGTACCCACTCGGAATCGCCACTATGATTATCTGCAATATTGCGGAAGTTGTAATTATCTTGACGCTTGGGATTCTATTGGCAAGAGAGAATAAGAAGAGAGATGAGTTGCAAAAGGGAGTGGAGAGGGACCTGGATTCGACCGCATTTTCAGACATGACTGATAGGGAGAACGTAAGCATACTTTTAAAATTCCTCAATCAAACTTCCAAACACTAGAGTGTACTGCAGTACTGACGACTGGGTTCAGATTAACTTTAGATATGTGTATTGATATACTGGGGGTTGATTCAAGGCACAGGGAGTACCAGCTGTGCGGTAGGGGTAAACAGTATTTATGAATCATGATAGAGACGTTATTCATTATTTACAAATCATAACTTCGTGAAGACACGTTTACAAAGAATCGAATAATGTGTAGCACTCTGCATGCCGGTGGACCATTACTGCCACGAAAACCGCGTATCAGTCCTGCTGCCGGCTTTCGACGAAAACTCCGAGTCTCTCCGGCTTCCGGTATTGCTGCTCTGGGATATATCGATCATCATACTCCAATCCATCGAAGTCCCTGCACTTGATCTCGTCGAGTTTGGTCGAAATCCTTGTCGGACCTCCAAAAACGCTCTTTGCAATTCCGAATCCATCGTCTGAAATGTCCCTATATCCCTAGTTGGTGACACTGTCTCCGAGACTTCCGAGATTCTTGTGATTGGGCGATGCTGTGACATCGGCGGCACATCCGGGAGCACCTTCTTGGGTTCCATGGCGGTGATTACCGTCGACGGTCTCCGAACTTGTGCCGGGAATGTCGGTGGTTTTGGGAACAAACTGAACCTTGCCCCTCTAACCTGGTCCGCAACCCGCGGTGGAAACTGCTGTTCTACATCCCCCCTCACTGGTGCCGGTTCCGCCAAAGCCATTGAGCTTCTATTCCAACCCTTCACACCTGCAAAGCTTGATATTGAGCGGCGGGCCTGTTTGCGTCTTCGGATCACGACAAAGATGGCAACCAGCATCAGCACTATACTGACTGGTGCCAGAACGAAAACTGCGGTGAGAGCGCGCTGTTTGAGACTAGGTCCATGGGTGGATTGGGTGTCGGCCTGAGATCCAGATGAGGTTTGGGGTACAGAAGCATCTGTGGTTAGGGAAACCGAGGTGGATATTGGCAAGTGTTCCAACTCTGTGGGATAAGGCGCTGTGGTCGTTGGTACAACGATAGAAGATGTGGTGGGGGTAGCAGTGCTAGTTGTAGTTAAGCTTGACGTTGGCAGATATCCCTTGCACTCTTGAGCTAGGCTCAAATATGAGATCTCCTCGCCGCAGGAATCGTTTGAGCAGAGAGTAGATTGAGAGGTAGTTTTGGCATCTAGTAGTGACTTGCAGACACAGTCCGCCTCGAGATCTGGGCATATTGAAATGAAGCATCGCTGAAGGCAGGTAGCCTTAGCGAGTGTTATTAGAGTAGATGCCCTAGCGATCTGAAGAAAAACGAAGATTAAAAGAAGAGACCGACGAATCCAGTCGCCAAAATTTAGAACCACCATGGTGATGGGTTTGTATATAAAAAAAAAAGGTCCAAAGAAATGAAAGAAATTAAGAAAAGAAAAGAAAAAAGGATATCGTACCTCACAGAGGCCTTGAACTCGAAAAACTTCCCCTCAGATAAGAAGGTTAAACTTAAGGAACCTCATGTAGATAGGCGAGGAGGGAGATCCTATATAAACCGTGTTTGAGTATGGGTTCCATGACCCTGCTCCTGCATGAAGATAGGAAACCTCCTGATCGAGCGAGCCCGTGGACGTGCAGCAGGTCCTTCCTTCTTAATTAGCAGCATAGGCCTTCCTGAATTGTCAAACGTACCTGCATCGCCGCCATAAGTAGAGTACTTCTTTCTATTCTCGTTACGTGAGTTTTTTTTTTCTACTCTACGTAACTGTATGTACGCAGCAGCAGCAGCTCTCTTCCGTTGCTGCAGAACTTCCCCTCCCCATCTGGCCACGAAAAGAAAACTAAGCGCCGACAGTATGCAGGTACAAACTTCGGACGTATGGGCTAGGTATTTCTGGAAATACCCAAGTTCGACTAGTTATGACTTGTTTGGTCCGCACGCCCGATAGGTATTGTATCTTACTAAATTTGTTTCTCAAAGTGGGCAGAGTTGAATATAATAATAACTTGTCCGCACATATGATACATTTTATATTTTAGCGGGCGCGTCGACTCACTAAAGAATTAAGACAATCTATCTTTTCATACTGTAAATTGAACTGGATCGATCATGGAATTAACCATGATGGAGTTGGTTACCTCATGGAGGATATCCGATACATGTACCCAAGTTTTCTATATTACGATTCTATAAAGAATATTCCACGCACTGCATGCCTTTGCTAAAGATCCCATGACTGGCGTCAGGGGAAACGCCTGTGGCAGTGAATACATGTACCGGTACATACTCTATGTATGTACATGTAGGTACTCATTGATCGACGCTTGCCCCGCGTTTGACTATTGCTTCCAACCGCCTGGTGAGCGCCAAAGAGATGGGGCGTAGCAACGAGGGTTAGGGGAGATATATATATATATGTAAGCCCTAGCCCTGTACGTGCTGCTGTACGTGTTGCTGTACGTACAGTGTTTCCCGCAAAGTCAAAACAAGTATTAGATCTAGTTTAAAACAGTGAACTTGCACTAGCTAGGTACGTGTGCCATTCTCAACCTTATCTCGTTTGTATCGTCTATTAATTCTCTGGACCCATTGTGCATGCGATCACGTCCAGACACTGAGTCTGCCAACTTTCTTCCTGGGATCCCATCACCAGCTATACATGTAGCTGGTTGAGGCTACAGCTAGCTATTTACATCCACCCACGGTTGGTGGAGAGTATCGGCAAAACTATTACATGTAGCCTTGAGCGATGTTCGAATTCTGTCTCAAAGCTAAATAGATGAACGTGGCGTCAAAATTAGACGGGCTATTGGGTACATGTATGTAGTCGACTGGCACGATAACCTGTAACTGGTTCGATAATACACGTACATGTAGTATACCTTTACTGAGTACGTACTAACTCGCATATACCTACGCAGCAGTATGAATCAACTGGGAGCTGGATTATTCAACACCACCAATCTCCCCCGAGCGATATCCATATTGATATGGCTAGAATTATCAACCCGGATAGCAACTCCGTCCAGAACTTCTATGTTTAATTAATCTGAGCCGCACAGAAGTGCCTACAGTCGTTCATGGTGGTCACTCGACGTCGGATATGGCCTGCCGAGGAGCAGGGTCTATGTAGCTAAGGATTACATCTATGGCGAGAAACAGTCAAGCTGCAGTAAGATCACCAGTTTCTCTTCATTTCTATTGGCCAGGGCTCCCCTGTTTGTCATTGACAGACAGTATTTGTGACCTAGTGACCATGAACGATCTTACAAAAAACCGCCCCCGCACCGTGGCAGCGGGGCGATAAGCTAGCTAGGCACGACGAATTGGAATAGTGAAATAGGCTCGATTTCAACCAAACGGCCCGAAAAGGAGCGAGAATTCAACAATCAAAAAAAAAAAAAAAAAAAACATCTCGGCGGTGCGTAAGTACGGAACATGCCAACATTCCTTTTGCTTTGATCAGATACGAAGCAAAAGAAATACATATGCGTGGTCGTGAACCATGTGTTTTTCAAGAATGTTTTTGCTGACGTTTCTAGCGCTTTAGCGGGTACTCTTTGTACTAAGCTAGCTGCAGCGTGGTATCTGTAGTTGACTTCATGTGTGTAGGTACATGTGGGCAGTCGTCTTTACCGCGCAGTTCCCATAACGTAACACATCAAAGACACGCATTTACTGCGCTTCCAAGATCACCTTTAGTACCAATGGATTCACCCCTCTCCCGATCCTACATTCTTCAAATCGGACTTTCAAAAGACGTTAGTCACCGTATCATGGTGATCTAGTGGGATGTTAACCCCTCCTCCTCCTCCTCCAAGAAAGCTGCGATTCCACAAGCTCGATTGGGATAGCTACATATAAGCATACATATATTTCACCAGAGACATCTGAGCGGGGTAGTAATCACCAGGTTTCAGGGCAAGAAGGACTACATTTCTTCGTCTTATAATCTGGCATCTGCGAGTGATTCCTTATGAGGCAGTTAAAGTATACAGGGTTAGGGTTAGACGGTTCATACGATCTGGCAAGGCTGTATCTGGGTCATAGCGATGATTCCGTGGATCGAAGCAAGGACAATATTCGTAATCGTTGCCGACCCAGCAACCAGAAATCAGTGAGCAGCGAGCACCCGGTTTTGAGCTTATGTGACAATTATACCTGGTAAGCTACAATATGTACCTACCTATGGACCCCATGCCCCCACCCCCCAACCCTCCCCACACCATGCGAAGCTGGGTGTTATGCTTTACATGAGTGATCTCAACACGTTAACAATACGTACTTTTGCATGTCTGTAAGACATTCGGTATCAGCCTCGGGCTGATCATGTTCGAATCGCGTGCTACAGATCTTGGCGGTTTTGGGTTTGGGTTCTCTCCCAGGTAAATGTCACTTCTGATACCTTCTCTGACCACCCTTGCCTCACGCCCCGTTTCAGGAGCCCTCAGCAAAGGAACACCGACAGACATCAGTGTGGGTACCCAAGAAAATAACACGAAACCCTCCATGGTCAACTGCAGTACATACAGTACCTTTTGGAAAAACAAAAAATCACCTCATTCATGTACCGCGAAAACAAAGCAGCCTAGTCACCTCGAAACATCATGCAGTACCCCGCTTCTAACCTTGTTTGATGATTTTCCCTCATTAAACGGATATTCATAGCACCATTCCTGTTTGGAAGCCACGAGCGAGCTATCACTACTACATACATTGCGTACAGACGAATTGCATACAGGAGTAAACATGAGCGAAATTATCTATCCTATTGAAGGATTGTAGGATTAGACTCGGATGAATCACGGGAAGGAGATAAGGAAAGCCTTATATTGATTACCATTTTTGATGGCGATTTTCGTGGGACTGGATGGCTCCGTTCAATCTCTTTCCTACATGATACGTCCAAGTGGCCGGGGAAACTGCAATGTTTCGGACGATATCGTGTAGGCAGGTAGGTACATACAGGCCTGACTGTCCCTACCGTCAATAAGTCGACCAGCATCTTTGAAGGAATATTCAGCCAATAAAGCGAAAGGCCACTGCGGTACATTCCTGGTATCTGTGAGTGGTGCAATTCGCATGTTGGCTTTATCGATCCTTTATTGAGACATTTATTTCTAAAATAAACTGATTTTGAATAACCGATCTCGCCGCACAATTAATGCATTCGCTGGTGCCAATACAGACTTCCCGTTATGAGAGATTGAATTGGAGAATGATAGGGTCATAGCCCAGTGGAGTATTCTTCCCAGATCCCCAACTGACCTTGGTTTTTTTTTTTTTTTTTTGTTTAACTACCCCCAACTGACTCTTTAATCTGGGTAGCTCCTAGTAACCTTAAACCGCATTTATACCGTGCTTAATAAAATCCTGAAGTTGAAAGGAAATTCAAGGAGCGGAATTAAAAGAAAAAGAAAAAATAATGCAGGCACTTGGAAAAATCACAATAGCCCTCCGGAGTCAGCTCACGATGGAGGAGTTCCTTTCCAGCTCGCTTTACTCTAATCTCATTTTTACTGAAAAAGAAACAACTACATGTAGTCATAAAACTGGTTATCTACTAACTGCAGGGTTTAAACTAATTTTGTCGTTGGATACATGTAGTAAGGCAAGTGGCTACTATGGATGGACCCACGCTCCAGGATACCGGATCCACTTTTAATGTGTCTCCGAGACAACCGACCGGTTAACCACCGACCTGCCTTACAAGCCCTGCAAGCCATGATCATCGCCGATCCTATTAATTGATCAAGTTTGTAAACCAGTAAAGTTTTCAGGTAAAACAATTCACTCAAGCGAGCGTAAGATGAACTAAATATCCTACTCCAGATTTCCCAAGTACTACCTGCAGAGCAGAGTAGAAGCACATGCATCTTTTATCAAAAATCAAAGGCAAAAGTTGTATATCGAAGAATTGATCCAAGGCTGGGCCCTAGCGATCGTCTTACGGCTTATCTTTAACTACATGTATAATTCGATCAATATACCTGAGTTGTCAACTATGGAGACAGCCACTTCTCGGAATGGATTGGGTCGTGTCCACGTGCCTTGTTTGGCCTTAAAAGGCTTAGCAGGGAAACGATCTCTGTCAGCCAAGGGGGAGAGAGAAGGAGAGGAGAGAAGGGGAGAGAAAGAGAGAGAGAAAGAAAGAGAGAGTGCCTGTGTGGGTGGGGGGTAGAAAAAAAACATCAGGGTAAAGCTAGCTCTGGTGATACATTGTGTAAGGAGGGGAAGACTTCAATTACGCATTTACAGGTGAGTGGAGCTAATTTTGATTCGGGGCGAGTGAAATGTTCCCGGATTACATGTAGGTACAATGCTTAGATTAAACGGAACTAATCTCGACTTGGTGGTCCTATGGCCCAGTCAACCGACCTGGATATCAAAAACTAGTCCATGCATATATGTGCGAGTGCGAACCAGTTGTAATCAGAACAGTTTGCTCTAGGCAAGCGTTCCATAGACTCATTTAACTACATATAGTTGTATACTGATTACCTACCTTGTCAATATATTTTAAGGCAAGTGATCCTTGTGGAGAAACCTGGGGGTATGTACTCTACTGTCCGTTAAGTCTCCCTGTTCAATAGTGGTCACTTACCGTAGATCTTTGGGGGTGGGTTATGTGCGCCCAAAAATAATACCGACGCAACAGTTATTGCACCCAAGTTGATTGACAGGGACCCCATATCTGACCCATACCCATACATGCATGGAGTAGGTAGTACATGTATGAATGGGCATGTAGTATTCACTGATAGCTACATACCCTACTTGTAGTTAGCTAAACATCTAGCTGGTAATGTAGCCCAAGAGAAGACGTCGCCTTGTCTATAGCTAGGCGTCTGCATACTTTGCCGTAAACTAGACCGGCAATATCTGTAAGAGCTCGAAGGCCTCCACTTGAGTTACCTACATAACTACTAGGGTCGAGATCCGGGGCGCCAAGGGGTGGAAACGTATAATAAAGTTCCTTCCCACTCCCCACAGGGTACAGCAGTACACTTCATCCCCCACCTGGATCTACCTCCACCCCGCTAACTACCATAAATACTCTGCTTCAATTCCACATTTCTCTCTCTCTCTCTCTCTCCTCCTCCTTCTCCTCCTCCTCCTCCTCCTCACTCTGTACATACCAAATAGAGCGCGGCGGCGCCAACAGATACAGCCACCAATTGCAACCCACATAGATAGAGTATCATGTCACTACAAGGCGACCCGGATCCTTCTGATCAGGCAACAGGATTGCCAAACTATAACTCGGACATCCAAGTTGACCCTTCTTTTGTCAGTTGCCTGGTATCAACGCCCTTAGTCATTACCTCCGACTGATTCAATTCTATGCCAGATCTCCCAGGGCTCATGGAGCGACGAAAATTCTTACTACGAAAGGTAGGTACAAGCCTATGAGTGGAGGTCTCGAAGATAGGAAGATAATTGACGGGTGTACTTGAATAGAGGTGGCGAGTACTCGGACGACTCATTGAGATCCTCCATATATGAGTAAGTGGCCTAGGACTACCTCATACTTGGCCCATATATACAATGTCCTTCCATCTCCATCATAATGAAATGGCGGGACTAAGGTCATAACGATAAGTTTAGATATCGATTTGAAAATGGTCGACGCTATCATGCGTACAAGGACGGGTAGGTGTTTTCCGGGTTGTCCCACGGCTTATCGCTTATTTAGTTATAAGCTTGTGAGACTAAGAAGTGAATCTTCTAGGAAATATGCCATCCCGAATGATGAAGCGGAGCAGGATCGATTGGATACTATTCATCACATTTATCTGTTAATGCTTGACGATCAACTCCATCTTGCACCTATTGCGCCAAACCCAACAATGATACTAGATGTAGGAACAGGCACCGGGATATGGGCAATCGATGCAGCAGAGTAAGTGCTTCCTCAAAACAAGGGGGTGATGAAGGCTCTAACGAAATTGAATAGACGATATCCCACAGCGCAAGTCATTGGGACCGATCTTAGTCCCATTCAACCTAGCTGGTATGAGGCCTGAATTGATCCCACGCAGCCTTGCTCATAAACTGTGCATATAATTGATTCAATTTCTCATATCGTCAATACTACAGGGTGCCACCAAACGTACAATTTCAGATTGATGACGCAGAGATGGATTGGACATTCGAAGAGAACACATTCGATCTCGTGCACATTAGACATTTGACAGGGGGTATCTCTGATTGGGACAAGCTTTTGAAGGAGGCCTACAAGTAAGGCGAAGAGCACCCTAAAAATAGTGAATATGTTGTTAAATCATTTCATATAGAGCATTGAAGCCTGGAGCATGGGTCGATCTTTCGGAGTTCGAATTTTGGTTATTCAGCGACGATAACAGCCTCCCCGTGACCTCCCCTATTTACCGTTATTATGAAGCCGTCAACAATGCCGCTTCCGCTAGAGGTGCTGAAGGCTCTTACCTGCGCCCTTTCTAAAGAAAACTCCTCTGATATTTCTCTGCTAGGTCGAGAATTCCGGAAAGCAGCTTGCCTGGACCAGCACATCGCTAATGCAGGCTTCATCAACACCCATCATCTCCGGTACAAACTACCCTACGGCACATGGCCGGCAGATCGGAAGCAGAAAGAGATGGGTGCATATCTTCTACTGACAGCAGAGAACGCGTTTGAGGCGTTTGCATTGGCGCCGCTAACGAGGGAGGCAGCCATGCCACTGGACGAGGTGGAAGAGTTGATTAGATTGGCAAAGAGGGAGAGTACAAATAGGAAGATGCATACTTATTCGTTGCAGTGAGTGTTTTTTATATCTTTTGTTGTGGGAAAGTAAGGATTTATTGAGCTAACATTGGTGGGGATCCGGGATAGACATCTCTATTATGCACAGAAGCCAGAAACAGATAATTCTTGAGGATATGATGGGTTACACCAGATGCTTATTGGTTATTGGTTATTGGTTATGAGACTTTTGATATTCAGTGCGAAAAGCCGTCGTGACCGGCGGCGACTCTGAGACTTGACACACATTGATGTTATTACAAATGCAAGTCCAAATTTGCCAAGTCATCCAGCCATATGAAATAAATAAATTCAGATTTTGTGGACATTTCAGAAAAGACCGTGTAACACTGCACTTAGAGAAAAATCATACTCTAAGCATGTTTAGTATGTACATACATGTATGTACCTGTACGTATATGGAGCCCAATGACCTGGTACGCGGGCACATATCCCCTTCGAATCCTTGGGAGGGCCGCATGGTGGCCCGAGCGTCTGGGAAAAGAATTATTATGTCTGTATTCTGTAATAAATCTCCGCCTGCTTTTCTTTTATCGAACATTGGCGAAACAGTAACTTACACGTCGTCCCAGAAACAACAAAGCGAAAGACATGAGTACGCACATAAATTCTTGCCTTGGAATTACTGCGCACCCTTGTTTACTTTTTTTCTTTCTTAGATAGCTCACACTGCGTATAAGTATTATAATTCTTTAAAATACAGAAGACTCGCCGGGATATCCTGATTATTCTCCAAAGAAAAAGAAAAGAAAAAAAGAAGAAAAAATCATGGTATTCGTGTTGCACATCCTAAACCTCTGTCTCCACATCGGGTTCTCTCCCGGTAAGTTTAGTCTTCGCCTTCAGTTTCCTCCCTGCAAACTTCATCTCATCTTTTGCGAACGCAATGCTCCTCATCGGTTTCCACTGCATCAAACCTCTATGCTTCCTATGTGTGGTTCTTTGATTCTCTCGGTATGCTTTTATTGACTTGATAGGATTCATGGAGCCTGAATTTGTGGGCTCCTCCTCCGTTGAAGGTGGACTCACAGTTGTGACGTGGTGATATGAGGAGTCGGAAGACGCTTCCGAGTCGCTGTCTGAGTCTGTATCAGAATCGGAGTAGTCGGAACGATTAGTGATGAGGGGGGAGTATGGTTGTACACCACGCTGATTGGGGTTGTTTTCATTGAAATCGGTAGTACGATATCGACTTTGTGGGGCTAAATCCCTTTTCCCAGCTTCGAAAACACCGGCCCAGTCTTTCCCATAACGATCCGTGAGACGATTTGTTTCGTCAACATCTTTGGGACCCTTATCAAAGTCTGCAAGGTCGCCCCGCATCTGAGAAATGCTGCGGTCATGGAGTTCATCAATGATGGGGTTGGTTTCCTTGTGTACTATTGTCCCTCTGATTCCCTCACTCCTGCAGGCTGCCCAAGTCTCAAAGGTCTCCCTTGAGTCATTATCCGTGGCGAACTTTTCGTGATCTTTGTCCATCCCCGCCTTGAAGCGCCCAGAGAATACCAGTGTCCCGACTTGCTGCAAGTCAATACTGGGATCATCTTCTACACTTTCGATACGATTTTGTGTGAATCTCTGGGGGTTGGAAGTCTTGAAGATAGGGATACGAATTGGCGTTGGCTCGTTATCAACCAGTTTATCAAGCCAAAGGGTAGCATGTGCATCTGGGCCTCGTGAAGTGGGATTATGTGACGAGTCGTAGAAGTCGAAGGTGATGGGTGACATATATCTGTGCTTGACAGGAAGACGGATGGGATGTTGCTTCTCTTTCTTTCCTCTAACTAGAGCCCACTCAACAGCACCGGTTTGCGTTTTAGCACCATTTTTGCGGGGGATCAAGCCCGTGGACCCTCCGGTTCTAAGTTTGATTTTTGCAACGGTAGGATATGACTCTGCAATGAGTGTTTCAGATGTGAACTCAAATGTACCAACGTCCCACCCAGTAAGTTGTCGTGGAAGGGTTAATTCAACACTTCTAAATAGGAGAGATAGACGAATGCGACCAAAACCGATACCACCATCGAGGGGAAACCACCGGGTAACTTCGGAGTTCGTTTGGAGTATATCGGAAAGTTTTAGGGGAACTACACCGAGGATAGGGTCATGTTCACGGTAGCGTTGGTCGCGAACTGTGACGGTGATAATAGCGGAGCGCCAGTCACGGATAAAGCGTTCGGTACCTGCGTTGAAAATTGGTTTGCTGCTTACTACCTTACTACGGGTGCGGTAAACCTAGATCAACTGTTGTTAGCTGGTAATGAGTAAGGTTGAGGGGTAGGGAGTAAATACAAGCTGATCGTTGATAGCAATTGTGCAGTAAGCGCTTGGTAGCCTTCCACCTTCCTCCTGCTTAATCTCCCCCGTTTCCATACCAGGAGAATATTCCTTCCCATTCTTCCTGTTACCATAGTTTCCAGTCAAATCTCTGATCTCCAGGTTGACAATCTGATGAACAACAAGAGATACAATCCCAGAAGGAAACAGTGGGTCTGGAGGTGTATGCATCACAGCATCCTCCAGTGTGTTCTCCAAAACGCCCTGATCATCCTGGAGCTCCGGTCGGTCTTTTAGTTGGTCTGGAAGGTTCACGTCCTTCCCGGATGTTCTCAGTGCAGGACGGAAGTCCGGCTTGCCGAAAAATCCAACCTCCCAATAAAGTTTGCCGGGCATACTTGTGCCAGACTCAGCGCCGGTCAATGTTGAGACTTGCTCATGCATTCTTCCAGGGTTGAGTATAAGGTCATGAAGCGGAATTTCTACCTTTCCGACCATGTCGTCGGCAGTGACTTGGAGGTGTTAGTTTTTCATTTCACGGCGATGGAATAAAGACTTACGTCTGTCTGAATCCCAGAGTTCGACTGAAAGAGCTTCGTTTGCTTTGATATGATCAGCCTTCACAAGTAATCTGACAATGTGTTAGCAGATTAATTTAAAAAATGGAATATAACTTACGCTGTGCTTTCCTCCCAGATGGGATTAAGGTCATCAACAATCACTCGTGTCGAGTACATCGGTTTCTCATACTAGAATGTGTTAGTTTACACCTACGATAGATATCAGGCCTGTGGATTCTTACCTTGCTATAGGCCAAAGTGATATAGGCGTCACTGCTACCCCTCTTATCTTGCTTGCTCAATCCCACAGCCTTTTTAATCCTCACCCATAATATACCAACCGTGTCAACCTCCTTCTTGACATCATCCCCAAGCAACATCTTTCCAATCTCGAGAGACATGCTTTTTGGCGCAACATACTCATTCGCAGCAGTTGCAATCGAAGCATTGACGAATTGGGATATAACCGGAAGGTTCAGGACGTTGATACCCCATTCAACCATTGGTATACATGATACAGCGACCTGTGGTGTTCCCATGAGAGTGAAGGTGAGCGTCCTTAAAAACGGAGGGTCGGGGGTCAACTGCAGCCGTAAGCGAACAGTTCCGACAAGACTCTTGAGCTCGACCCAAATAGCTGTTTAACCATCAGTACATACATCACAGAAAACGATTCCAATGGGATACATACGCACAGGGACGCCGAAAAGCCCCTTGATACCCAGATAAAACTCCACCTGCAAATGCATATTCTTCGCTTTTTTGCTCACCCCTCTTCCCTCCGTTGGTGCCGCGTGGTACGCAAATGAAGCCTCGAGATTATACACTTCCCCGCCTTCCTCCTCGGCCAATCTCTGTTGTTGATCCTGTCCGTCTCTTTCAGCCGTCGCAGCCGTTTTCAAATCCTTCACCTCAACCTCGGGCAGTGCTCTCAGCGAAAGGATCCTCAACGGGTTTGATCCTTGAGAAATATCCGCTACTCTCACATTCTCAATTATCCCGGGGACCGATGCCTGCATAACATCCTCTAATAAATCCGCTACGCTACTGAACATTTCTGGGTTCACGAGGTTCCACCCAAGTCCCAAGAGAGTATTCATCCATTCAACAGACTCTGGTATTAGGTTTGCCACTGCCGTCTGACCTCGACGCTTCTCAGTCTCCCAGTCGACGTTTGCAGACTCTTCCACAAGGTTTTTGGTCCAGTAAAAGATGTATGAGCTAACTCCTGCGGCAACAATCAGAAGGCCTATTATGGAGCCTTGGGTTAAGATACGTCCGAGAACAACGATCGAGACGAAAAGGATTCCGCAAAGGGTTGTTGCGCGCTTCTCAAGATCGTGAAAGACGGTGCCTCGGAGTGATAGCGAGGGGGTGGGGTGGAAAAGGATGTTTGTCTTTTCGCCGTGGATGGGAACATCACTGGTTGTGCCCGGAGCTATCGGTGCGGGGGGTGCGGTAACATCTTGAGTCTTTGCGTATTCTTCTTGGGATTGAGTCGGCGAAGAATATTTTGCCTGGAAAGGTTTGTTTAGTTATCTTCAAAACGAGACCTAGCGCCAAAAGGAACCCAAGAGAAACCAACCTGGGGATCACCAACGTCCTTTCTGTCTGTTAAATTCGCATTTGGAACCACCACGTCGTTTCTTTTCGCCGCATTGAGAAAGTTCTCATTCGTATCTTCAATCACTACCTCTTTTCCTGTGGTCGGATCCGTTACAGTTCTCCTATTCCCTTGTGATCCTTCACCCTGCTCTACACCTTTGCGTTCGCTGGCAATCTGGGCCTTCTCCTCTCTCTGCTGACCCTCAACCCTTTCGGCGGTTTCGCGAAGGAAATTGGAGACCTTTGGGATAGGATTCGATCCTGAGTAAGGCTTATTCGACGTCATGTTGGATAATTGGAGGTGAAAATCAACTGTCTTCTGGCCCTTGAGAGCTATCCAAAGACGTCGGGCCACTACTGTCTATATACGATACCGGGGGAATTAATTAATCGAGAGTTGCCCATGACGTCACTGGTAGAGGTCGTCACAGTTACCTCAGGGATCTGTGTATATACATCCTAAGCAATTGCAACAACTTGATCTTGGACTTTGCCTTGCTTGTTCTTCCCCATAGGCGGCTGGCCGATCGAATGCGACTGTCCATTCAAACGGACGTTCAGCCGCATGATGACACTACAATTTATGGCCTTTTTGAGGGTCGATTCTAAGAAAACTATTTCATGTCTCCAAATCTTCAGTATCAATAGCCAGAGCTAGCATTTCTTGGTTGTGTTGTGGAGCGCATGCCTATCCCTCTTAGTAGGTACCTATCTGCAAAGAGCAGCAACAAAGCGAGAGACGATCAGACATGCCACCCTATCGAAAAGGGCTCTTTGTCTGGTAAATAGAGTACTAAGGGGGGAAGCAAGGATCATGATAGCAATCGATAGAGTAGGAGCCCTCTCTGGCTCTGTCTGGGGCGCTGAGCGAATCAGTCAGTCCAAGGCACGGTTGAAGACACGCAACGGAACAGAAGAACTGGAAACAACATTCCGGTCTGACGTCACACCTGTATGGATTAGGTTGCGTGTGCCAAGATGAATGGGTTAGGGTTATCTAGTTATGATGAATCATGGGTTGTCACTCGATCTTGATCGACTCTCCCAAGAATTAATCCTTACCAGTTGTAGTCTTAATTCCATAATTACTACTATGTAGTTGATCAAAATACGGTACGCGGGCTACATTAGTATTTCTTCGTTGTGCGAATGATCAAACGCACGGCCTTGGTATAGACGGCGTATGAGAGTTCGCCTAAATTATAGAATTGACTGCGCTTTGGAACTTTAAAAGATAGAAGGTTAGAGTTACGATCATACTTCGCCAAATCACATTTACTTTATCACGTATATGCGTAAATAAGGGACCTGTAGGTTAAAAGGATAGGACTGAATGGTTTAAGTGTCAAATAGTCACTAGTGTCAAGCCGGGCGCAGTTCTTCCTAGCCTTCATTAGTCGTAGGGCATGTGTGCGTATTTTGTGAAATATCCTACTTAGTATACTGGTGAACTGTTCAAGCGAAAGAATTACAGGAGGAGCAAGACTTGTGACTGTCAAACTTCTAAATTGGATAGCACCGTCACCAAAGGCTTTTTTACGGCACTCGTAATGTGGACTCGACACGGATAGTATTAACAAATTTTGAATTTGAGAACGTTCTATATGTATAACCTAGTGCATTTGCCTCTTTCGCAATACCATATGCGGGTCCCCTCAACTCCCACTTGAATGGAAACGTTTACACCCATTGGCCACCGTTAGATTACCCTTACATTCTATTACTTCTACGCCCCGAAATATGGTCTTCATTATGTTTTATGCATGCCTCCTATCAGAACTTTCTACACGACTATTCATGCGCCTGTTCTCACAGCATTGAATAGTAAATCTGTACGGTCAAAAACGACCAATGGATAGTATCATTAGGCTAGATCTAGCGATAGAAACGAGTCCTTTAAATATGCTGCTCCCAGATCTTTCAGTAAATCTCAGCAGCAGCCAACATATTCCCACATTCAGAAACTGAAGCAAGGACCGGACGCCCACCGCCGCCTTGCGGAAAGAAGAAGAAAAAAAAAAGCAATCCGCCGTCATATAAAACGCTTCTCCCCCTGGATTGCTCATATATTCTTATCTTACCGTCTCTCAGCTCTCCCATTTATCCTCACACGTTCTCATCCTCTGATCCTCTTACCTTCTCACCTTCCCCATATATCTGCACTGGTTCCTACTCAATTGCAAAGGAGACAATCGAAGCTAACAAGGCAAGAAATCAGAGCCACTACGAACAACTAACCTCCAAACCAAGAATAAACCATCAACTACGCTCAAAACCAAGAATAAATCATCAACAACTACCTGCAAGCCAAGAACAAATCATGAAGATGCCCAGCTCCATGTACTATTCCGCCCGCTCTGGAGCTGCCACTCCAAGAAGCAGCAACCAACTTCCCCGCCACCACGAAAGTGGCTACCGTTCATCTTCTACCGAGGATGTCGTGAACCACCCCCACATGGCAACTAGACACGAACAACCTGTCCGTCAATCCCGACAGGCTTCAAGTCCCAGGAGCACTAATCATTCTGTACCTCTGGTATTTTACATGAGGGCACCTCCGCCCCCGAAGTCGGTCAGGTTCAAGAAGGGAAACGAACTTGCTACCACAGTAGTAATTCCAAATAACGAGCAGATGCGGGAGCTGGAAAGAGCACCTGAGTCTCCGCTCCGATCTCGCCACGATCGACGGCACTCCCACCGTCATAGTTTGTATGAGTATGTGGAGGACCGGGAATCTGAAAGGTATCGGGAGGAGCGCGGCAGAACGAGGGCACATGTGAATGCGACGGCGGAGGAATATATGCGTGATCAGAGGGGCGATTCAAGCAGGAGGAGGAGATGATGGATTTTGATTTAATATCTGGATGGATCTGTGGGAGGATGTTGGCTTCTGTTCCTCTGTCTATTGGGGGGGAGGGGGGGTTCCTGTTGGACCGTACATACCACGGTATACCTTAATGTTTCTGCACTTCTTCCTCTTCCTCTGTTCCTTTTCTTTGGACGGGCAGGACGCCCAAGTTCTTTTGTTGCTCTGTTTGGCACTAGCCATCACCTTCATTCTCGAGAAGGCATCTCTTTTTGTTAGTATAAGTGGTTGATCGATTGAAGGGGATATTATAACGCAGGCTTTTACACACTAGTACTCTCTTTTATCGTTTTTCTCTCCTGTATCGGCGGCCTATAGGCAATACTGCATGTAGTTGAATAAGAATACAGATCAATATTCTATGTGCGTGAGGTTCGGTGACCATACACGTGACTGCAGTGATTTCAAGACATCGTCCCAGACACCCCACAACCGCGGGTCACAGGGCCCGAGCCCTCGAAATAAGCTGTGTAGGCTAGCGCTAGTGGTCAATGATCAAAGATACATGATATCTCCTGCCAAGTGTTATTAATGCGTGGTCGCATATAAATAATAGCCATATGCATATTAATGAAATTGAAGCGAGTTCAATATTTAAAGTACATGAGTGTATATCAGATTTCATAACCCGGGTTTTTCTAACCGGCAATCGCTATGTGATACTCGAGAATCAAATATCTTCATTATCTAGCTCATTGCGCGTTGAATGATAAGCTAAGACCCATTCTGAATGGGTCCGAAGCTCGAGACTCAAGCTCAAGCCAGCTCGGCCCGACCATGCATGACAGACCACACTAAATTATTCTAATTGCTGGTCCTAGTCTAGCCCCGGAACCATGGAAATCCTCCTCACTTTTAAGACGGGACAGACATATATATACGCAGACTAATTCATCGTATATCAGACAGTCTTTATTTCATTCGCCCATGATCCCCTGAATTGTTCAAGACATCAATGCATGCATGTCGAGCCCGCGGTCCGCCCTGTGCAGAACCCATGGTTGTTGAAAACAGACGATTGGTGAGAGCTAGAGATCGACTCAGATTATGAAAACCAGGTGGCTCATCCTCAAAGCCACACCCCTGACCCCCACGCAGAAGTAAGGGTCACCATCTAGATCTGCCGACAGCTGAGGTATCCGTGGTACCGGTACACATTGGCACTGCATGGACGGTCTAACACGTGCTGGCTGTTAATTAAATTACGGCAGAAGGATTCATAGCCACAATTGCCTTGTATTACGACGCCACTTTTTTTCAAGGTTCGTTAGAGAGGCAGCTCGATGTTGAGACCCATCCCTTGTGTGCCCACGGGTTATGGTTGCGGCCTGGGGGATTTGGTCGAACGCATCATGTCAAATCACTCGGAAAGCAGTCGTGCTAACCAAAATTCATGCCATGAGGCCTCTGTACCAGATCCTTTCTGCTTCTAATGGTGGCTGCGGGAATCATAGGAATCGAAACGCGGGATCTTCTAGTATCGTAATACACGAAGGAGAGATAGGACCAAACAGGATAGTTAAGAAGCTGTCAATAATTCTGCCACGTCTATAAAACGCTTAGTCAAGACCAACATGTGCAATAACAACCGCCCTTATATTATGGCTTTGATGCAATCGTACGTTGTGGCAGAGACTGTGGCCATGATTCAAGTACCAGGTACGCACTTCCCGCATTTCTCCATCTGATCTATGCTAAGCTTATTACATCTTGGCATTTGCTCCTGCGCTTTCTTTAATAGCGGTCAATTCTTGTCCTTGGCGTTTTCTTCCTGCTGCTATATATAAGATTTCTCGCCCCTCCCCTTTCATCCATGTTGTTGCTCCGACAAATAGGAGAATACTTTTTTCTCCTGTCCGGCAGAGTAAGAACCCAGTTGCAACGATTTTTCCCGTTTCCCCGCTTAAAACCTTTTTTTAAGCGGGAACCGCGAAGCTACGGTTGGGACGTTCTTTGGTGGGTTAGGGTTCGTTTTAATTTTTTTGTATATATATTCTTTTAATCTTTGTGTATAATTAATTATATCAATGAGCTATTTTCTTCTCGCGTTTCTTTTTGACCTATAGACTTGTGGCATTAATATCGTATCTTTTAGCCCAAAATTATTAGTAGAAATCAGTGGGGTGCTGTTCCCAGTGAGAAAACACCCGCATTTTCGGATCCTCAAGCTATTAAACTACACCTATCGTGATCCAGAGTAACAAGACCCGTCGTACCACCGTCATCGTTTCTATGGGTTCTTTGCACTGTGTCACTTGGCTTTTCCCGTTGAAAATCAAACTCGTCTTGAGGCATTCCTGTCAGTAGCGGATAACACATATATGATGTTGCCTACAAGATACGTGTTCTGTGGCTTTGTACCTTATATAAAAGAAGTCAGTTCTTTCTTTTCTTCTTTCTTTATATCTTCAGCGCGTACTTACTACCCACATGAGTCGCCAAACCTTTGTTGTAGTTTAACTTTAGTTGTTCCTAACTGCATTATCACTTTGAGGATCCCCTCTTGTCAGACCCTCGTGAAACCTGCAGTCCACCTGCCCATGACGGCAGTTCTGAAACCCTAACCCTGATTTTATACTACATAAAGACGCAGGATGGCACAAGGCAGGATAGTACAAGGCAGGGTACAAGGTTTTTGAAAGATGACTGGCAATGCGATGATCCTATACGTCTGCTCTAGGGGCAGCCGGTGTCTGGTGGCCTTAGGGAGATATCGATGGTTCGTGCGTTTCTACTGTATGTACCTACGTACTGGGACAACATAACGGCGTCGTTCACATCTGTGATTGTGTGCTGCTCATCTTGCGACGCAGAACATCGGAGGTCTGGTATAATATTTGCCACTCCTCTCGGTATTGCTAGGGGTTGATGCAGGTGGACACAGAAGTATATCGATATCGAATATCGCAGAATTTAACGCCATCGATCAGAATGCAAAATTAAATCTAAGCATCACACACGACGGACGATAGTCGATGTCAAACGCTGAGGGCGGGCCGTGTGATGAAAGAAAACCGTACGATGGCCCGTAACTACTGCAATGATGGAAGCTTACAAGACGAAGCTCACCCAATCACTTCACAGACCATCACTCGTCCCCATCCACGCATCCACAGGCACCACTCCCACTGAAGATCACCCACGACGGCTCAACCACCTCATTCCCCCCCATATGCCTGATAGGCCAGCACGACACTTTGATCAACACCTGTCGGCTGACATGCAGCAGGAATTCCCCGGCGTTCACAAGGTCACGTTCCCATTGGATCGTGTCCCCGCCAGTAGAAACGTGTTTGGAAATGTGAGGCACGCACCCCACTCGTCGGAGAAAATCTGGCGAGTTTATGCCTTCGATGCGGGGTGCACTGCGTCGCGGGGGGGAGTGGACAGCATGGTGGTGCCTTGCAAGGTTCTCTTTGATTTTTTTTTGTTTGGTTTCTTTGCAACGAAGGTATATACGTATGCTGTGAGAGGGATATAGATAGGTCGGTGAGTGCACTACACGGACCCGACTCGCTGATTGTTTTCCAGCGGCATCTCTGCTGTTCTCTAGGTTCTTTTTTTTTTTTTTTTTCTTTTCTCATCAAACGGGCCGCCAGAGTTCAAAAAAAAAAAAAAAAAAAAAAAAAAACTTTCACCGCAGTCGGATGGTTTCCTCATCAGCATCTAACTTCTATGGGATGAGCATTTTTCTATTTGGCTGTTCTTTTTTTTTGCTTTCGTCGCGTTTCGTATCACATTGCACTGGCGTTGTCTTTGGGCTGAGAAACACTGCAAAGGGCAAGTAGACAGAAGAGACTAGACACAGACAGACACAGACAGACACAGACAGACACAGACAGGCACTCATGCAACTGACTAAGCACCTCGAGTGATACCGCATGACCAGTGACCACAAACCCTCTGCCCTGGCTGGCTGTCTGTGACCGAAAGAAGCAGCTGCACGCGAGAGAGAGGCAGGCAGACCGTCACAGTCATGCCCAGATGTACCCAGCCAGGCGATGAGCGTGATGCCGCAGAGACACAGCTACATGTAAATATCAAATCGCCAAGCACCGACCGCACCCGTATCGTGTGAAAAAGCAACAAGCGTGCAGAGACCGACAATGACGTTCTGTCTGTCTCTGTCTGCCACGCACCTCCTCTGGGTGCCTCCCTCCCGCCTGGTGTGTTGAGTTTTTTTTTTTTAAATCTTGTTCTCATGCAGCGTGGATCTGGCGTAGAGCGGGTTAGTGCGGGTTTGGCTTGGGATCTGTTGGTTGGCTGCGGTTCCCTGCCTGGCTTGCTGGCTGTCGTTGGGCTGTGACTGGGTGGCAGAGAGAGAGAGAGAGAGAGGGAAAAGGCATGGATGTGGGTTTGGCCTTTTTTCTTTTCCCTTTTGCGCGGGGAAGACAGGCAGAGAAGAGAAACCAGCCAGCCTTGGAGAGATGAAGAGACATCTTCTTCTTCTTCCGCCTCAGCCAACATATCTACATACAGATACCCGTCACCGTAACGTACGGGTGAAACTGTGTGCATACACTACTATATTACCTAGCATGGCATAGCATCCATTCTCCACACACACAAGCGCGTGGAGAGAATGCGGCTCTGCTCCAGGTCAATAGGCAGAAGGAACCTAGAGTGGGTATGCATGTTTTATTCTATTTCTATTTATGGGCAGACCCTACTCTACTTGTGAGGTTTCAGCCGGGCGCTGGTGCTTCCGTTTGGTGGTAGCTCAGAGCAAGAAGAGCCAGAAGAGCAAGAGAGGAAAGAAAAAACAAGCTATCCACGTCACGCTGCTGCAGTGCATGGATGGGAAGGAACGATAGGAAGGGAAGAGAGAGAGGGAAAAAAATAAATAAAAGAAAAAACAAGTGTGAGTGAGTGTGAGTCTAAAGGACATTACAGGGAGAGGGATGTGAGGTGAGGGGTCGTGTCGGGTCTGCTGTTTGGTTTGGGTGAGAGGGCAGGTGGGGGCTGTGAGAGATAGAAAGGTGTAGAGAGAGAGAGAGAGAGAGAGAGGGAGAGAGGGAGTGAGTGAGAGTGGAGTGAGAGTGAGAGTGAGAGGTCATGTAGATGCTAATACATGTAGATAGAATTACTTCTTAGACGGTGACTTTCCCCTTCCCCGTACTTGCATATATACGTTTGCTTGCATCTTCTTCTTCTTCTCTTGATCTTTCTCTTCTCTTGCTCTTCTCTTGCTCTTCTTTCCTGTCTCTTCTTTTATTTTTCTCGGAAAAAAAAAGTGAAAGTGATCAATCTAGCTGTCTGTGCCCTTGTGCGTTCGAAGCGTCAAAGAAGAAGCAGAAGGAGAAGAAGAACTGAAAGTGGAGGGATAAAACAAAAGCTTAGGTGAGTTTTGCAATCCATCTCCACTCTAGCTATCTATCTGTCTATCTGTCTGTCTATCTGTCTGTCTATCTGTCTATCCATCTCCATATGCTCAATCTACTCTACTCTCCATCCCATACACACGCACTGCACACGCACACAGCACTTTTCCTGTCCTGTACGCTTTGCCCTTCCCTTTCCCTCACCGGAATAAACAAACCAAAACAAACACCCGCACACACACACACACACAAAACCCCCATTCTAGATAGATATCCTACAGACACATAGACACGCGCACATATACACACACACACACACACACACTCTCTCACACACACACAATTAAAAACCCTCACTCAGTGCAAACAGCACCAGCTAACACACAATACCGCACCCCGCAGTATTGTTCAGCACACCCGGGTACTTTAGCACTCGGACGCCTTCCGCGCTGTTGCTTCCCCGCTCCTCTTCAGTCGCCAGTGACAGCGGCATCCCCGAGCAAGAGACACCACCACACCACCAAAACTACGAGCAGCAGCAGTACTTGCCCGCCATCGCAGCAGCACAGCAGACAACCACCGACGACGCAATCTACGCATACCTCATGTCCGCCCACGGACACTACTACAGCGGCGGGGGCAGAGACAGCGGCGGAGGAGGAGGAGGAGGAGGGGGAGGAGGCGGCGGAGGAGGTGGTGGAGGACAGCCCTCACAGTCCCCGTTCTACTCTTCCCAGGGTCCCCCACAGCACCACGGATATGGCCCAAATTCGGCCGCCTCGCCGGTATCAAACTACTCAAACTCGCCGCCCCAGCAGCAGCCTCCCCCCATCCGCTCACACACGGCAGCCCCGTACAGCTCTGGTGGGTATGCTCCCCCGTCAAACGTAGCTCCAGGTGGTGGGTACTACGGCCAGCCCCCATCCCATCCCCCGCAGGCCTCAGGACCACCACCCTCGTCGCAGGGCCCGTACCGGACCCAGCAGGGAGGAGGAGGAGGAGGAGGAGGAGGAGGAGGGAGTCGTCCTGACCGTCACGACTTTTCACCCTCGGGGCAGTCGCAGCCCCCACCACGCTCCGACTATGGCCCTCCTATTTCAGCGGGGGGGTACTCTCCAGACCTGCCAGCCATAATCGCAAACACACACAATCTCCCCCCTGAAGTCGTGCAGCGCCTGGCAGAGGATCTCATGCGCAGCATCCAGTTTGGGCCACCAGGAGGACCAGGAGGAGGAGGAGGAGGAGGAGGAGGAGTTGCACCCGCCGGCGCAGCCCCGTTGCTAACGCAGCCAGTTGCTCCCCACGGCCAGCAGCGCCAAGGCTCCCCCGCTGTCGCGACAATCCCTGCCCCGCCGCCACCACAGCCACAGGGCGGTCACGGGTCGCACCAGCCACAACACTACGGTATGCCGCCGGTGCCTGCGCCCTTCCAGAGCTACGGCCCCGGTGGCCCGGAGCCTGCTCCCGCGCCGGGCCCGCCGCCGCCGCACCACGGGCAGAAGATGAGCCATGGACAGCAGTACGGGGCGCCCCCAGGCCAGGCCAGCTACTTCCCGCCGCAGTCAGCACCAATTGGGGCCTCGGGCCCGCCGCACATGTCGCCAAAGGGACCGCCAGCGATGGCGTTGAGAGATGATAATCTGGGCAGGAAACCCTCACACAGACAGTCAAAGTCGAATGCAACATCGTCTGGATACGGGCCAACACCAGGGACATCAGCGTCCTCCACGCCGTCAGGGAAGCCAAAGATGGGCATGGACGATGGGGCCATCCTCTACGAGCTGTGGGGAGATCTTGTCGACAAAGAGCACGGGAGGGAGCCTAGACCAAAGGAAAAGCTTGTCACCCTGTTGAGGGAGACTGCAAACTATATGGTATTTTCCCTATATATATATATATCGCACCTGATATCATCATCAGCATACAGCATCATCTAACAGTGCACAGATCAAGGAACGCCCAATCAAGGAGAGCATCGTCATCACGCCCGAGAAGATGGTCGATTTCTACACCTGCCACGCCGTCGAGAAGGAGCCTCTCGACTGGAAGCTTTTCTTCACCGGCCGCACTCTGGCCTCGCTGTCATCAATCTACCGCGCTCTCAACTGCGAGCACTTCTACATGCCCCCTGCGTCGGACCAGAAGCCGTGCATCCCAGCACTCACCCCGCGCGGGTTCGAGACCTGGATGTTTACGCAGCTGATGTCCGACCCCAACCGCGAGTCGCAGCGTCTGCAGAAGCTGGTTGCAAACTGGCCGGTCATCAACCCAAAGACCGGACACACGTTCCCAAAGTCGATCCCCAGACGATGCTTCCCGGAGAAGGAGGACGCCATCATCGCTGATGGCTGGTGGAGAGTGTGGGAGGAGTTCCCGCGCGACTACAGCGAAGAGTCGGAGGATGAGACAACACTTGCCCTGCCTGCACCAGGAGGCGGTCACCACTATCCGCCGCGAGAGCAGATGACGCCCCCTGAGGCCATGGAGGCTCCGTTTGTGCCCGCAGGCCCTCCCCACAGAGGCGGCAGCAAGAAGATCCCCATGACCATGCCCATGTCCTATCCTCCGGACGACGACGAGGACGACCGCCGTCACGGCGCATCCAAGAGCAAGTCCAAGGCCCCCCGAAAGCCCGACCCGCACTGGCGCGAGTCGGAGCTCAACCCCCGTCCTATCCTCGGCGAAGAAACCCGCGCGGCACCGCCAACCCGTCCCCACACATCCCACGGACACCATCCCAGCGTCGACAGCGCCGAGAAGCCACGTTCCTCGCGCCAGCGTGACCGCTCCGAATACCGTCACCGCCGGCATCAGTCCCGCCACCAGTCCCGTCACAGGCGCGGAGAGAGATCTCCAAGCCCTGACGAAGGTGACTGGTCAGGGTCCTCTGGTATCTCCGCGCGCACGCCCGGCAGCGGAGACGGTCCACCGCTCGATGCGCCTGCACCACCGCCCGCAGGAGGCAGCAAGAGGGCCGAGGAAGTCGTGCGTGAGCAGCGGGAGGCAATGAGGCGCTTCGAGGCGCAGAACGCGCGCAACAGACAATACGACGATTCGTACCCGGATGAGTTTGTACCCCCATCTCCCTCCTCCTCCTCCTGCTCCTCCTTCCAGTACGTATCCCAAGCTAACCTGTCTCTCGCGGCAGCTTCGAGGAGTACCCACACCCACGAGAGCGTGATAGGGAGAGAGATGATCGTCGCGTCGCCGAGTACGCTTACCAGGATGAGTTCGAGCGCGATGTGCGACGGACATCTACCGGGGCCGCGGCGCCGCCGCCGCCCGGGCCCGGCAGCGACGGCGGCAGGAGGAGTCATCATGGTGGTGGGCGGAGGGAGGGCCCCGGTAGCTTCTATAGGTGAAGTTGGGAACGCGGGGACCATGGTGAAGCTGAACGAGTGGAGGGGCGTGGATGAGGGCTTTTTCTATCGGTGTTGTTCGGTCGAGTAGGCTGTTGTAGTTCTTTTTCTTCTATCTTTCGTTTTTTCTAAATAGGGTGTTTGATTTCCTTTGTGGCGAGAGGGTGGGTTATGATATCCGCTATTTTTATTCTATTTTCTCTTTTTGGTGGGACTTTTTTTTTTTTTTTTTTTTTTTTTTTATTGCTCTGAGGTTTTGTGTGTGGTTCTGTTCTTTGTGTGAGCGTTATGATTGATGATGATGTCATGAAAAGATAAAAGTCCCTTGTTTTGCTGGTGGTTTTAATGATAAAGTCATGACGATCGATTGCAAAAGAAACGCTTGAGCTTCTGGACTGGTGAATGTGAAGTGGTGAATGCTGGGTGCTAGACTGTGAATTTGGTTATTGTGCGGTGTGTTTATAGAAGGTATTCTAGAATTCTTGGTGTGAAATTTGTGTTGGTCCAAGTTGTAAAGATTTGCTTTGACCACTGGACGGAATAGACATTGGGGATATGGCCAATTTATTAGCTTAATTCACATGGCTGAAAGTTGATATGGAAGAGAGGACGTGGGAGGTGAGTATTGGTAGGGTGGGGTTTGGGGTTTGGTGGGGTGAGAGTGAGGGTTAGAGGTTAGAAGTTGTGTCAATTGAGGGGAGGAAGGGCGGTGTGTTGTGGTGGGGATCAGGAGTGAAATAGAGCCATAAATGATTTTTATATAAAGAACCCCATGGGAGTCTTCTGTCATGTTGAGAACTACAGCCAAGTACGTGAAGACGTTCTCAAGGCCCAGGAGCCACGAAATCGACAAATATATATTTGGCTTTTTGAACAATGTCGTTGATCTGTTCCTACCATGATGATAAAACCTGTACGATCTGCGATTATACAGCTGTTTAAAATCTTTCTATACTCATGAATCAGGCCACTTGGCGATTTCAATGAATCAATAATCATCCCAGGGTGTAGTGCCGAGTGATATCTCATGATTACAATTCCTGAGTACGGTTGAGCCGTAATCGCGCACCGGAAGGGCCTTTGTCTTTTTGCTGTGCGAGAGAAAATTTCGCCGGGATATGACACTCCATGCTCCTTGCTGCTGCGTCCTTGATTTCCGGTCCTCTGCACTTGGAGGTGCATGGCCTCTGTGCTTGATTATGACTACCGGCGCACCAACACGGTCACGCAAGGCGGTTCGGCTTGTGAAATACCTATTTAATCTGTACATCTACGTACGTACTCTGGCACGTCTGCTGTGACTGGCTGGTACTTCAGCACCACAATATCGGCCCCGGCACGAATAGACGAGTAATGACTGGATTTGTGAGACCTACATTCTTGTCAGGAATCGAGTACAGGAGATGTCTTTCGGGACGGGATCAGATTCGTAGTTATGACTATGAAATGAACACGGGATTCAATATTGTGAGAGATGACGTTGTTGGAGATACATATATCTTGGAGAGACTACCCCGCTTCGTACCTCTTTGACGGAGAGCGAGGGTCTGGGTCCTTTGAAGAAGTTTTCCTAAGGCCTCTGTACTCAAAGGGCGTCGTGCCGGTTTCTAGGGTTGGAGGCGTTCTAGTGGTGGTGGTGGTGGTGGTGGTGGTGGTGGTGGTGGTGGCGGTCTTGCGTCGATTCCACACGTTTGTCCAAATCGATAGGGTATTGGCCCACTGGCGGGGTCGCAGGAATGGCGGGGTAAGGGTTTCTGCATGTGATTCTCGCGCATACATACTTAGCTGAACTAGAAATCTCTGCATGGAAGCGTCTGGCCGGGTTGAAAGATAGTCAAGTAGATTCACTCATGGGCCGCCGTGGCCGGTCTCAACGAGTCTTAACATGTCTCTTTGACAACGCGGCGTAGTTATCATTATTTAGGCGTATTTTTATGCAGAGCATGGTTTTTTGAGATATTAGAGTGGCAGAGCAGATACTGTGGGCGGGCGTACTCACCTAGGTGGCCTCTGTTCTTTTATCAAGCCTGCATATCATAGCCTTGCATGTCCATACATACATTCGAATATTTGAGTGCAATCAAGTAGCAGCCAAACCTCGTGGGATGCAAGTACCTAGCTATTGAAGGCTCCGAGAGCATAGAACATCCCGAGGAGATTGAGGATGCCCGATCATGTGGACATAACTTATTCATGATCAAAGGGGAGGACCAATGTAAAACATGAGGAGACCTGAGTCAAGTAGGCGCGTGGGAAGGCAGCGCCTGGGCGAGTTCTTCCTTGAGAGACGGTTAGTTGTCACGAAGATTTATGATTTGCGGTACATACTATGCATGTTATTCGTTAACTGCATGCCTATACAAAATCTTCAGTATTTTCTTTGACCGTTGTCCGCGAGATAGAAGTGTGTACATTTTTTATCGGTGTAAAGTAGGGATATTCTCAATGATCCATAGTTCCCATACACGTGGCTTTATTGGCACAATCTACTAACGAAGCTACTCGAAATCGTTGCAGTAGAGATCGATACATTCTAATGAGCAAGCAGGAATCATATCAGAACAGATAAGCATTCGTGCATTCAGGACTCATGAGCGTTGACTTTGAGACCTACATCTTGTACTAATATTTAAGCACAATTCATCCTAATTAAACGCTTAGTAAATTTATAAAGCCGACAGTTGTAAGGTCTCACTACATTCGCATCATTACGACTGCTAGAGCCTTTGAATTCCGATTCCGCCCAGTCCTAGAAATATTACATATGTATCACTAGCAACTCGAACCCACACATGGTGGAAATCTAGAATCCTATCCTGCTGAAATTCCCCTAACCCTACCCAGGAACCACCCTAACCCTGAATAGGTAACAGCAAAGTCTCTGACAAACTAATGGTTTTTATAAAACTTAAATTCATCTCGAAAACGTGTAGTTGGTTATCACACAAGTCTAACACACTTGTGGTCCCCGGTTCGAGCCCGGGTGAAATCATTTTGCTGGCTCTAATGTCAATATCATTTGTTTTTGAGTTATGTAGAGTCGTTTTTAGGGATAACAACGGATAGTGATATTTTTCGTCAGCCGGGAGGAATGGTGGCGTTCAGCTGCGGGAGTTCGTTGGTTTAGTAGCTGAAATCCCAGTTTTCGCCGCTGCCCTAGGGTTTTTTATTGCTTAAAATTAACAGTATCCTGGGTTTGTGAGACATGCACTAGGACCTCGCGTAGGGGATCTGTGTCTGTTTTTCTGGTGTCTTTCATGTACAGCGCCGGACAGTCAAAATCAACCCTCACGTTCTTTTCAAGCCAGAAACTAATCCTAATCGGGTAACAACGATCATCTAATCATCCCAACAGGGTAAGAGTTATCCCAATTAATCTAGCCGCCTTGGCATAAAGTTATTAAAGTTATTATTTCACAGCTATGTTTTTTTCGGACAGATTGCACCAAATGTTTGAGAGGTCATAGTGCAGCCAGTTCTTAATTATTTTAAATCCCCTTTTATGGGGATGTTTACAACCATGATTAGACCCATTTTACAAAAGAACATTATTTCTGGACAAGTGTTGCGTTGTTGAAAGTCGATGGTGTGAAGGGGAGTCGGTGGTTGCTCTGGCCGGCTGGTTCTGGCTGTCCGACACCGTACTAAGTAGGTTCTCTAGTTACCAAAGCGAACTCTAGATGATTAGTATGAGAAGACGTACTGATATATAAGCATTAGTCATGCATGGCTGGATTGATTGTGGCCCTGGTGTGGGTTAGGGGAATCGGGGCAGAGTCATTTCCACATAACCCTTTTCTGCACCTTAATGGCTGGCCTACTAGGACATGAGAGGTTTGGGAGACGTTATTTCGTCGGAGACCGTTTGCTGTTGGGCAATGGACCGGACCGCGATCGATATGCCCATGTCCTTGGTTTAAGCTTGTGCTTCAGAGTAGATAAAGGTAGCTGTCGATCCGCGAGATTCGCACTATCATTGGCTATTATTGGAAGGGCATTGATCTAATGTAGTATGAAATACGCTATATCTGGGGAGAAAACTAACCAACCATTCATAACTCGAAAAATTGGCTAGATCAAAATAATCATCCAAGCGGTAATCCCTGGACGGAGATAGCCAATTTTTCGAGTTTTGGCGGTATAGCTATACTATGCACGCGCACGCTGATCGCTTTCCATTAATGATATTATGCGAAAATATATACATTTAGCTTCATTTTACCAAAAGTGAAGAGAAGAAGGAAACGTTTCCTGAAGAATTAGGGACTGAAGAAGGCATTGGTCCGGTACCATTCCAAGCAGGAGCAAGTACATCTTATCGTGTTTGCCTCGTAGCAATGTTTTCCGACATGAGTCCGATAGGGCTACAGGGCCGGCATTCCGGCGGGTTAGGGTGGTAATTATGAGTGTCTCATCGTAGCTAGGAGGCCCGAGATGAACACGAAAGGGGAATGTTGTTCTGTCTCATGGGATTAGTTTTTGCCCAGACCATGCAGAAAGTACCTACTGAACTGTGAATGTCGGTGTTTGGGAGTTTTGGCTCGGACGAAGATCCATGTAACAATACGTAGGCGTTTTATGTGGGCTGTAAGTCGAAAAAATGAAATTCTCGGATGTAGCTAGGGGGTTAAGGACCAGGTAAAAAAAAAAAAAAAAAAAAAAAATCGATCCTATAGAATTGATATTGTTGCTCATATACATGTGTGTGTGCGCGTGCGGATTATGATATGTATTTCATGTCGGCAATTAGCATCCAGCTGGATTTTCCATATTAACTGCATTGGTTAAGGGGGTTACTCTGTGAGGTTCAAGGCTCGGTGAACGTTGATATAAGGCATGTTATCTAATAATTACTAAGAATTTAGGCGGCTTTCTTCGGAGCCGTTCCTATATATGAAGCTCCGGCTTACCTAGTTCGAGATGCATACATATTATATCTAGATCATCAATGAATCAATCTAAAAAAACCCAACTACCATCTCTTTAACCGCGCCCCACACAGGGTTTGGGCAATGACGGAGATATATTTGACTGGGGAAGCAGGGGAGAGGGGAGGGGGGCACTTGGCATAATTTGAATTCAAAGGGGTTAATAATGAAGCCGTGCACCGACCACGAAATAACTTTAAATGTCCCAGGGACCCGTAGGTCGGGGCCGGGAACCCACGTAGGTAAAGTGGCTGCGGGTTGTTTTTCTTTTTCGCTCTTGGGAACGCCCCGTCCTGCAGGCGAGAAGGACTTCCCCACTCTTCACATGGCGCAGTGGAGTGAGTACCTGTATACGAGGCGTTCTGCCGTGGTTTGTAGTACCAGGGTTGACTCCCACCACTTATTCTACTTGTCGTTAGATTGAGACCAGATCCCGTGAACGATCTGGTATTGAGACTTCTAGAGTACACCACCTGCGGGATTTTGTGGCTGTCATTTATGCGGGGTTTACTTCCCAAGGGCGTTCTCGTTCTTCCCAATAGCTTACATGTAGTTAATGCTTACTGAAACACATACCTAAAGTACCTATCAAAGCCAGAAACCACTGATCGTGATCTAGAGACCAGGGTCAAGACGAAGAAAGTTTCATCCACATCGAGATGCCCTTCCGGTTTTTACTATAAAACGGATTGCGAATATCCAAGGAATATCAATTTGATATCTCAGTCACACAATAGTGGGCCGTGCGAGAACGTGGCCTTGAAAAAGCACCTATTGTTGACTTCCTTGGAGGGTTCACATACCTTTTTTGATGGATTCATGAGTATTATTAATGCGTGCGATTATATATATACGCACCTAATTATAATTTTTGGGAAATTAACTAGAATTACGTTGACGTACCTGCCCAACCGGTGATAAGTGTCGCTAAGAAGAAATATTTACAAACTAGAAAACAAACATAAAAGATAATTTAGGACAAGATACATATCAATCATTAATTCATCATAAGTTAGCTTTTGAATTCTCTACGTATAAGTTACTGCTACTCAAAACCTCCAAGCGTATACCACTCTCCGCATCTTGTAACGTATCCCGCGAGATAGTCAGGTCTATCTCACTCTGGCTTTCCACCGTCATCACCACATCCGTCCTCTTCATGATCCCCGTCCCCATCTCCTCCTGGATAATCCTCTCCTCGCTATCGCATTCCCCGTAAAAACTTCTGTCCTTGGATGAAGTAATATGAGTTGAGGCTTGGTGTCCAGGCGGCAAAGGTGCTATGACGCCTTCTACAAATCTCCGCCCAACTCGGTGCGTGGTACCAGCACTCCCTTGTCCTTGATATATCCCAGAGTTATCTGGAGTGTTGGAGCCCAAGAGCCCTGGTGCGCATTTTCGAATCAACGGCTTCAATGATGGTCCACATGCTGCTATGACGATGAGAGTGCTTTCGACATAGTACCATACGATTGCATCCGTTATATCCCCTGTTGAAGACGTTAGTAAAGAGCCAGGTGTCATAGTATTCTGTCGATACATACAGGTGATGTCTTTGCTTTTGTTGAGCGCAGGTAACTTGACAACCCTTACCAAGCTGATTATGCACACCCTAAAATCACCCAATTGAATTAGAAACCTATCAAGATTTTGGAGGAGAAACAATTGGCGACTCACACTCCTCCCAATGAAAACAGCCCGCATAAACCTATTTTCTGCCTCCTAGGGAGCTCACTATGTCGAACTATCAGCGACGAATTCGAATTTGTCTTGAATCAAGAACACCTACAGTGACAACAGGAGCGGCAGAGGGATTATAGTGATGACCACGTCAAGAAAGATATTTAGACCAGCATGAACGAAATAGAATACGACAAGATCCCAGCACTTTCCATCGGGATCGGCACCTGGGAACAATCGATTCCATTGGTGGTTGGCCGGTTTGCACTGGAAGATGATAATGACTTCACTGACAACCCCAACAATAGTCGTAAGAGCAATGAGCATGATTGTTGAAATCCGAAACCAAGTTGGAAGGCCACCACAGCGAGGACCTCCGATTCGGAGGTAGAAGAATAAAAGTGAAAGCTTGGCAAACATTATTTGCATAGTGTAGCTCTTAACTTGCCACCATGAATGTTAGATATACTGAAATCGATTCTGAGGCGTGATGAAATTTTTGTCTACTGACCTGACTACTGCCCCAATTCGCCTAATCAGAGGTCAGTGATTTTGTTGGTGACTTTTCTTTTTTTCTCTTTTTTTTTTTTTTTTTTTTTGAGAATTCATATTTACCTGTATAGTCTTCCTAACATTGTCGGGGGCAATATCTTTAAGATGCAATCCCAACCCATTTGTTGCAGCTAAGATAGAAGAATAATCAGTAAAAAAAAATAATGAAATTAGGCCAGATGGAACAAATGGGTAGTTACATACCAATAAGAATACAGACAAGATAAGACAACGTCAATAGCTATTCTAAAAAATCAACCAGCCGTACTTTTAACAGACCCCCGGGAGGTTCTCTACATTTCATATGCGAAAATGGGTGCCTTTCTGGGAGATTGTCTACCTACTTCCGCAATCACGATCAACACTTTTTCATTAATTCTCAGCATAATCCATTAGTTATACAAGAGTGCGGGGAAGCTTACTATCATCGATACCAAAAGATCTTATTATAATTGCTCGAGTGTACACTCTCAAAGATGTTGCAACGAAGCTGATTATCCCAAGTACTGGGCCCGCCACCCATATCATATGCTGTTTACTTTCAACCATCTCTTCGCAAATTCTGAGCGGGGAGTGCGAAGCAGAATCGGAGACCAAGGTACGTAGTTGTGAAGATATTTAAATTTCCGAGCGCCTCCGCCACCAAAGAACCTGGGGCATGGCACCTTTTATGGCATAAGCCATCGTAGGGTTGAGGTTTCTTCCAGCACACGGACGCCCTCCACAAGAGTGCCAAGAAGATATCAGCGGGTATGTATAGAAGTTAACTGTCCATGCATGGAGTACATAGAGTACCATGGCCATAAACCAAGCGAAAACAGCAAATCAGGGCTTTATCTCAATGCATGTAGCATCGATCCCCAGGTTCTTGTGATAGCCTGCGGAGGTGAAGGATTTACAGTTCTCGCATCCCCTGACCAAAACTACAGCGGACACCCCTATTCTGGGACGCTGATCATCTACAATTGTGCTTTAATGTGACCAATGCTAAACACCAGTAATCAAATCAAGAAGCAGAGCTCAAGACCGAATTTGCGTCGACACCAACCATATCGAGGCCATCCAGTGTTTGAAGGAAAGCCACACGATGGGCAAAAGAGGAGCTTAGCCAGAAAAGGTTAGCAAAACCGCAACACACCTCTGACCTTCGGGCACGATTCAGGGGTGGACAAGTATGGAATATTACGCGAGAAGGTATCAGACGCATTTATGATCTCTGGGGGGCCAGAGTCGAGTCTAGCGCACGGAGAATAAGGTTACTTGGCTCTGAGTGCAGGGCAATTGTCAGTGGCTGTTGAACGTCTGGGAGCTGTTCTCCACCGGTAGGGCCATACATACTCTATGATATTCCTAGCACATTCTCATTATCCCTTGGACGGATGAAAGTTGTCAAATTCGCAACCTGGACCGTGCACCATGCTGTAAGGGAATTATTTTGCTTTTTACGGTTGGCAACAACAACAGAACCAATCAAGAATTTCCAACAATTGCTATATTGGGCTAGTGATAGCTGAAAGAGTGTGGTCGCGAATTTGACAACTTTCATCCGTCCAAGGGATAGCCTAACGTCTAGAGTATTGAGAGCAGATACTGTATTGTAGGTGCACATGTATAGTAATTGTATATAGGTAGGTAGATACGTGTGTATCATGTAATGCCTACAACAGGCATGTACTCTAGAATAGTAGAGTACATGTAAATGTGCCTTATATAAGGATCATTCATGTCGGGCTTAGGAATGTGTATAGAGTACATACTCTAGGTAGAGTACAGTAGAGTGCCTACATGTATGTACCATGTAAATGATCGGCGGTACTAGAGTACATGTACTCTACCTACAGTGGATTAGGGACATATGTAGTCAGATTCAATCGATCAGCTACGTTTGTACTCAGATGGAGATTACCGCCCCAAAGCAAATTTGGCACCACGAATCACGATATATTCCGAAAAGGCTGATCACCGTATCAAGAATTAAGACATTCATAGCGTTCAGTACTCATAATCGATACCCTGTACTCTACTCTATTATGTCAACACTGCTTTCCATTTCGGGTGTGTGTAGGCAGCTGGGGTGGGCGCCCACGTTGCTACAATTGTGTCGGATGGAGCAACGTCACAGCTACGCACTCGGTTATTTGATTTGGTAGCTCTGATATAGAATGTGTAGCAACCCAAAATCGAAGGGCTGCTGATAAAATGGCTGTACTGAACCCATGGACATGGACATGGACATGGACCACAGCGACAGCTGCAGTATACATGCGTGTACATGATCAACATACTCTAGTAGAGTACTCTAATGATATCCCTTGCTTGATGGACTGCATGTAGTCAATAAGCTTTCGCATGGCTTTTGTTGATTTAAATATCATTTGCTCAGGATCCGAACGTCCTTTCCGGGGAAAATGTTAAGATTAAAAGCACATACACAATTGCAACCGTGTTACTCAGGCAGTGATGCCGCTCGCAGGTCGACCAGTTCAAAATAAGCCACAGACCAAAGCTGAAAAATTTCTCATATCTATCTGACGGACAAGCTTTACGTATCCTCTTTTTATTATCAATTCCTCTCCCTCTGATGTACCCGAACCGCCGGGGTTTTCTTTTCGAGAACAGCTTTTCTATGCAGTGGTCCAACTTCGGCCATATACAACCGCAGATATCAATTCCCCAGACGCCGAGATAAGGAGCATTCTCGTATATGTTCCAGTTATATCCGCCAAAGCTGGATCGTCAGTTTACATAACAGGGATGTCCTTGCGATACTAGGTTTCGGCTGCCCCGCAAATCACCCCAGGGTTTAGTTATTCTCCAGCGTTGCCGTGTTATTAAGGACGCCCGATTATTACTAGCACGAGAACAGACAGTGTTAGACACTTTACATAGGGAGACCCAGTCCTCGCTTGACAGCTTTTTGACCAGTGATATTGAGCAATCCATCATGTACCTTATTGGCCGGAGTAGAAATCAGGCGTTTAAAGAAGGGTCTAGGTATACAACAGGTCTGTGGGCGTGGAATACCAAAGCAGTGGCGACTATACAACCCAATGATAATTCCCTCTTTGAAGACATTGAATCATTATCGTCAAACTAGACCTCCGTGTCGCTGGAGAAACAAAAATGTGCTTCCGGTATGAAATAAGGACATGATCCGATACTGGGGTCGATGAATATACATAATGGAGAGTTCAAACGTCCATGATTGTTCTTATTTGTGGCAATCAAGTTAATATATTTTAATTCTTTCTTCCAGACCCTGGATTGACATGTGAAAAAGTTAAAATCGTTAAAGGTCGACTGTCTTTTGCCATGAAGGGAATCTCACCAAATGTTAACAAGTGTAGAAATGATTCTTCTGCGCAGGAAAACCCTAACTATTTCGGTAGGACCTCCCTTGTCCATATTTTCATAAATACTTCGGCACTGCAGGTAACCCATATTGATTTTCCTTGCCAACCATTCGCAATTCCGTTGTATCTAGGATGATTAATGTGGGACTCCCTCCCTACGATCGGATACGAGTACGTGGCTATCCAGGACCTCTCCCTGGGAATCTCTTGTCTTTGCAGCCACATGGGAACAGATGTCGAGCAAGAACAGTGAAATCTTCTAGGATAATTCCAACGGTTTTCCACAGGGTGTTGGAAGTGTTTACTAGCTTAGCTTGTCTTCGCCCCCCGCGCGCCTCCGTGCTGTTATACAACCAATTCATGCAAGCGTTGTTTCAAGTTTTGATTCCACGAGGAACGCCATATTTATGAAAATCATATTTAAGTTTCGAAAGGTCCAGCTATCTGTTGGATTCCCTTCGGTCATTGCCTGGTTCGTGAGATCCGTTCTGTAAATGCCTTGTGAAAGGTAGCCCCCAATCTTTATCACGGGACTGATTATGTAGGTAAAAACTCATGGTTCCAGGATTAAGGCCGGAGATTTAGACCCCGCCTAAATAAACGGATAACCAATAGTTAAAAACCGGTGTTCCGTAAGATCATGCGGCGACGAAATGAAGAAAAATTAGGACCAACATCGTTCCACGAAGCACTGTATCGACAGAACTGTTCTGCGAGCCACTTTCGGCGTGGATGACTTCTGGGGTGGATGAGTGTTCGTTGTAGGGTTGAGTGAGAGCCCCCGATACCTTTCCTATGATATATATTATCGGGTGCCAAAAATAACCGATCACCTCAGAACGTCGAAATCCAATTTAGGTCAGAATAACTCAACAACCAGGAGAGCAATTGAATAACTTTAAGTCTCCTAAACGGAGTAAGATGCTTGCAAAGAACCCTCTAACCCCGAAGGTCTCGGTGTGAAGTTTCTTCGCAGGACAGTTTAGTTGCTATGAGTCTCACGAGGGTGCCAGTGATCGGTTATTTTTGGCACCCAATAATATATAAGCCTATCACGAGTTGCGCGAACGATATAGTATTGATAGGTCCTAAGGGGTGGCATGCTGTATCCCTGTGAGATTGTCCTAGGTTATGGGCACATAAAGTAAGCCTCCGGAGATCGAGGTAGTCCAACATACAGGCAAGTCCCTTATTCTCAACTACTATAATGAAGAAAGGTAGTTGTTTATATATAAAGGCAGTAGATTCCAGGCTCGCTGGGGAGCTAAAATCACAGACGTGCTTTCTCAATATTGTTCCCGATATATTCAGATATGCCCTTTTATCGGGGAATCATCGGCTGCAACGCGTAACCCCACGATATTTCTCCGATTCAGGTATATATTCCCCGATAGGCGGTTATAAGGAAAGTGGGGAGTGGATGGCTTGGTCGACGTTATTGAACGTTGCAAATAATTGTCTGTCGGAGAATAGTACAAGTGCGTGTCCCTCCGGTCGGCAATACGCCATAAAACCTAACCCCCATGGTGTTTTGAGTTGACTAAACCTGGTTGATAATAAAACCCCCTCTGGATAATTGCACAACTTGCAGAGCCAGATCGGCCAACAGATATCCCTATCTATACTCGTAAAGTTGGTGATGCCATGGGGTTAACTGGCCATGGTCCAATAAAGGCCTGTATTTTGGGAAATACCAAAACATCATATCACTGAAGCATGATCACGCACTCCCGGCCCCGCCATCTCCCTGGCTCCGGATTGCGTGACTAAGGGGGTATCAAGGGGCACAGATGTACTGTGCTATCAAAGACGTCAGAGGCTAACAGGATAACGCTTTGAAAGGATCATGGGAGATTGTTATGTACTGGAGAAAGCCCGGGATCCCCTGTCGAGAAGTTGGAGGGTTCTTATTACTTGGTGTCTTTGCTCGCCGAGAGCTTGAGATCGCCATAGCAGAGGTGTAGACTGAAGACGATATGGTGCTATATAGGCTGGAGGTTGAATGGAGGGATTCAGTTATGGAGCCGTTTACAGTGGATGTCGCGGATCCGGGTTCCCGAAGATCACGTGGTCTGAACGAGGTGAGTTCTCAGTGTATATATATACGTATAGCGTATTCACATTGACATTAGCCGTTATTCTCTAGCTCTTGAGAGATAACTTGTTTGAGACCACGGCTGAATAGTATGCCATAGTGTAACGGAGCCCAAAACAACTCGATCAGTATACACACCAGGGATTCCTATGGTGGTTTTGAGAGGAATCCCTCTTGACGTTGCACGGGTTTAAAATGACTAAGTTTGTAAATATACTGCTAGGTTGAATGATGCTGTGCTGAGGGTGTGGATCCTCGAATATAATACTCATACCCGCGCCTCCGATTGTTATGAACTGCAGTATTCAGAGTAGGTATTGATCTGGAATATTTTATGTACCGTCAAAACTCGGGGGTTATCGCTCGGGTGATTGGTTGAATGGCATCGATCTGCATCAGAAGTTTCCCATACAAGTAGGTATCCTGCCGTGAATAATGAGATAATACGCCCCCACATCATTGGTTGTCTGCTGTGTGCCAAGCCCCTCGCACTATCATGTAATCATTATAAATGGCTTAATTGTTTCATTTGAAATATAGAGAGAAGATATCTAGAGCCACAAATGTCCATCGAGGGGATCGGGATATATAGATAGAGGAAATATTTCTGCTATAGATCACTTGGTAGAAGATGAGATAGAAACTACATGTAAATGATTGGTATCCAAACGAACAGTCGATAGCTAAAGGTATTTCACTACAGATGATATATATAGGGGAGCAGACCGGTGGAGAACATTAATATCACAGTAAGAGATCGATGAGAGTTTGAGGTAATCAAAGAGCGATAGACTACAGGGTATTTCTGTTTGAATTTGTATGAATATGGGCTTTGTTGTTGAAGTAACTTAATTACCCCGACCGGTGTTCCCAGATCAGCGGCTCTAGGGCTTTAAATGATGTTAGATAAACTTGGCCTGCCTCAAGCCACGATTGATCGATTCTCTTCGTAAAAATATATAGCTGGGTGGACTAGTAGTACTGACTAGCTCCTCAACAAATACAACCAGCAGCGCACCCTGAATGACATGTAAAGTTATTGCTCCCGCTATCTAGTGATATCAAGTGCGGGGACCTTTCGTTTTTGAAGAAGTGCAGCGGTGCTTTCCTAGCCAAATGTATCTAGAATTATTGAGGCGCGCTCGTAATGGGGATAGGACAGTGCTATATTTTCATTATCCAATCGGGGACGTTACATCCCCTGCGACTCCATCCCACTAGACGACACAAAAGCCCCATCTTGTTTCTGCAGAATCTGGAAACTGGTATTGTTTTGCCTTAATCGTCCTGGGATCGGCTTTGGAAAATTGAGTGATTGACTGTGAGTCAAGGTTTAGTTCCAATTTCAAGAAAGAAATCTTTAATTAAAGGTATGATTTCCTGGATAATAACTTTCAAGAACCGTCGTGGACTGGGACTAGAGTATGCTACCAACGGCGTTCTCACTGGCACCATGCTATAGTTTGGTAGATTTAAGCTTATTATCCCGCGGACGGAGGCACTAATCAATACATGTAATCCTATCTCATTGAAGCGCATATATCACCACGGGTATTCATAAAACGGTATATGGAATACCAATCCAAGAGATACCAATATACAATTCCAACTCTCTATGGTGTGACAAATACGATAAAGAAATGTTTAAGTCGCTGTTAAAGTACCAAATACAATATGATGATTGTAAGAAAGTCTATCATTACTGTAAGAAGTAATTGGGGATACAGCGAGAATAGTGTTATGGTCACTAGTTCGGAGCACTGGTGGGTGCTCCTGAGCGGCGTTAAGTGATTGAGATTGGCCAAAATAAGACACAGTATCACGCGTGATTTGTTCCGATTGCGCTGCACCACGATTCCTTGTTCGAGTGAAGTTTTTACTTTCCTTGCTCATTTGTCGTCAAGGACAGCCGTCTGTCAAGAGACGTCGACTGTATTTCAGTACCTTGTAAATGCTCCATAGAGTACGCGGTCGAAGCGCGCAGTGGCCCATATTTTAAGAAAAAGAGTTTCCTGGCTGTAGGTGAATAGACTTGTTGGAACATTTTCTGACCCCCCCAGCACCATATTCCTGCAAACTTGCAACAAGCCAGTAGGTTTGGTCGAACCATAAGTGAATGTGCTCCATACATCAAACGAGCCGAATGGGGGGCGCGCCCGTTCGGGGGGCTACCTATTATTCAACAGGATCTGACCGTCGATTAATTGAGATAGAGTCAGTAAAAAAGGTATGTGATTTCTAGGATTCGGCAGCGAAGCAGCATGGCGGGCTGCGCTAGATTAGAAAGGGGGCGAGTGGGTCGAGTGCTGTACGTTAGTTTTGCCCCTTTATCTCCTTTTCCCTCTTTCCTCCCTCTTCCTTTCTCTCTTCGTTCCAGCCGTCAACAAACTCTCTTTCACCACCAATCTATCAATTAAAGCCTCGGAAACCTCTTTCTTTCATACGATTACTCTGACAGATGCCTTGTTTTTTAATGAGCTAGTGAATAGCTCGGCCTGTCCACGGCAACAAAATGAGCAGATAAACCAGCAACCTGGAGGATCACATCTCTTCAAGGATTGAAGCTCTCACATCGATGTATCAGTGCATTCCATTAGCCTGACTTTGGATGAGGCCTCGACCAGCAAGGCCGGGGGTGTAAAGCCCATGCACCCACCCCAGCTTATCAAAGGACCTGGCATCGCTTTCGATAGTGTGGGGTTGACTATGAGAGATCCGAACCTCACCTACCCCTTACAAGAATATGTTACTGAGCTCAATATACTGCGTCGACACTCAGGGAATTAGCCACACCTTCAGGATCACTGAGACTAGCCAGTCGAATATGGTAGCTTGGTAAAAAACTTCAATTTTCTGGTTAGCACAGCGTGAATGTCACGGAAGCACGCCAGGTATTGGATTGTGCGCAATGCTTGTACATCGGGCCTAGCTACCCAAGAGGTCAAGGCAAGTCAGAAGCTTCAACACCCTTACGAAAGGGGCGTCCTACCCATACTCATGAACCTGATACCATAAACATTTCAGCCTACCTCCTAAGAGTCAACGAGTATTTTCGGATAAATAGGGCGCCCTAGAGACTAAAGGTTTCAGATAAGTGAAGCGTTTAAGCCGAGTCAGGAATCACCCTGATAGGACCTTCTCACGGAATGGGCGCTCTTAGAGACTAGCCAGATCGACCGTCCAACAAGAAAAGACTTAACTGTGGATAACGTGCCAACAGGATTTGACATACCTCCGGCATTGACCAAGCTGTATATAACCCCCTAGCGATCTAGGTAGCAGAACACCTAGCCATCCACTGGATATCTGCGATAGATATAACAAAAATCATACTGAACGAAATTTTACAAGGAGTTACCAGCCACAACATCTCTACACACTACCATAACTCCTGGTAATCATGAAAACCCCAAATTCCCCGATAGCTTACACCACGCGATGACTTTATCTTTGAAACATCATCTCATTCACTGCTTCTGGTGAAAGACCACTCATAAGTAAAAGTGTTTCCACATACACATCACTCTCGTCTTTTTCGCTGCAAAGTTGGGGCTCATGAGATAGCTCTGGCCTAGACTTTGACAACATAGTAGCTGGTAGAACAGAAGTAAAGATATCAAGCTTTGATAACTGATATCCTTGCCCACGGTCTACAGGTTGTGGGCTCACGGTTGAGATTGCAGACGTTTGGGTATCAGCACCCTGCTGCTTGCACCCCGTTTCTTCATGAATCGAAGGTGTAAGTGGTTTCAATATTATTGATTCTGCATATAAAAAATCTCTTAGTTCGACATGATTTCTACAATATATAAAGAGGGATTGATACTCACCCAAAATCTCATCTGAGCCACTATTCTGGAAAACAGCTTTCTTGGATCTTCGAGCCTCTTTGGCAGAAACCTCAAGAGATCGAGGGGTCGCATTCGTTCGCTCTCTTAAGAACCTTGAGCTACCATGAATGGTAATTTCACCTGTATTAGAAAGGGGCCTACAGGAGGTATTCATCCCACTACTGATAGAGTCCTCACGAAAGGTACCCTGAGTTGGTGATCTATCTTTTGGGACTGCAACATAATCAGAGTGTTGCTGAACCTGGCCCATACACTTACGCGACTGCTGGTTGGCGTTTGATGAGACAGGCCTTGCACTATTACTCGGACCAATCATAGGCGCAGAGTGCTTCCGAGTGAAATACCTTCGACTGGTGGGTATATACGAAACCTCATCTACTACGCGGTTGCTGTTCAGAACTGGCCGGTGCTCAAGAGACGAAGGTGAGGCAAGGCTCTTGCAACTTTCTGAAAGAGCTAGAACATTCCAAGGGCCCTTGCAAGGCTTGATAGTAGGTGCAGATAATTGCTCAGATGAGCTATCAAATACAGAAGACGGAGGGCTCTCACGGGGCACCTGAGATCTGCCTTCTAGCGTTTCAAATTCTGAAAGGTTATGGTCTGGTGTTGACTGTGTTATATATTTTCTTTTGACTGCCTTTCTCCTTGGGCTACCGCGAAGGACCATGACAGACTCCTCGACGTCGGAATCTGTGTGGGTCTGTCGAACAGGTGGAGAGGAGGATTTCGAAACTGGAGTGTTTAAGAACGCAGACCTGGAAGTTGAAGTTGGCTTTACAGACTTATGAACTCCAACACGATTCAATCTCTGGGATTTTGATGGTATAGGCTGGGAAGAAAGCGAAGAGCTATGACAATTTGATCAGTTCATTATTATATACTTAAAACCATTGAAAGCTCATGAAACGGTTATTGCTGCTAATAGTTCGGGTACAATCGAAAAGTGTTCAAGGGCAAGTCTGACTAAAACTGGTACTATAGGAGGATAGATGATTAATTTGACTAACCGTACAACAATACACTCAAGGATTTCATCATCACTTCCATCCTGTTTGGAAATGTTGACACGGGTACTTTTGCGACCTGCAGCTCGGGCGGGTGGGGCGGATGATCTTGTAGCTGTAGTAGACAAAGAACGATTTCGGAGTACAACCATTGTATGTAGGGCCAGATATATCTAGCGAGTACGCACTTGAGGTAAGTGAGTTGTATAATTATTGAACGGTATTTGAGAGCCCACAGTAATCGTTTCAGGATTTTGTCCTGATAGAGTTCTTCCCGAGTCAGGTAGGCCGCTAGAAATGAATTCCGGGACTAAGGGGTGACTTGCAAAATCTCTAGGCTAAAGATCCTGACTCTATATAAATTGGTGGAGGACCAAGTATTGACAATGGGAAGAAGAGAGGATGAGAAGGAGTGATGAAAAGGAAGAAGGGAGGAAAGGGGGAACTTAAGTGTTCGGCTGGGTATGTAAGGATTTTTATTATTATTAGTGGAATTAGAGTAATCATGGAGGGAAAGAGCTAGAAAAGTACCGAAGGAATGGGTAGTTGCATCACTGGCCGCTTCAGGTAAGTGGCTAGCCATATTAGGAAATACCGGCAAATATCCCTCCCACTACCACGCTTGGCGCTCGCCGTCGTCAGATGGCAAATTACATCTAGTCACACATATGGAACAGGCAATACTATTCTAATTTTATGTAAACCCTTCCAGAGCTAGCCAGACAATCGTAGATGTTCTCAATGCATCTTTTACAGTATCTGTATAGTACATCTTTCATCCTCCTTGGATCGGAAAGTTGATTTCTGTCAATGCAAAGGGCACTATAAGGGGCGTCGCGATATTCGATCGTGTATGAATATATGGTAGGTGTTTATCATATTAATAATGTGTTATATGGAGTGGCGTCTTTCCACCGTCGATACTAACCCTCCTATAGCAGATGAATTAGATCTGTATGAGAGATCCACCATTTGATAAGAGAGATAACGGGGTCTGTTATTAAAGTCACACCAGACCTTTTTTTTTTTTTTTTTTGGTGGGTCTGAATTTTCGCGACAGCTCAAGGGATAGATAAACACCCGTGTCCTCTTTTCTGTTTTTCTCCCGCAAGCACATACCTACTCGAGTACGTACACGTATCCATAAAATGTAGATCTGCCAGGGGCGAGTCCGGATGTACCTCTTAATCTGGCACTAAAATGCCGACCCTTTTAGTCATGGGGCTTTGCTAACGAATTCCTTGATTTTCTTATCAATCATTGGATCTGAATCAATCTCTGAACACCAATCGCTCACCGAGATTTACTATGGACCCCATAAAAGGTTCAGCAGTTGAGAGCTTAAGGGATAAGTAATCGCATAGTCTGTGTGCCTGTTACTTTGGTTAGTTGTTCCAAGCTTGAAGGCGGACACAGACTTTCGTCAGTGGACCAATAAGACCACAAACAGTTCAACAGGAGAGCAGGGGTGGGAGCTGATAGTGGGTTGACTATGAGATTCTTGAGTAGACTAAAACATTCGTGAACTGACGAAGGAGGTTCGTGCTAGTTAAAGAGCCCGTAATTTGACCAGTAGGTCGAGATGTGGACAGGTTGACGGACTTCCCGGATATATATGACTGCAGTTTCTGCGCTGCACTTATACAGATGGTATCATTCCGCCATTTCTACGAGCGATAGTCCACACGGCTCAAGACCGCACAACCCAATTATCTCTTGAGGCTGCCATGAATAAAAAAACCTGCATGGCAAGGATGGACGTATTTAATGAATAGATCATCAATCAATCGAACGCTGCGTCATGATCTATCACTCACTCCCGAATACGTCTGCCTGTTTTTGGAAGAAAAAAATGCTTTCTTTAATTCCTTCGTATGTAGGTCTACCTGTTGAAAATTGGCATGGGAATTTTAAAGTAACTCAAAAATTGACTTCTTTGCTTTGTTGCCGTTAACCTCATTGATTGTTTGTAGCCAAAAGGCTGTAATGTAATATCTAATATATTCTATCTCCATAACTCCCCTCAGACCGCCACCAATGCTCTCAAAAGATAAGAAATAAATCAATATAACTAGTCCGATATGCATTTATTGTCTCTCTCCTTCGATCTTCAATTCTCCGGGTATCTATAACCCACCCAAGACAGACTTTGAATCCGTTGCTTGATGGACTAGATAAGCAAAACAATCTACGCGATACACATATATTCATATCTAAGCATACACTAATGCTGGTACAAAATACTATCATAACTTCCCGGGAAGGTTGGAAATCCGACAATTGAGCTAACGCCAGATCCAGTTCCTGCATGCAATTAATGAATTAAACCAAAAAAAAATAAAAATAAAGAAAAAGCCAGATCCAGTTCCTAAAGTACCTAGACGTGACACTTCATAGATACAGAAAAGATAAACTATATTAAATTAGGCCTTTAATCTAATCTTATACTGACCGCTCAATTAGCACACGGGAATATCGGATGGAATGTGCCTTGCGTGCTGGCATGTCATGCAAGGGTACAAGGTGACACCATGACCGTCCCTGGAGGCCCGAGAGTCAGTGCTATATCTAATAAGTATATAATTATAACCTGCATATACATGTGCATTTAAAAGCTTCTGATTGGTTCATCGAGGGAGGTTTTGTTTCAGTTGAAAAATGCTGTATTGGATGAACATAGGGTATTGTGTTGAGTGGTGTTAGATTATTAATAGATTTTCTACTAATTCTGAAAATCAAGTAGTAGTTCAATTTTAGCAGCTTGGTGGCCATTAAAAGAAGAGGTTGTCTGATCTATCCACTGGGGGATATTAGAAAAGGCACGTATCCACTGGAGCAGATATGGTGATGGACTTTGCCTGCCAGGAGAGCCCCGACTGACCGGCTAATAGAGAAAATAAGCCTATATATATTGGACTGATGACTGATTAATATACATATAGTACCGGCCGAAGGCCGGAAACCACTTGTATGTACAGTCGGGGTATAGAAGTTTTGGTAATATCACTCAGCAACGGAATCGCCCCGTGATTTTGAGGATTCCCTACCCCGCCCCAACTTGTTATCACTCAACGATACCATTGCCAGAACAGAAAAGGTTGACGGAGAGAGTAGGTTATCTGATTTTGAAAAGGGTCAGATAACTGCCCTTTGGGATGAGTTCAAAAGTGTCGGAAAAATTCTTCCTCACCTCAGACACCCCCGCCCGTACACAACTGTTCATAATTTCACTTTGTTCGAGAAGGGTTTGAGAATGGATTATTTGAACTGGAAAACATTGCTACAAACGAGAACGTGGCGGATTTACTTACAAAGAGATTGGATAAGGGCAAGCATGTTTTATTTTCTTCTACTATTCACTGTGGTTCACAAGGGGAAGTCTTGAGATAGTACGCTCGGCACATTTCATAGTATCAGGGAATTCTCATTTCTATATTTCTCATCAGCGCATGACTCACTTTCTATTAGTTATTCTACGTTTCTTTTGTACTACATTTTTCTACTCTAAGTACGGGGCATTCCCCCCTCTAGCTAACACAATCAACATGCTCAATTACTATAGTTCTCTATATGCATTTCCCTAGTAGTTAATAACACTAGAGCACGTCCGGGGGGGGACTAAGTGGGCGCATCCAACAGCACCACTGACAAGATGTTCCAGTTCTCTGGTACACTCGTGAGCTTCTTCCTCTTCCTGCACACCATAATGAACCAAATACATGGACGAATACATTGGGCAACTCAGGGAGCCGATGAAGTTGAGAAACAACATCAGGACGTACGGGATAACCGTGAATGAATATGCAGCGTAGCCGAATCTATCTATCTGCGGGCCACGTGCTTCATAGAGCTCAAAGCAACCATAGCAGATCTGAACGATGGCAGCGAGCACCTTGACGACAGGAAATTTCGACTTCGTGCCCCTCGGGAAGTTGTGGTAATAATGGGGAGACCTCAAATAGGTTTGATACGCGTACCAGCTCATACTGTTCTTCCCGACTCCCTCTCTTGGAGTCGGGAAAGAGAAGGTCACCAATCTCCAGTCTTGCAAATCTCCGTAGTTGTTGAGCGAGCGTAGGACTTGGGAACGGAACTTGTCCGTGTACGTTTCGTAATCGTGTATCCGTGGGATGTATGCTTCAATATCAGCCACACATTTTTTTGTTTCTCCATAGGTCAAGGACATGCTGCATACGGAAAACGATCCGCCAGCTCCCGCGGCATCAACATGCACAGAGAATTAGCGCTGTGAGCTTTCTTCAGCTTGTCTTTCACGCTCGCTGCATTGGCCACAATTCTCTCTAGTGCCATCGCCGTTCCAGCTATAGGACACACCAACGCAAACGTGAGTCTTAAAATGGTATTTTCAATTCCGAGGCCGGGAGGAGTGATGCCTGTGAAAGCATTGCCGGAGGCGGTAGTTGAGGAGGAAAAACTTTACGACGTCGGTCCAGAGCGTCTCCCTGCAGACGAGATCTCCTGGAGATCCGCGAAGTATTTCTTCCTAGGGTAGCATGATGGAAAAGATGTGATTTATATAAGGTTCGGGGTCACTGCTTTCAACCAATCAGGTTTTAAACGGTCTTTCTCTTCCGCGATTGGTCAAGGGTGTAAGCACTGGCTAAGCTAAGTTCTTGGAATTTCTTTTCATTGACATGCAATTGGAGAGTCTGTATCGTACATGGCCCTATCTGCATTGCACATATATACGGTTCTCTACCCTAGATCACTGGTAGAGTAGCACAACCTGACCGCACATATCTAACTCCCCCCTCACTCGTTTAACTCCTGCTCATTGAATTCCTTATGAATATTACTGCTGTCTACATGCATGCTTTCAGCTTCCGCGCCTGGTCGAATAAATTAACGCCTGGACTCCTTTGTTCACAATTCGTCACTCGTGCATGATAAGACGCCAGATGATAGGCAATCCCTCGCTCTTCGCCCTGGTTTCTAGGTGGAATTATGACTGTGAGCCTGGGAGCAATGTACTACCTGTCATGTGATGGTCATGTCTATCAGATGACCATAGCTTATAAAGCCAGTATAAGATCACCCATATACACGTCAAGTTGGAGTCATATTTGAGTCGCCTTGGCATAAGGGTTTGTGTATACAAGTGCTATCATATGCCCGTTGTATTGTAAAGAAAGTTAGCTTCCGCGTACATCTTAACATTTTTCTCTTAACCGATAAGTGCTTATGATTATAGTCGGAATGAATTATATCTAAGGTTTAAAGATACCACGAGCCCCTTCTCACTAGCACCAACATATATATACTAGATGCCTCCAAGAATTGTGAATATTTTCGGCACAGTGTGGACTATGAGGATGCAAGATGCATGGATTGAGAGTGCCCTCGATATATCATCGCGATCGAGGACATGTCAAGGAGAAAAGGATGCGAGGGCGCTCATCTCGGTGGTGAAGTCTCCCCTCTTGTAGCCTTCTAACTCTGCTACAAATGATATTTTGTATTTAGTACGATGCTATTAATCCTGGGGCTGAACAGGACCACGACGTGGAGCTAGGTGAGGAAGGTGGACGAAGGGGATAAATGAAATATTCTATCAAGAGCAAGACAGGTCCGCTGCATGAAAGGACAAGAGTTCCTCTCCTGTTTTCCATCAAGTTCCAATCGGAATCGTGTGCAGCTAAGTAGTCACTTTTAGGTCGGTTACCAAGTCCGTCACTCTTTTGATATGGTGATAATCCTCCCATTATTCCCTCACGTTATTGACCAATTGATTCTATTTGTTTGCCCGTATTTAATTCGATCTGGTTCTTGTCGTGGTATATAAGCCCTGTGATAACTCATTGGCGTATGGTCAATCGATTATAATTTTTCTCAAATACCCACTTATTCACGTTGAAAACTAAGAGCGTACTTGGTTGTACTCGACCAGATCTGCAGAGGGTCAACTTGCAGATCTACAGCTTTCAAGCATTTCAACCTAGTCACACGGGCTGTAGCTCCTGATTTGCCTTACGATCGCCGTCTTAGCGGCAATTTGGTATGCTTACGGAATGGTGTAAGTACGCCCCTGGTTATGATACAGTTGTACCTGACCTACCCAACTGGGTATGCAGCTATTTCAGATAGATCTATAGAGATGTTAATTTTAGAAACGAACAGGGATCGTTTTTTTGACCAGACTACCTATATAACCTATAATTACAGTTCCGCCTGTGTTCAGCGTATGATATATATGTCAGGATCAAAGACGTACATAGCACGGTGTAGTGCCTCTTCGCGGCTTCTGGAAGCAAGTCTCTAGTTCTTGGGTGTGGGGGAATTAAAAGTACATACTCCACGTATCAGCGAGTTATCGAGAGAAGATTGACCTTTGAAAAACATGACCTCATAGACCATATATATTCGAGGTGATCGTTGACGATAGCGCATACTAGAGAACTAATTTAGGAGCTATGGAATAGAGTAGACCTACTCTATGTACCCCTTAAACGAGATGTGAGGTAATATGGAAACACCTGCCTGTCCAAGGTCTGAGCCAAGTACCTGCATGATGGTCGAGCAGGATGAGCCGAACCAGATATCGCATCTGAACCGAGCACAGATTCTGATCCCGACCAGACCCAATGAGCTAAATCGAACGACCATCCAGTGAATTTCTTCAACCGTCTCATTCTGCAAGGTTTGTGGTTTGCGGAGTGCATACACCGGCCGCGGCGCTACCGAGACAAGCCAAGACTACATGGTAGAGTTGTTACCAGAAAAACGATATTCAGGTTCTTCATGCCTACTGCGAGTAGAGGTAACACTACAGGCCAAGTACCTACATGTAGCTGTGCTTATTCGAAATGATTGGTTGGTACGATTAAAATCACCAGCACAATTATTGTATGAACTTTTGGGGTCGCTCTCGCTCGTTTAGCGGCCAGGGAGACACCTAGTAGACCTGAATTTAAGCATTTGATGGATGTTTGGTAGAGTTATAGTCGACCAATAGGTTTGAGTATACCGAACCCCCCTGCGTTAAAGTAGTGTGTAGGTAGAGTAGCATGTAGCTCATGATGAAGGCGATCAGCATTCCTGCGATATATACAGACACGGTACGCGACATAGGATAGGTGGCCTAATACTTGGCGGGTTAGTAATAATTCTAATGGTAGATATATCATGTTTCCTCCAACCCAGCGTACAGCAGTTCATTATCTCCTAGGACTGCGATGTTGGCTCGCCTGATGCAACCTGCCACTTCGCTCTTGCCCCTTTTCGATACACATTGCGCATATCATAATCAGGACTCCCTTCTCGCCGAGGAATAAAGATCCCACATATAGTGTTTTGTTTTTGTGAGATATTTGTTGGCACGAATAGATAGATGATTTATTAGGAGGTAAGAAGGATAAGAAGGAAAGAGACATAGATACAGCAACACACCCGCCAGGGTGAGCCCCCTTGAGGACGAGGATTACAACTCTCTTCCCGCTCCTGTCAATGATCAACGAACCACGATCTACCAACATTCCACCAAAGGATAATTATATTAAAGCATACTTTTTTGCTCACATCTCTTGTAACTTTCAAGCACCTACCCCAGCAACTCAAACCCTTGGCCTTACTTTAACGACCACCCAATCATAAATCATATACGCACACAAGTTTTGCTCGCCATGATCATCTGCCCCACGACCACAAACGCCCCAACCAACGGCACAATTAACAGCGCTAAGTACACATTTCTTAGCGTCTGCAGGACCCTGAGATTCGGTATAAGAATCCTCAGCCCTCTCATCCCTGTGCCTGCCGGGGGCGTCTTCCCATCGTCACGCGGCGGGTTCAGGAAATGCACGATATTATTGACGATCAGCAAGCTGATCCAGGAGGCGCTAGTACTCACGAGTGAGGCGATGATCCAAACCCGCTGAGCGGTGGTACTCTCCTTTGCGTCAAAGCCGCTGAGGAGGTAGATGATTATGTATGTTGGAGCCGCGAGGAAGAGGAGGGCCAGAAGCAACACGGATACAGGAACCAATGTCTACACAGAGTTAGTGCCAAAGCTCGTTGTGAATATGGCATGAGGTGGGGGTATGGGTGGTGGGGGGCATAATTATACCTTTAGGGCTCTTGGTTTGCTTGGGGGCCCTGGGCTGCTTGGGAGGTCAATCCTATGGGCACATCCAACAGCACCACTGACTAGATGTTCCAGTTCTCTTGCACACACGTGAGGATGATCTTCATCATTCTGTAACTGATCGCTCCCACTTTCTGCTTCTTCAAGCACCACCGACGTGTTTGGGTCCGATGTTTTCCCGGCGTCCTTCTCCCCTTCCTGGTCAACCATCTGCGGCAGCTTATCCCCATAATGAACCAGATACATGGCCGGATACGTCGGCCGGCAAATGGTGGCAACGAGGTTCATGAACGACATCACGATGTAGGGGATAACCGTGAAAGAGTACGCAGCGTAGCCAAACTTGCCTATCTGCGACTCACGCGCCTGATAAAGCTCAAAGCTACCGTAGAAAATTTGAAAGATGGCAGCGAGAGACTTGATGACGCTGTATTCGCACGAGATCTCGACTTTACGTCCCTCCTCATGCTCGTTTAGCAATGGGTAGACCCTAAAGTTCGGCGGCACTGGTACCAGCCCATATCGCTTTGGCGGACTCCCATCCTCTGTGTCGACTGAGGCAGAGCCCTCGGAGGGAAACCCCAGAATTAGCCGCAGTCGTTGGGTGAGCGTACTAGTTTTGAATGGAAGCTGCCCGTGGACGTTTAGAACTCCTTGCCACCCGAATGGCGATCCACTATCACACCAGATCCGATATCAGTAGAGCACAAGTTTTTGTCCTCGCGTGCCAAGTCCATATCGATTGCAGCATACCCAAGTTTCTCGTTCAACTCCCACGGAACCAACATGCACAGGGCACGAGCTCTTTGGGCTCTCACAAGCTTCTCTTTCGCGAGCATACTACGGGACAAGATTGCTCCAGCTGCGCTTGTTATTCCGATCATCGGACATATCAATGCGGCCAAGATATTAAAAGCCATACCCTCGGTCCCGGCGCCAGGAATGTTGATAACTGTGACAGCATGGAGGCCGTAGTTGAGAAGGAAAAACTTTACGACATCGGTCCATTTTGGGCTCCGGCATACGAAGTCACCACTCGAGCCCTGAAACGTTCCATCCTGAACTAGCGACATCACTGGAAAAGGGTGATTGTGGTAGATTTCTTCCTTGAACGCTGGGAGGAAGTACGAAGACTTTTCGATTGGATTTCTGTTGGTGAGATATTGTTCTTGGTGGAGCTGAGTACGTCGGGGGTGCCATCCTTTTCAAGAGATACAGGATTGTTAGCAAAGCCGAATTGTAGGTACCGTTCCCTTCGCTCAGTTTGCACTCGATCTCCGATCAAGCGAGCAGGCAATTCTTAATATGTTTCAGATGTGCTGTCCCCCCCCCCCCCTACCCCTCAAGAGTCTTCGCCACACACACGCATACAAAGAAGAAAAAAAAGTGATAAGTTGACAACCACTAATGGGAATACGAACTTGCATTGGGCACATGAACCACCACGAGCGGAGACAATTTTGACTGATTCTGATGAGGATACCTTCGTCTGGCGATGCTGCCCATTGGTCGTTAGGACGGCCAACTCATAAACCATCCTTCCAACCCAATAGGGTGCACGTGCTTTCCGCTCTGAAAGGTTCGCAATGGTATTGTTCTATTGATACAGCAGAGTCGATTGCATAGTTTACTCCTCAGGGTTATTTGAACCCACTTTGTTAACACTTGTATCAAGAATTAACCAACCTGACGGCTAAATCTACAAAGGGATACCTAGTACTAGAATTAAATTTGCGCAGGATGCAACAGTTCTTTTTGGTTTGGGTTTGATAGCGTCATTTTCAATTTCTTCAAGGGTTTCCGTTTTTTTGGAGGCATTTGGTCAATGATCGTTGTAGGGTATGAAGATAAGGTTGAAGCTTATTGTTACAACTCCACTTGTTCCAAGGTCTGAGCTGCGTATCGTAATTCATCCATTTAGCGCTAGTTGAGCAAGGCGAGCTAAACCGGATAGGTATCGTGTATGAACCGAGCACGGATTCTGGTCCGGGCCAGACCGGTGAGTTAAATCGAACGACCAATGTCCACCCCAGTAATGACAATTCTCCAACTTGCAGATTGGCGTTCAAAAACTGCCTCTGGTTGGCCTATACCCCTGCTGTCTCGCAACAAATATTCTCAAATTTTGCGGTATGTATGTCTCACTAGAACTCTACCGATCAGATTTTGTGGTACTCTAAATTACGGGTGCCAGGGTAAGTCTATCCCATGGTGGGATGGGATTGTCAAAGTTGCGACCTGGTGCGTGCTACTGGTTGGCGCTGATGATTTCCATTTTTGGATGTCAAGTAATATCAGATTTGCATGCCGTGATACTTTACAAAACAGGAACGGCACAGTACGAACTTGCAAAGTATACAGGAAAAATATGATGTAGGAGCTCTTTTTCATTTCTGTCCTTCCCTCCGCAACCTCAGCCGGCAGTACTCGCATTCTTTTCTTTTTTCCATGCGTACCTAAGTACTGTAAGTTAAACAGAGAACTGTAGGAAGCGGAAAGATGGATATACCTGTACCGCTAAATCTCGAGTTATTCGGGTGGTTGCCAAGGAGCGCGGCTTGCAGGTAAAGGTGATCATTACCAGTTCGGCCAGAATTGTCATAGCTTCGAGACATGCAGATATCAATGAGTTGGCAGATCTCAGCCCCGGCCCGCGCACCATAGCTATAAGGTTGAAGAGGACGGAGAGAGCTAGATACCCACTCCAAATAATTCCAGACCGTGACCCGTGCCTGCAAACAAAGATGAGAGTACAAGGCTGCCGACTCTTACAGGATATTGATGTCAATCAAACATCAGTTCAAGCTCTATCAGGACCCGCATCAGTTGCTCTACCAGGACCCATACCAGCTCAGTTGCGTGTACCTCCAGCAGTAGTCCATCCTCCTCCTCCTCGCCGGCAACGCAAAAAGCCCGGTCCCAAAACAAAATCATTCAGGCAACGGGTACTCAACAATTCAGACTCTATCAAGCCATTGAGAAGGGTCGAGCGTAGTTATAACAGGGAAACTAAAATCCGGGTCTTGAAATTCTACTATCTCCACAAAATACCAGTAGAACGATATAACAAAGTGTCCTACTATCGAACCCCTAGCATATCGGAGACAGGCAATACCTTTTTGATACCCGAGAGTACAATACAGGGTTGGTTGAAAAAAGAGAAGGAGATTGTGGAACAGGAATGTGGAAGCCATAGGGCAAAAAATATTTCTTTTACTTGCAAATGGCCGGAACTTGAGGAACAGCTGTATAGTCTTTTTCTTTCTCGTCGAGCTGAGTGAAAAATTGTAAGAAGAGGTTGGTTTAGACGGAATGCAACAAAGTTATTCTGTGAAAATTACCCAAATGCACAGCTAGCTATATTTGTGTTCTCTGCGGGTTGGTTCAGCAATTTCCTAAACCGTCACCAAATAACATTAAGAGTTACTACGAACAAGGCACAAAAAATCCCGGAAAATTATCGGCGATTAATAATCAATTGGCTACGGTTTAATAGGCGGATTTCTCAGCCATGCAATGTTTGGGAAAGAGATGGAATTGTTAGCGATGTCGGTTGTTTCCTCCTTTCGAATATTGCCAAGCTTGATGAGACACCAATACCTTTTGAATTCCTTGAGGGCAAGACCTGTGACACTGTTGGAATTCGGATTATTTGGGCGAAAAGTACGAAGAGCGGATGGGATAAGAGGCAGGCATCGCTTATTTTGATTGAATTTACCGATGGTATTTCACGGGTCAAGCCCAAATTAATCTTCCATGCTACCACTGGTGAGAATGTTATTAAGAAAGAAGGACATTTCTACGACCCTAGAGTTACTGTCGAATTTAACTCTACAGCTTACAATAACGAGAAATTATTTGTCAAACAAATAGAAGACGAGATAGTACGAGCTTTTGCTGGTTGCCATTATCTTCTAGCCCTCGATGGTTCTGAGTTTCACTAGACTGAAACAGTTCTCGATACTCTACTAGAACACAATATCATTCCTTCTATGATTTCCAGTGGATGTACAGGCCTGATTCAGCCCTTAGATATTTCTGTCAACCAACCTTTTAAGGCTATTTTACGTGAACAGATGGAGGAGTATATTGATGAGAAGGAAGAACGGGGAAGAATAGAATGATTTGTAGGTGACAGAAGGGTAATGACAACCATTTGTGTAGGGCGCACTTGAGAAAGGTTCTGTCTTGAGAAACGATCTATTGTACAAGAATCATTTGTAAATATTGGCCTCGCACTTCCTATTGATGGCAGTCGTGAATCAGAGTTGAGGATTAAAGGATTCACCTCGGAAGAACTGGCAATAGAGGATTGGACACAAGGTTACGTTCACCTAGAAGACCATCAGCTTATTGAAGAAGCAGAGAACAAGTTTTTAGCTGTAGAGTTCATCCGTATATCTAGAGCTAGTCAATTCTATCTATAGTTTGTCACTACTATCTAGAATTTGTTCCTGTACTTACTTCTCGAAGTTTTCCATCGGGCTCAACCTAGCATTCACAGGACATCTCCGCTCCTTGAAAATGCCTTCTGAAAATCACCTGAGACAGCGCCCTGCCTGCAAGCCATGTTACTTGAGAACCCCCTGAATAACTCGAGATTTAGCGGCACATGTTCCTGTTTAGACCGATTAATAGGGGTTGGTAAATCCAGAACTCCGTACATTTTGCTGTAGGGGAGTCTTTCTGTTTTTCTTTTGTACCAACAGTATTTTCTCAGCCGTACTTCTGGTACATAGTTCTGAAGAAGCTGACTAGTAATTAAAAGCTGGAAGTTTTTGTGTGTCATGATTTTGGATTAAGATAGAATGCTACCAGCTGTCGCTGGTAGGTAGAGAATAAATGCATTGACAACAATCATATGAAGTAGCCAAAAGAAATATGGTAATCAATTGCGTCTTACAATAAGCTGTATGAAAAATAACTTTGTAATCGATCGGCTATATCTACACCTCCCTTATGATAGTTGTAGTCATCAATGAGAGCGGGAATTGATATATCCATCTTATGACTATTTCTGAATGCATTTAACGGGGTATTCAATTTATAATTGGTTACGATTTAGACTTCGATCAGGTAGAAAAATAAAAAATAAACAAAGGAGTTATGAACCGACTCATTTTGAAGAAGAATAGAGTTTGTTTATTTGGATCGCCAAGTTTCAAGTATAGAAACGCAATAACTTTGAAGAGTTTTCACTTTAGTAAAGATCGATTGATGATAAGAGGCTAACCTGTGGGAAGGCTGGGTTCTTTATAGAAATCTGGTACCTTTGTTCAGATTCTTTATTCTGACCAGCAATCTGCCAGTCAATAGTCGGGAACACAATGACTATTTCCTATTTTGCAGAGTGGGAAGCTTTGTTACCACGCAATCTTTGCAAAGAGCTGATCGGAATTATAAAAATTAGCGGAAACAGACGATCAGAGAGCAATCGCTTATTCAAATCATTTAGAATTGATTAGGGTATTTATAAAGCGAAGTTTTGCCTCAATAGCTTGGGTTGCACTCTCACTCTCCAAAGGTGCACTCGGCTCAAATAGAAGGGTTCTAGGGGTCTGACGCTCCGGAAGTTATTTTTGTAGTCCAAAATGTAGTGTTTTTGCAGCGTTTCCGCAACTCCGCAACAGCCCGTTAAATGGATTGAAATACCGACCGGATCACTTTCCTAATACTAGAGCCTATTTTCTGGACTCTCAATTTGCGCTAGTAGGATTGACTGAGAAGATAGTGTAACTACAGGTATGGAATCACCCTTCATATTTGGCGTCCTTAGTCATCAGCAAAAAACAAAGTGTCGTCTTGTGGTACTTGGGCACCCGAGATGCCCCAGGTGCCCCAAATGCCCCAGATGCCCCAGATATCCCAAATCTTTTGCTTACCTGTAGACCGACATCAGGGCATACCAAAATGGAACCAGTTCGCCTCTTTGCGAAAGAACGTTGTCGCGACAATTTTAGATGCAAATTCGCTTTTTGGCGCCTAATACAGACTCAACACTAGTATATTTGGCCCAGTTGACGGGTTTGACTAGTGGTATTTGTTGGCAGTATGAGATTTCTCGGCAAAAGGTACATGATTGCCTAGTACATAGCTTTTATGAGCCAGTCATACATATTCGTTACTTGTCTATCTAATTCTATGTACATAATGGCCAGCGCCTACCTATCTATGCGCTGCCTACCTGCCTACCTACCTCCGCATTGCTTACCTGCCTACCTACCTCCACACTGCCTATCTGCCTACCCCTGCACCTCGCTGCCTACCTTCCTACCCCAGTACCTCGCTGCCTATCTTCCTACCCCCACACCCCCTGCCTATCTTCCTACCTATTAGGATCTTAATGGACGTCGATTTTGTGCACCGTTAGACGTCTATTTGGGCGTTAATTTGAAGGTAGATTTGATGCTAATTTGGGTCGACGTTTTCATGTCATTTTAGGTGTCAATTTAGGTGTCAATTTGGGTGTCAATTTCCTGTTACTTAGCAGTCTGTAACAGTATCAGTACAGATGACAAAATACAGGTAGGTGAATACTTATTCAGTCGCGGTTGAGCGAAAGGCCTGAAGGGAAAACTCTGCCTCCGCAAGCCTTAGCGAGCGAAGTAAATACAGAATGATAGATAGATTTTATATTGCTTTGAAGTACAGGACTTATCGCACCGAAACCACACCCCCTCGTAGAAAGGAAAAGAGACAAAAGAAAGCGACAAAGGAAAATCGACAAAGGAGAAAAGATGTTTTTGGAAAAGCAAGGTGAGATGAGAACACGAAGGAAAGAAGAGAAAGCTTAAGCGAAAGAAAGAAAACAAACCTGGCTTCTCAGGCCTCTGACTCCTCCCCGTCCTCGACTTTCTCGTACCATTTCAGGAGTTGTATTTCTTTAGCGAATTTGAAGATCAGGTATTTTTTAAAGATAGTGAACATCCAGTTTTCCCAGGTCTGAGGTACAGGGATTTTCTCGATGAGGGGTTGTCTGAGTTGTGCTCATATGGGGCAGTCCATTATGGTGTGTTTGGAGGACTGTTCCGCCCCAGATTGGCAGGGTTCCTAGTCGGTATGGAAGGCGTTTTTATCCAGGCGTGTTGTTTGGCATCTTATTCTGAAGAGTTGCCTAGCTTTGGAGTTGGGGAGTTTAGCGAGTTTGTTGTGGGGTGTTAGATTTCCAGGGTGATGGTAGTTCGGAGTTGGACGCGAGTTCCATTCTTCCAACATTCATTTCCTGAGTAGGTCGGTTTGTATCCATCTTTCCTTCTTCCCCCTGGTTCCTAGAAGGGGAGTATGAGGGAGGTGATTCGATGTAGGCCGGTTGCTTGGATGTTGAGTTCCTTTGGTGGTAGAAGACTGTTGAGTTTCTCATTATTGGGGTGGTCGGCTTCCAGGCATAGGATCCGGGTACCGTACTTTCGAGATCTGTAGGTGAGGAGATGTTCTAGGGGTGGGAGGGTGGCTTCTTTCAATAGGCGTTCTAGTTTTGTCTATCTTGAGGGGCCAGTGATTACGCGTGCGGCTTCATTGTATAGTAGTGAGAGGGTGCGGACGATATGGTCTGCTCCTGTCTTTCATGGATCGGTTGATGGAGTCGTTGGGTTACGCGGAGTTGGATTAGTCATGAGGTTTCTATCGTGTTCTTTGGGTTTCTGTTCGGTTGCGCGGTGTGAGTCATTGGGGATTAGTCATCGCAGGATTTCCTCGGGTATAACAGAGGGCTCTCCCTCCCTTCGTTCCTGTTTTCCTTTCTCTTCTTCTTTCCTTACGCAACGTCTTCTGTATTCATATATTATACACTTGTTCGTACCTGGCATATCATACCAGGTAGAACCACTTCTATATCTACGCTGGTTACCAATATACACACTGTTACTTCTCTTCTCCACGAAGACCTCTGCACCTCGCTTGACCTCGCTTGACTAACTCGACAGCCTTTCATCGTCGATATCAGACCGCGAATACTCGCTAACGCCGCCTCGAGACATTGCCGGCCATCATCCGCACCAGACGCCACGTCCCACCGCCGACTCCACTCTCCACGATCCCTCCCAATAATGCGGAGGAATTCAAACAACACCAACAAGACCGCCGCCTCTATCAGAATTCGGCAAGAACCGCCTGATTTGATTATTCGGTTGTCCACGTAAGAGGAAGGATCAAGAAGATATGGGATTTGTAATGGTTTCATATGTTTCTTCGTTTCTGTTACGCGACATTAGTCATCAACGACTAGAGCGGATATATATATGAGCTGCTCGCGCTTTTCATGTTTTTCCTTTTTTCCTTTCTCTTCACGCAACCTCCTCAGATGCATTTCTACTTTAATACTATCTTTGTTTCTACGCCACGCCATAGTGCTCAACTCTATTCATTCATATCGTAGAGCCCCATAGCTCATAGTCCATAGTCAATCTAACCTTCCTGAGCCCACGCCCCGCTTTGCCAGGTATTCTTTAAGATCATACCCCACGCCCATAGATTCGTTACACTAGGTTGCGCCCACCTATCGCCAAACAATACAACACCATAGTCTACCATGCCGAACACGCCTATTGATTACCAACAACTCAGCAATACCCTCCAAACCTTTTTCCAAGACACCCACACAAGTCGAGCACGCGGTCGGGGTAGGTTTACGCCTTCTCCAACAATGTCAACATGGTCTTGCTCAATACGCAACGGATTTACAGGAGATGACAGAGAGGCCGAGAGAGAAAGAAGAGAATGTTTCAGCAAGAACTTGCGGCTGCCAGAGCTCAACAGGCCGCTGCTGAAATTGTTGCCCTGATGAAGACCCATTGGAGAAGAGGAGCCACCTGTACCCCCCAAAGCAGCACCTGTCGCAGCCACTCCATCATCGGGTCGGAAAACTCCCAAATCGTTGCTGAGGACGCGATCGCGAACGACACACCTATTCAAGCAACAGATGAGAATTAAGCTTTATTGGATAACGCCGATCGCTACCCAACGCTACAATCAAAGTTATCCTATGCTCAGCAGACTGGCTGCCAGAATGCCAACCGCTTTACAAGATGTCGGCGAAGGCATAATCGCTTTCTCCACGTTACGAGATTTTACGAAATTTTGGACACTGCGCTTGGAGATCCCGATCGACAAGACGCCGGAGGAACCTCAGGAACATCCGCAACTAAACCAACATTCGCGGATTATTTCGCTGAAGCTTCAACGATATGCCGCCGAATGAGATGGACGAAGTTTCTGCTTGAGGCTTTGATGGAAGGCATTAATGCGAACTCGATGAATCAACGATACACCACTTAAACCCCTGCAACGGTAGATGCTTGTAATACTTTTGCAACGGTTACAATCGCCGCCGAGCAGAAGCTGAGGCAGTAAAAAGCCTTTTGACTGCTACTGCTACTCCGCCCTCGTCCCCTTCCAAAGAAACCCTGCCCTGCCCTCGCTGCCACCCCAGCTGCCAACGACCTGTCATCAACCCCATCCTCGTTCACCAAAGGATGTACATCAACGACCTATCTGTTGCCGCCCAACCCCTGCCGAAAGAAATGCCCGCTTAGCTGAGCAATGTTTCTACCGCGAGGAGGACATATATAGCAGGATTGCCCTGCAAGCAAGAACTGGAAATCAAGCGAGGCCAGGCGATGAGGGAGCGGCATTGAGGGTGAGGAAAACGATGGAAGCGATAATGAAGAAGATTTGTCCTCAAGACTAAGTGCTTTGCGACCATTTAAAGATTTTTTCTGTGACGCGATTTCTGGTTTTTCGCATCGGAGAGAAATCTGATGGGAATCAACTTGTAATAACTTGTTCAATTTCACGTAATAAAAATACTTTTGTACCCACCCACGCTCTTATTGATACCGAGCATCGAGATACGCTTATCGATGAATCTTTTGCACGCCACAACAATCTCAAAATGACACCTCTCAAAATACCTCGGCATGTAGACGTTATAGACGGCAGGCCTATCAAGTCAGGAAAAATCACCCACATTGTCGATATCTCGTTAGATATTCATGGCCATCGGTAGACAAATACCATGTTTATGACGGTTTGCCAGACATTATCCGACAAGGATGAATACCATGACGCGACACCACGACAAGTTACGATTCGAATCGAAAAGAAAACCTATTAATTTTGATTCCGGCTGTTGTCAACACTGTTCGCCATGGAACTGCAGTATCGCTCATGGTATTTCGATTCCTTTACCTAACATTATACAACTATCGCCTCAAAGAATGGAGAATCGACCAATCGACATCGAACAATCGATACCAAAAGAATTCCATCGTTATATCCATATGTTCTCAAGAATACGATGCTTCACTTCTTCCACCACATCGAATCGCTCCACGATACGAAGATAGCGTTAGTTTCATTGACGGCTGATGATCAAGTTACGCGGAGCGGATTAGTCGAGGTTTCCATCGCGTTTTTCGCTTCGTTGCGCCATGAGTCATATCGGGGATTAGTCATCGCAGGATTTCGTGATAATAGCCTCGCTTCGCTCCTGTTTTCCTTTCTTCTTCTTTCCTTACGCAACGCCTTCTGTATTCTCTATACTATAACGCTTGTCCGCATTCTGCAAGATACCATACCGCGAGACCACTTCTATATCTGCGCTGGTTCTTAAATATATATACGCTGTCACTTCTCTTCTTAACGAAGACCTTCGCACCTCGCTTGTCCTCGTTCAACCTCGCTTGACTAACTCGACAGCTTCTACTGTCGCACATCGTACCCTGCGGAATATTCGCTATCGCCGCCAGACATTGCCACATCATCCGCGACCAGACGCTTACGCCCACCGCCGACTCCGCCGTGGGTTCTCCTAATAACGCGAGGAATTCAAACAACAGTTCGAATAAGACCGCCGCCTCTTCGCCCACTCGCCGAAACTCCCACCAGATCGCCAAATAAACGGTTTCGCCAACAACTCGCCGCCAACGGTCATCGACAACCTGAAGAAGAAATAAACCGCTCAACCTGACCTGTCGCCACGCCACCGCTGCCGCCGCTTCCCGCCTTCGCCACACCCCACATCTAACGCCGCTTCGCTTTCAGGTCCAAAAGTTCCTGACCCTGAAAAATTCATGGTACCTGCTCCAAGCTCCTGGATTTATCACCCAACTCCGGATGAAATTGAAGTCAACGACGATCGGTTCCGCAACGAGGCAGCTGCTATCTACGCTGCCGAATGGCGAAGCGCCTGACCAGGTCGTTTCTCGCCAACGCCAACCCCGCCGCTTTCTCTCCGCCATTGCCGCCCACCTGAAGCCTCGCTTGAGACCTGCACTTCGGCGAACCGCCGCTAACTCGCCGCTGCAAGAAAGCGAGATTTTGCACCTACTACTCGCAGCTTCCTCCGACGCGGCCTACCTTGACTACAACGAGGAAAGAAAGATCGACGCCCTGGCCAAGGACTTTGGAGGATCTTAAGGATGAATGAGCAGGACGGACAGGCCTAACACCGCGAAGTTTTACGCGACCACTCTAATGACCATCGACAACCAGATCCGGGGCCGAAAGGCCGAACAAAAGGCAATCCGTAATACGATGGGCCAGTTTACCGCTCCCCCCGCTGCTGCACACCCGTCCCACACTGCTGGAGGTCTCGCCCCCATGGACCTCTCTGCCCTCCAGGCCCGCCCCACCCAAATACCGCCTCAACAACGGTATACCTTAACGGCCAACGAAACCTCCGCCGCTGAGAAGAATGGAGGCGACAGCAACCTGCGACAGATCGCGCCAACCCCGACATCGCTTCGCTTAACTGCCCTCCGCCAACCGCCTTCATGCAGAACTAACCGCCATGAGAGGCCTCGACCTGTTCAAGACCGCCGATGACCCCCGCCGATCGCTAGCTCCGCCTCCGAGTCGGGTTTCACTAGTCCTGGTTTGATCAATGGCCCCTGCCCTAATTCATCTAATGTTTTTCCTTTGTCATGCTTCTCTATCTCTGGCTTCTCAGATCGCTCATGGAGGATAAGTTGGATACGATCATTTTGTTGCTTCAGTAAAATCAGAACAATAAAATTCCCATTCAAACCTACGCTGATTGATACTGGTTGTTCGGGTTCAAGATTCATTGATGAAACATTCGCTACCATAACAACTTCCTCTCCTCCCACTCAAATCACCTCAAGATCCTCGGTCATAGACGGCCAATCATATCTTCTGGTCCAAATCACCCACCTATGCATTTACCAACGTCCCATCGACGCCCACCATGAAACCGCTTTCTTCGTCACCAAACTTTATTTACCCCTCAGTACTAGGAATCTCTGGCCCAACTCAAGATGACGCCACCTTATGCGGATCAAGGAGAAAACCATACAGTTCGATTCCGAGTACTGCAAGAGCAAGTGCAACACCTCCGAGAAAGCCGCCCCTGTCAAAGCAATCACCACGCCACCTTGCTTCCACCTCGTCAGCTCAGCCACCCTCTGCCGTTTCGCCCGGAGGGGCAAACTCCAGATCTTCAGCACCACCATCAAAGAATCGAACTAAGTTATCGATAACGCACTAAAGGCCGATTGAGAACCAAAGTACCAACACGATACAAAGGTTCCATGCCATGATGGACGAAGACCTCGCCAACGGAATGCTCACCAATTATACCATAAGATACCGCCAAAGAAGAAAGAACCGCCTTTTGGGCCAATTCTACAGATGTCCCGCGATGAAACTGATTGCCCCGAGGAGTTACATACAGGATAACCTAAAGAAAGGCTTCATACGAGCTAGTTTTCTTCCTGCCGCCTTCGCCCTATTTGTCAAGAAAGCGATGGAACTCAAGGCTCGCTATTTAATTATCGCGCCTAAATGAAATTTAACGATAAAGAATCGGTATCCCTTACCACTCATCAGGGAAACACTCGATCGACTTTCCAAGGCCAAATGGTACACTAAGTTGGACCTCCGTCAGGGGTACAACCAGATCCGGATGGCTGAAGGCGAAGAATGGAAGACAGCTTTTCGCACACGATACGGCCACTTCGAGTACACGGTCATGCCCTTCGGCCTCACTAACGCGCCGGCCACCTTCCAACACTTCATCAACGATTGCGTCCGCGAATACCTCGATCTATTCTGCACAGCCTACCTTGACGATATCCTTATCTATAGCGATACCCTCGAGGAACACCAAGTCCACGTCGAAAAAGTCCTCGAAGCATTGAAGGCAAACGGTATACTGCTGAAACCGGAAAAATGCGAGTTCCACACACAGAGCACCACCTACCTCGGCCTTATCATCGAGCCCAATGGCATCCGGATGGACCCCAAGAAAGTGGATACAGTGCAGAACTGGACAGTCCCAAAGACGATTAAAGACGTACAAGCATTCCTCGGATTCGCCAATTTCTACCGCCGGTTCATATACGGATTCTCTAAGCTTGCTGCACCACTGAGTGGACTGACGAAGAAAGATAGAGCATGGGCATGCAAGCCTGCCGCAGATTCAATACTCTCAAGTTTTCACCACCGCCCCATTCTCGCCCACTTCGACCGAAAAGGAAATCATCAGAAACCGACGCTCAGATTATGCTTTCACGATACTGTCCCAATACGATGATCACAACACCCTCCGACGCCGCCATTTCCAAGAAGCACTTCGCCGAACGTAATTACGCAGATCTACGATAAGCGAATCATAATAATCCGAAAGATTCGGCGAATGGCTCGAACTCGAGAAAGACACCCAATCGCCGCTCATATCGACCACAAGAACCTCGAAGATTTTATGAAGTACAAAACAACTTAATCAAGACAAGCGCCAATAATACCTTTTCACGATTCAACTTCGCTATCAAATATCGACTGCGAAACAAGGCGGAAACCGACGCGACTAACAAGGAGATCAGGAGATCTCCCCGAGAGGGGATGAAAGGCATTTGCACCAGAGCCAGGTGGTCTTGAAGAAGGAGAATTTGGAAACCAAGTTTGTTTGACGGCTTTTTATCAAACGAACTCCTGAAAAAGAACGCCACTGATACATTATTTAACGGCGATACAAAGCTGACCCATTCCCCGAAAAAGATATTAAATGCTAAACAAAGGCAAACGACAATCAAAGGAAATCTCACCTACCGAATGCACCGAGAACGGCGACGATCGCTTTCTACCGGCAGAACCTATACGCCCTCGACTACGACCCCTCAAACTCCAAATCCTCGTTTTTACCACGACGCCTTCTGCTGGACACCCCGGACGCGAAAAGACCTTCGGTACCATCAGCAGGACTACTACTGGCCTCAGATGAATTACATTGGCCGCTATGTCCGAACTCGCCACACTTGTTGACGGCAAAACCAAGACTCCACGAAAACTCGCGATTCGACCCTTACCAATACCGAACAACCACAGATAAGTATCAATGGATTTCGTCACTGACTCCCGAAAGCGGCGCTACGACGCCATCATGGTAATCGCGACCGACCGACAAAGACGCGACACCTCTACCCTGCAACACCACTGTCAACGCAGACGCCGCCCAACTATATCTCAAGGAATGTCTGGAAAATCCATGGCCTCCCTACACATATCACCCTGACCGCAGACACAGCTTCACCGCCAAGTTCTGGAAAGAGCAGTAAACACCTTGGGATCGAAGCAAGAATGCCCACCGCTTACATCCGAAACCGACGGCCAAACCGAAAGGCTCAACGCGTAATTGAACAATATCTACGAGGCTACGCGTCCTATCAACAGGATGATTAAGGGTTCTAATGGCCGAAGTTCTTCGCTAACAATCAAGTCTCCGCCCACTAAAGCACTTCTTTCAGAACTTCGTTTCCACCCTCGTTCAATAACGATTGCTTATCCGACAAGACACCGCTTAGCCTCGATGCTACGACTTCACGGAAAGATGATTAACTACACGAATACCTACGCACCAACATCCGAACGGCACAGGACCAGCAGGAGAAGCCACCAACGCTGTCAACCCCCGCACCCCAATATAACGTCTATGATATGGTCTTTGCTGCCAAGAATATCCGCACCACCCGCACCCTAAGCTCGACTGAAGAAACTCGACCGCTTTCCAATCAAAGCGTCATCTCCCCACCTCAAGCATGAAGGTACACCCTGCCTTCCATGTATCGCTGTTGACCCGCCACACAGGACCTGCATTCGCCAAATACAACCACCCCGCCACCCATTATCGCCGAACAGCGAGGAAGAATACGAGGTTGAAGAGATTCTGACTCATGGAAACAAGGAATAACGGCCTGCAATATTTCTGTGGACAGTGATACACCGATCCTACCTGAGCTCGCCGCCACCATAACGACACCGTCATAGCCGATGTTTTCCGACGCGACAATACCCCTGAAAACCGGGCCGAGACGGTTAGGACTCCAGCTCGCAGGAGCTCAAGGGGCTACTTTCATTACGATCGGCTGATGATCAAGGTTACGCTGAGTTGGATTAGTCGAGGTTTCCATCGCGTTTTTGCTTCGGTTGCGCTATACGTGAGTCATTGTGATTAGTCATCGCAGGATTTCCTGATAATAGGGCCTCCTCGCTTCGCTCCTGTTTTCCTTTCTTCTTCTTCTTTCCTTACGCAACGCCTTCTGATTCTCTATACTATAACGCTTGTCCGCATTGCAAGATACCATACCAGGTGAGACCACTTCTATATCTGCGCTTATTTAAATATATATACGCTGTCACTTCTCTTCTTAACGAAGACCTTCGCACCTCGCTTGTCCTCGTTCAACCTCGCTTGACTAACTCGACAGCTTCTACTGTCGCACATCGTACCCTGCGGAATATTCGCTATCGCCGCCCCTTGAGAGTTAGAAGAAGGCAAACAACCACCATGGGGACCGATATATGCCCTATCTCAAGTCGAATTGAAGGCGCTCTGGGATTATCTTCAGGAAAACTTGCCAAAGGAATCATTCGCCATAGTGAATCACCTTCATATTGTTTGTCAAGAAGGTCAATTAACCCTTCTACATGCTGTCGACTATCGGGCTCAACGCAATCAATGCATTAAAAATCGCTATCCGCTACCGCTATTGAAGGAAACCCCGCCAAGTTTATCAAGGGCAAAATACTATACCAAGTTGGATTTACGATGATATAACCAAATTAGAATAGCAGAGGGAGATGAATGGAAAACAGCATTCCGGACTCGATATGGACATTTCGAATATACAGTAATGCCATTCGGATTAGCCAATGCTCCTGCAACCTTTCAACATTGGATCAATGACATTCTGCGTCCTTACCTCGATCAATTGGTAACGGCCTATTTAGATGATATTCTCATCTATTCCGAAACCCTAACAGAACACAAAGATCACATTCAAAAGGTTCTAAAGGTACTTGATGAGAATCATGTCCACCTTAAACCTGAGAAATGTGAATTTATGGTTCAAGAAACGAAATACCTTGGGTTGATCCTCACTCCGGATGGAAATAAGATGGATCCGAAGAAGGTTATTGATGTTCTAGAATGGTCTACACCGACAAATCTCCGTGATGTTCAAGTGTTTTTAGGATTTGCGAATTTCTATCGACGGTTTATTTTAGGATATTCACGAATTGTTGCTCCGCTCACGGCATTAACGAAGAAAACGAGTTCGAATTGACGAACGAAAGAGAAAGTTGCTTTCAAACGTTGAAAAGACAAGTTTACGACGGCTCCCATATTAGTTCATTTTGATCCGGATCGAAGATTGAGAACCGATGCTTCCGACTATGTCTCAAAGAGGAATTTATCGCAACGCGATGATGAAGGAATCCTACATCCGGTTGCATTCTTTCTCCAAGAAACATTCCCCGCTGAACGTAACTATGAAATCTACATATGGAACTCCTAATGATCAGACGACGTTTTTGAAGAATCATACACCATTTAGAATGAAAGACAAATTCCCAAGTCTTCAGCGATCATCGAACCTTGAATATTTCATGACAACAAAATTGTTAAATCGTCGACAAGCCCGCTGGTCTGAATTTCTTTTCACGCTTTTGATTTCATTATACAATTTCGACCAGGAAAACAAGGGCAAAACCGATGCATTGACTAGAAGGTCAGGTGACCTACCCAAGGAGGGGATGAACGGTTGACGATCAGTGCCAAGTGGTCCCGTGAAAAAAATTTAGATTCAAAGTTTGTTTGTTTATGGCTTTTGTCAAATGAACCCGCTGAAATGGCCCATCGTTGAGTGAGTTATTCGCAAAGCTACGGTTGATAGTTTCAACGAGGTCCTCGCATGCTTCGAACGATGACGCCAATTTAACAAAATTTCACTCATTAACGCGCTAAGATAACAACGTCGTTACTTTTATCGTCATTTATACGCATTTCAGCATTTACAATGACCTCCGCCAAGACTCTACAAGAATACTACGACAAACCATCCGCAGGACATCCTAGAGAAAGACATTGGAACTCCTGAGTCGAGAATATTATTTACCACAAATGCGAAAAAATACGCCGATCAAGATGTCAGAACTGCAATAAGGTGTCAGAAGAAAGCACCACGAATGTATCAGACGGAGATTTCGCCCATGCCAATACCTAACGGGACCATGGATATGCCTCGATGGATTTTGTTACAGACCTTCCCGAGAAAGAATGCGATATAACGCGATTCTAGTTGTTATAGATAGACTAACCAAAATGCGACATTTCATACCAACAACTAAAGAGGTGGATTCGGCCGATGAAATGTTTATATATCGATAATGTTTAAGTTGCATTGACTACCCGACATCATAGATCCGATCGAGAACACTTTGTCGCGAATTTTGAAGTCACTTTGCAAACGCTTGAAATTTCCCGGTTCTCTACCGTGATTTCATCCTCAAACCGACAGACGGAAAGAATCAACGACGCGATGGAACAATATCTTCGAGTTATGCTTTCCTATCAACAGCGACGATTGGGTTCAATGGTTACCAATGGCTGAATTCGCGATAAACAATCATCCTTCTGAAAGAACTAGAACCTCTCCGCTTTGATGCCAACTCGCGACGAATCCAAGAACGCCTTTTTATCCTTTGGAATACTAGAGACGACAGCGCAAGATCAGGCCAACAGTATTGCAAGGGAAATGAAGGACATCGTGGAATATCTCAAGAGCGAAATGTTTCGAGCGCAGAAGATACAAGAGGAATCAGCTAATACGAATCGAACCCCCGCCCCTCGTTACAATATAGGAGATAAAGTTTTCCTATCGACACGCCCATATTCTGGACAAAGACCAGTTGATATATATGGAGGCTGCTTTCGCGCTTTTCATGTTTTTTTCTTTCTTTCCTTTCTTCACGCAACCTCCTCAGATCGCCGCCTCGCACTCGCCGACGCCCGCTTCTTCCTTTCCGATAAAAATCATCTACATTTTCGCTTACTTTCGAGAGAAAATCCTGTATGCCAATAGACCAAGGCTTCTACTGCAGACTCAGAATCCACTACTGGCCAGTGAACAAGATTTACGCTCGCCCCGAGTTGTAGAATTTTCTACGCACACATCACCCTCATCCCACACCCGAACGACTGGCCTTACCTCAGATATCATACCGCGCTGAGCCACCTCTACATCCACGCGACAATAACCCCAACCGACCATCAACACCCCCAAACCTTAACGGAGAAAGAGAACCTTATCCAAGTTTCTAGCCCCAAGAAGAACGGAACGACATGATGTCGCAATCATCGCCTCCTCCTTTTTGCTACCCCAGCCCCCCCCGGACCACCACCCCCCCCAAGGTTTGACCCAACCCAGTCCACCCAACCCACCCAACCCACCCAATCAACCACCATCGAGGAAACCCAGATCAATGAGAACCCCAGGAGGAATTCAGACTCAAGGACTACGACCGCCATACATCCCAGGATTGACTTTTCCACCCCAGCATCGCTCCCCTGCGAAACCCACAACGAATGGACCTAAACTATACCGCATGGTTGGTCAGAAATGCCATGTCCATCGTGATCAAATCGATCACGGACGACATCCACGTAGTTGAACATGATGTTGAGAGACCAAAAGACACGACCGAACAGAACAAATAAATTCCCTGACACCGCCCACATCCTCACAAACCAAATGTTGAAATGATGAATAGACAAGACATAATGCTGAAAAGCTCAATCGCTTTCAGCAACAACCAGCCCCAAAGACTCGCACCACGAAGACCCCCAAGACGCTAAGACCAGCGCCCAAGACCCCAGGCACCCCAGGCACAAGCTAATCAACCCAGAACAAAGGAAAAACCCGAACCAAACCCAAGGAACCCCTCACCCCAGCAACAACAACAACAACAACAACAGAACACAACATACGCCGACATCGCAAAAGGCCACGGACCAGCCAATTTCCAGGTAGTTCAAAGGAAGAGATCCAAACCCAAACAGGACCCCCTTTTCAAACCGGACTTCACCAAAATCAACCGAGAAATTATTATTGAAACCAACGCGGCATCACCTTTCACCCCAACCGAAATCAGACAAAAAATCAACTCTATGATCCAGGACCCAGACTGTCACCTCCTTGCGGCCAGACAAACCTCGAAGAACAACTTTGTCCTAATCCAAATTGCCACCCCTCAAGAACCAAGGCCATGGAATACAGACTCAAATCGAATCCAAGACTCACGGAACTAAAGGTACCCTACGCCGACATCCCAACTCTAGACCGAAATTCATCCTACACCAGATCCCAACATCGAGCAGGAAGGCTTCCAAATGGACAACTGGTCACATCCAAATCACCAAAGCAACCATGGAAAGCAACAATACAACTAAGACAAATCCTCGATGGCTCAAAGAAACCAGAATCCCAGATTGGAAAGACATTCCTCTATGGTAATCGTGACTCCTGTGACACTACACAATGGAAAACCTCGACTCCGCCCTTCAACCTATTCGACAGAACATGCAGACTCGAGACCTACCTCCCCACCAACTCCGACACCCAACAAGAACTGCCTTGAATACGCCATAGGCAAGAACGCCAAGAACCATCTCTACAGGCCGCCAAGGACATCGCCTACCGACCACAAGACAACAGAACACCCACGCAAGCGAGTGCTCCGAGGCATCAGATGCACCCACTCCCCAATTAGATGCTTCAACTGCAAAGGACACCATATAATCGACGGCATGTCGAACGGTAGCCAAGGCCAAGATCGAGCCCAAACTCTCCAACCAGCCGATCCCAGAACCTGAGAACGCCTCGATTGTCATCCCGGACGCCGAGGAACCAAATGAAGAAATGGAAACCTCCGCCTAATGGAGCAACAACACAGAACCCTAGCCATATCGCAGAACTGAACTGTGCAAAAACGAAAGCTAACAACAAAGTCAGTCGTGGAGGAAGCAGAAATGACGATACGACATTTTTCCTTTGTTACAAGAACCATGGAACAACAAAGACGGACACCCACCGAATCACCTCTTTATCTTTTACGGCAACAAAGACACAAAATGCGCCACATACATCAGAAAACACAATAATCTAAAACCAAAACACCACTTCGCATGATAACTTCATTGTCTCGTGAACGGTGGAAATACAACAACAAAAACACAAAATCCTCAACATATACTCACCCGAGAAGTGGCCCTTTTCGCCAACATCTCAAGGAATATCACCACAATCCAGAACTGCCTACATGGGGATTTCAACTGCCACCACCAGCTACAGACGACATAAATCACACTAATACACCAACACCATCATGACAAACAAACGCGACCAGAATCAAGAGATGGATGTACAGACAGAGACTGCACCTACTAAACGAACCCGGGTCTTCACACACTTTCCTCAAACAACAACCGACCAACCATAATCGACCTTACACTAGTCAAAGGCCCAGTCCTGACTATGACATGACGTAACATGGACAGATATGGAGCAGGGTCAGATCACGGAAAGACCATAATCCATATCCAACTCTCCAAACCCCAACACGCACTAAGAAGACTATGGCACAAAACAAACCTAAACACTCAACCAACTCGCCTCCCAATTCCACCTACCACCGTCAGAAACCAAAACCACACCAAACAATCGGCAGACTTCATCCTAATACATCGACCAGCTGATTGACCGACTCACCCCACTCAGCAATGGACATAAAAGTCTAAGCGATGGTGGTCTGCAGAACTTAAATTCATGGGCGACCTCAACACACTGAACGGGCAAGCGAACACAAGGAAAGAGGAAGACAGTGAGACTGGCGAAATGTAGCCGAACTGACCAACTTAAGACGCAGCCAAAGCAGAACAGAGGAGAAGGAACTCTCGGCCAGAGGAAGTACAATCTGAAACTCCTGAATGCCGGAAGAAGAAGGGAAACCATAATCCCGACTATACAAGAACGCTTATGAAGTGCCAGTTTAGGCTGAACTCCTTCCCCACAAATTGGACGTCCCCCGAGAACCCCCCCTTGCAAATCAGACCCTCTTATTGTGACCTTAGTGACACTTTTGAAGAAGTTACCTAGATGAACTACTTAAAGCTATAAACTCCTGCCCGCCAACTCAAAGAACAGTGACAGACGGCATCCCCTACCCATTCATCAAAGCAGTCATCAAGGCAAACTCAACTCATACAGGACATGTTCTCAGCCATGTTGAAACACGGAGTACACCCGGACAGATGGAAGACAGCAAAATGTATCCCGATACCCAAACCAAAAGAAAGCGGACTATAAAGAAGAAAGCCCACCGACCAATATCCTCCTACAACGCTTCAGCAAAGTCCTTGAAAAATCGCCGCTTCAAGGCTATGCTCTGATGGAACCTCCTAACCCTATCCGACGATCAGTTTGGAGGAAGACCAACAATCTCAGCCGATAGATGCACTCCACGCACTCGACGCCGACATACAGAAAACCTCGCTTCCAAAAGAAAACCATCGCACAACACCGACAGACCGCAATCCTTACAAACGATATCCAAGGAGCGCTCAACTGCCAACCACTTACTCCATCGATCACGACACAACAAAATTCCCCAATACTCACGGAATGCAAGAAAGAATTTAATACCAATAGAACATTACAATTCTTCTTCAACCATCGCCTAGAATCCCCAACCGCATAACTCCGCCTGCCACAAGGCTCACCAATGTCACCCGTCCTATTCATGATCTACGCAGGAGTAATCCTCAACCCATCCACGCCAAAGAAAAGAAATCAACACCACCTACATCGACGACGACGCCTAGTCCAAATATCCAAATCACCCGCCATAACCAAACGCCTCAATGAAAGAACGACAGAAAGGGTCCGCCAACGCCAACCCCTAAATGTCAAATACGAACCCCAGAAATCAGACCTTGTTTTCTTCAGACCACCAACATCCACTCTACGCCAACCCAACAACACCGGCCACCATAGTGACACCACAATCCAACCAAAAGACCGCTTAAAATACGCGAGTCTGGCTTGACGAACCCTCTTTTCCGCCCACATATAGAGAGCGCTCTCCAACGGCCTTCTGAGATCACTCAACCGAATCCGAATACTCTCACGACTACCCTGGAGCAAAAAGTCAAGACAATCCACCACATAATCACACAAGATTCCTTCCGACGCCCTCTCAGAAGTGGATGCGAGAGACCACGAGTCCGTGACCTCTCACCAATATACAACGGTTGCACGAATAATCACCGCCTCCCACGACGGACGAAAAGTAGAACGACTGCTGAAAGAAGCCGCCTCCCACCCTTAACACCTCTCAACTATAGATCCCGAAGTACGGACCAAGATCCTATGCATGGAAGATCACCATCCCATCGACAAGGAACTCACCGACCTATTACCAATTTAAAATGCTCAATATACAAGCAACTGCCTACACCGAATCGCTTCCTCACGCTCCTTTCCAAGAGCCCAGAGGAAGAAAGGAGAAATGGATACAGACCAACCTACTTTAGAAACGAATGCTGGAGGAATGGAATTCGGCCCAATCCCAAACTACCACCACCAGAGACCTAAAACCGCACAACAAACTCGCTAAACGCCAATCTCCAAAGCAAGACAACTCTTCCGACGCCAGGCAAGAACACGCCGGACAGAACGCTTCCAAACCGCATCACAACTCCTGCCAGTGCGGGCGGAACAATCTTCTAAACACATCATCATGGAACGCCTCGACAAGACAACTCAGACGAATTCCCTCATCGAAAAAATCCTACCGCAGACGTGGGAAAATTGGATGTTTACCAACCTCAGAGAAGACCTGATCTTCGAGTTTGCCAGAGAAACACAACTCCTGAAATGGTACGAGAAAGACGAGGACGGGGAGGATACAGATGCCTGAGAGGCGGGTTTTCTTTCGTTTTCCGTTATGCTTTTTCTTCTTTCATTCACGTACTGATATCTCCTTACTGTTCTATCTTTTCGCCGCTTCTTTGTCTTTTCCTTTGTCTCTTTCCTTTCAGACGGTGGTGTGGTTCTTAGGCGATAAGTCCTGTACTTCAAAGCAATATAAAATCAATCAATCAATCAATCTCAGATAATCATTGCTTTCAAGACTCGCTTCGCCGACGCTTCGCCGCCTTCCTTCTGATAAGAATTATTTACATTTCGCTTACTTGTCTAGAGAAAATCCTCAGATGCCAATAGACCGCGCTTTCTACTGGTACCAGAATCCACTACTGTCAGTGAGTGCATTTACGCCTCGCCCCTGAGTTGTAGAATTTTCTACACGCATAACACCCTCACCTCATACACAAACCCTAACGCCTGCCTTACTGAGATATCATACCAGGTCGAGCCACTTCCATATCCACGCTGATAATAATCCCAACCGACCTTCGACCAAACCCCAACGGGAGAAAGAGAACTCTATCCGAAGTCTCCCCAGCCCCAAGAAGAACAGGAACGGATATGATGTCGCAATCATCACTTTCCTCCTTCTTCGCTACCCCAACACCCCCTGGCCCACCACCCCCCCCAAGATTCGACCCAACACAATCCACCCAACATGCCCAATCAACCACCATCGAAGAAACCCAGATCAATGAGGACCCTAGGGGAGAATTCGCAAGCTCGGAGGACTACAATCGGCCTTACGTTCCCAGGATCGACTATCTCCACCCCAGCATTGTCCCCCAGGAAACTCACGACGTCATGAACCTAAACTACACCGCCTTTAAAAAACGCCGCCATCCACGCCCACAGACCACATCACCACCGACATCCACACAATCCAACACGAAACCAACAAGTTCAGAGAAGAAATGCTTACCCAGAACAAACAGCTTCAGGACACCGTCAAAATCCTGACTAGCCAAATGTTCGAAATGATAAAGAGGCAGGACATGACGCTGGAAAAGCTTAACCGCATCCAACAACAACAAACCCGCCCAGCACCCCCGGCACAACAAGCACCACAAGCACCTCAGGCACCTCCGGCACGTGCACCACAAGCCCAGGCACCTCAGGCACAAGCCCCCCTCGAACAACCCAGAAATAAGGGGAAAAACTCGGAACCGAACCCAAGGATCCCCTAATCCAACAGCAACAGAACACATCATACGCCGATGTCAAGAAAGGCCCCGACCAGCCAACTTCCAGGTGGTACAGAGGAAGAGATCCAAGCCTAAGCCGGACCTCTTTTTCAAACCAGACTTTACCAAAATCAACCGAGAAATCATCATCGAAACCAACGCTGCATCCCCTTCACCCCAACCAAATCAAAAGAAAGATTAACTCCAAAATCCAAGACCCAGACTGCCACCTTCGCCAGACAAACCTCAAGGAACAACTTCGGCCCTGAATCCAAATTGCCACCCCTGCAACCAAAGTCATGGAATACAGAATGGAAATCGAATCCGCCTCACCGAACTGAACGCATTCTTCGTCGACATCCGGGTCAACTCCAGGTGGTCCAAATTCATCCTATATGCTCCGAGATCGACAGGTGAAGGTTTGCCGCCACCTCGTCAAGATCCGAAATTTCCAGCAACTACGGAACTACAATACAGCTAAGCACAAATCTCGGTGGCTCAAAGAAACCAGAATCCCGGATTGAAAAGCACACTCTTCCATGGTCATTGCGCCCCAGGTCACTACACAATTGAAAACCTCGACTACGCCTCCTTAACCTCTTTGACAGATCATGCAGACTTGAGACCTACCTCCCCACCAACCCCGATACCCAGTGTCAAGAACTGCCAGAATATGGACACCGCAAGAACGACGAACCACCCAACAGGTCGCTATGGACATCGGCCACCGACCACAAAACAACTGAGCACTCCATGCAAGGAATGCCCCGGAGGCATCAGATGTACCCACTCACCAATCAGGTGCTTCAACCGCAAAGCGACACCATTAGCAATCGACATGGCATGCCCGGAACGGGCCAAAGCCAAGATCAGAGCCAAACTTTCCAACCAACCGATCCCAGAGTCAAAACGCCTTTATCACTATCCCGACGTCAAGAACCAAATGAAGAAATGGAAACCTCCGTGATAATTAACAACAACATAGAATCTAGCTATCACAAGAAGAATCGAACTGTGCAAAAACGAGCTAACAACAAAGTCAGTCGCGAGGAAGCAGAAATGGACGATACTATACTTTTTCCTTTGTTACAAGAACCATGGAACAACAAAGATGGACACCCACCGAATCACCTCTTTTATCTCTTTACAGCAAGCAACAAAGACATAAATGCGCCACATACATCAGAAAACACAATAATCTAAAACCAAAACACCACTTCCAAGACTATAACTTCATTGTCTCGTAACTGGAAATACAACAACAAAAACACAAATCCTCAACATATACTCACCCGAGAAGTGGCCCTTTCGCCAACATCTCGCGAACATCACCACAATCCAGAATCGCCTAGTTATGGGGACTTCAACTGCCACCACCAGCTTTAGATGGACACAAATCACACTTAATACACCAACACCATCAGAGCGGACAAACGAAACGCGACCAGAATCAAGAGATGGATGGACAGACAGAGACTGCACTTACTTAACGAACCCGCCACACACTTTCTCAAACAACAACCGACCAACCATAATCGACCTTACACTAGTCAAAGCGCCAGTCTGACCATGATATGACGCGAATATGGACAGATATGAAGAGGGCCAGATCATGGAAAGACCATAATCCATATCCAACTCTCCAAACCCCAACACGCATCAAGAAGACTATGGCACAAAACAGACTTTAAACTTCAACCAACTCGCTCTCCCAATTCCACCTACCACCGTGTTTTGGGAAACCAAAGCCACACCAAACAATCGCAGACTTCATCCTGAATACATCGACCAGCCTGATTGACCGACTCACCCCACTCAGCAATGGACACAAAAGTCTAAACGATGGTGGACTGCAGAACTTAAATTCATGGCGAACCTCAACACACTGGAACGGGGCAAGGAACACAAGGAAAGAAGAAGACAGTGAGGCACTGAGGAAAGGTGAACTGGACCAACTTAAGACGATACCAAAGCAGAACAGAGGGAGAAGGAACTCTCCGGCCTGCAGGAAGTACAATCTGAAAATCCTGAATGCCGGAAGAAGAAGGGAAACCATAATCCCGACTATGAAGAACGCTTATGGGAAGTGCCAAGTTCTTAGGGCTGAACTCTTCCCCACAAATTCGGACGCCCCCGAGAACCCCCCTTGCAAATCAGACCCTTATTGTGATCTTAGTGACACGCTTGAAGAAGTTACCTCGATGAACTACTTAAAGCTATAAACTCCTGTCCGCCAACTCAAAGAACAGGGACAGACGGCATCCCCTACCCATTCATCAAAGCAGTCATCAAGGCAAACCCAAGAACTCATACAGGACATGTTCTCAGCCATGTTGAAACACCTGAAAGACACCCGACAGATGGAAGACAGCAAATGCATCCCGATACCCAAAACCAAAAGAAAGCGGACTATAAAATAAAGAAAAGCCTACCGACCAATATCCCTCCTACAATGCTTCAAGAAAGTCCTGGAAAAATCGTCGCTTCAAGGCTCTGCTCTGATGGAACCCTCCTCGAACCCTATCCGACGATCAGTTTGGAGGAAGACCAACAATCTCAGCGATAGATGCACTTTTACGCACTCGACGCCGATACAGCAAAACCTCGCCCAAAAGAAAACCACCGCACAACACCAGACAGACCGCAATCCTCACAAACGACATCCATGGAGCGCTCAACTGCGCTAACCACTTACTCCATCGATCACGACACAACAGAAATTCCCCAATACCTCACGGAATGGTGCAAAGAGTTTAATACCAATAACATTACAATTCTTCTTCAACCATCAGCTAGAATCCTCAACCGCATAACTCCGCCTACCACAAGGCTCACCAACGCCACCCGTCCCTATTCATGATCTACGAGGAATAATCCTCAACCCATCCATATCAGCAAAAGAAATCAACACCACCTACATCACGACGACGCCTAGTCCAAATATCCAAGCCACCCGCCTTCATCACCAAACGCCTCAACGAAAGAACGACAGAAAGGATTCCAATGCCCCCCCCCTAAATGTCAAATACGAACCCCAGAAATCAGACCTTGTTTTTTTCAGACCACCAACATCCACTCTACGCCAACCCAACAATACCGGCCACCATAGTGACACCACAATCCAACCAAAAGATCACTTAAAATATGTGGGAGTCTGGCTCGACGCAACCCTCTCCTTCCGCCCACATATAGAAAGCGCCTTCCAACGGCCTACGATCACTCAACCGAATCCAATACTCTCACGACTACCCAACAAAAAAGTCAGAACAATCCACCACATAATCACACAAGATTCCTCCAAAGAAGTTCTGGTGATGCGAGAGACCACGAGTCCGCGACCCTCTCACCAATATACAACGGTTGCACGATTTAATAATCACCGGCCTCCCACGATGGACAAAAGTAGAACGACTGCTGAAAGAAGCCGCCTGCCACCCCTAACACCTCCTCAACTATAGATCCCGGAAATACGGACCAGATCCCATGCATTTCAAGATCACCATCCCATCGACAAGGAACTCACCGACCTACTACCACCGAAAGTGCTCAACATACAAGCAACCGCCTACATCAATCGCTTTCCTCACGCTCCCTTTCCAAGAGCCAGGAGGAAGGAAGGAGAAATGGATACAGACCGACCTACTTAGAAAACGAATCGCTGGAGGAATGGAATTCAAGGCCCAATCCCAAACTACCACCACCTAGAGACCTAAACTGCACAACAAACTCGCTAAAACGCCAATCTCCAAAGCAAGAATCCTTCCGACTACGACGCCAAAAGAACACGCTGACAAAAACGCCTTCCAAACCGATCATAACCCTCGCCAGCTGCGGAACAATCTTCCAAACACATCATCATAATGCCCCGATGGGCACAACTCAGACGACCCTCATCGAAAAAATCCTACCGCAGACGGGAAAATTCGGATGTTTACCAACTTTAGAGAAGACCTGATCTTCGAATTCGTTAAAAGAACACAACTCTTGAAATGGTACGAGAAAGACGAGGACGAGTAGGAGACAGATGCCTGAGAGGCTTTTCTTTTCGCTGTTATGCTTTCTTCTTTCATCGACGATATCTCCTCATCGTTTCTATCTTTTCGCCGCTTCTTTGTCGCTTCCTTTGTCTCTTTCCTTTCAGACGGCGTGGTTCTGGTGCGATAAGTCCTGTACTTCAAAGCAATATAAATCAATCAATCAATCAATCCTGTATTTACTCTACGAATACTATCTTTGTTCTACACTACGTCATAGGGTTCAACTGGTCTGTCATACCAGGTAGAGCCACCCCATAGTTCATAGTCCATAGTCAACGAACCTTCCTGAGTCCACGTCCTTGCCTCACAGTATTCTCTAAGATCATAGTCCCACGCCCATAGACCTCGCTACACCTATTCACCCACTCGTTGAAACTCCTACCAGACGCCTAACTAAACGGTTCGCCAACAACTCGCCGCCAAC